>JAREIK010000418.1:19860-614811 GCA_029783825.1 Sapria himalayana
ATATATCTATATAGTATGCTATATATTATATATGTACTATCTAATATAATCTAGATATCTATGTATTTTTGTATCTATGTATCTATTTATCTTTATATCTATATATCTACATATCTATATATCTATATAACTAAGTATCTATATATTTATAAATCTATATATCTACATATCTACTATCTATATATATATATATCTATATATCTATATATCTACGTATCTATATATCTATGTATCTATGTATCTATATATCTATATATCTAAGTATCTATATATCTATATATCTATATATCTATATATCTATATATCGACGTATCTATATATCTATATATCTATATATCTACGTATCTATATATTTATATATCTATATATCTTATATCTACGTATCTATATATCTATATATCAAAATAATATAATTATATATCTACATATCTAAATATCTATATATCTAAATATCTACGTATCTATTTATCAATATATCTATATATCTACGTATCTATATATCTATGTATCTATATATCTATGTATCTATTTATCTATATATCTATATATCTATGTATCTATATATCTTTATATATATGTATCTATGTATCTATATATCTATATATCTATATATCTACGTATCTATATATCTCTGTATCTATATATCTATATATTTAATATCTATATATCTATATATCTATGTATCTTTGTATCTAAATATCTAATTATCTTTATATCTACGTATCTATATATCTACGTACCTATATTTCTATATATCTATATTTCAATATATCTATATATCTATATATCTATATATCTATATATCTACGTATCTATATATCATTATATCTATATATCTCTATATATCTATTTATTTACGTATTTATCTATATATCTATATATCTACGTATCTACGTATCTATATATCTACGAATCTATATTTCTATATTTCTATATATCTATATATCTATATATCTATATCTCTATATATCTTTTATCTATATATCTTTATATCTATATATCTATGTTTCTATATATCTATGTTTCTATATATCTATGTATCTATATATCTTTATATCTATATATCTACATATCTACATATCTATATATCTATATATCTACGTATCTTTATATCTCTGTATCTAGATATTTAATATCTATATATCTATATATCTATGTATCTTTGTATCTAAATATCTATATATCTATATATCTAAATATCTATATATCTATATATCTATATATCTATATATCTATATATCTATATATCTATATATCTATATATCTATATATCTATATATCTATATATCTATATATCTATATATCTATATATCTATATATCTATATATCTATATATCTATATATATATATATATATATATATATATATATATCTATGTTTTTTTGTATCTATGTATCTATTTATTTATATATCTATATATCTTTGTATCTATATATCTATATATCTAAGTATCTATAAATCTATATATCTACATATCTATATATCTATATATCTAAGTATCTATATATCTATGTATCTATATTTCTATATATCTACATCTCTATGTATCTATTTATCTATATATATATATATATATATATATATATATATATATATATCTATGTATCTATATATCTATGTTTCTATGTATCTATGTATCTATATATCTATGTATCTATATATCTATATATTTATGAATCTATGTATCTATGTATATATATCTATATATTTATATATCTATATATCTATGTATCTAGATATCTATATATCTATATATATATATATCTATGTATCTATATATCTAAGTATCTATGTATCTATGTATCTATATATCTATTTATCTATGTATCTACATATCTATATATCTATATATCTATATATCTATATATCTATATATCTATATAACTATGTATCTATATATCTATATATCTATATATGTATCTATCTATCTATCTATATATCTATATATATATAGATATCTATGTATTTTAGTATCTATGTATCTATTTATATTTATATCTATATATCTATGTATCTACATATCTATATATCTCTATATCTAAGTATCTATATATCTATATATCTATAAATTTATAAATCTATATATCTACATATCTACATATCTATATATCTATATATCTATATATCTACATATCTATATATCTATATATCTACATATCTATATATCTATATATCTACGTATCTATATATCTATTTATCTATTTATCTATTTATCTATTTATATATATATACCTACGTATCTATATATCTATATATCTATTTATCTATGTATCTACGTATCTATATATCTTTATATGTATATATCTACGTATCTATCTATATATCTATATATCTATATATCTATATAACTAAGTATCTATATATCTATATATCTATGTATCTATGTATCTATATATCTATATATCTATATATCTATATATCTATATATCTAAGTATCTATATATCTATATATCTATATATCTATATATCGACGTATCTATATATCTATATATCTATATATCTACGTATCTATATATTTATATATCTATATATCTTATATCTACTTATCTATATATCTATATATCTAAATATCTATATATAATTATATATCTACATATCTAAATATCTATATATCTAAATATCTACGTATCTATATATCTATATATCTACGTATATATATATATCTATATATCTATGTATTTATATATCTATGTATCTATATATCTATGTATCTATATATCTATATATCTATGTATCTATGTATCTATATATCTATTTATCTATTTATCTATTTATCTATTTATCTCTTTATCTATATATCTATATATCTATGTATCTCTGTATCTATATATCTATATATTTCATATCTATATATCTATGTATCTTTGTATCTAAATATCTATATATCTATATATCTACGTATCTATATATCTAAGTACCTATATTTCTATATATCTATATTTCAATATATCTATATATCTATATATCTATATATCTATATATCTACGTATCTATATATCATTATATCTATATATCTATATATATCTATTTATTTACGTATTTATCTATATATCTATATATCTACGTATCTATATATCTATATATCTACGTATCTATATATCTATATATCTACGTATCTATATATCTATATATCTATATATCTATATATCTATATATCTTTATATCTATATATCTATATATCTTTATATCTATGTTTCTATATATCTATGTATCTATATATCTATATATCTATATATCTACATATCTACATATCTATATATCTACGTATCTATATATCTCTATATCTATATATTTAATATCTATATATCTATATATCTATGTATCTTTGTATCTAAATATCTATATAACTATATATCTACGTATCTATATATCTACGTATCTATATATATACGTACCTATATTTCTATATATCTATATTTCAATATATCTATATATCTATATATCTATATATCTACGTATCTATATATCATTATATCTTTATATCTATATATATCTATTTATTTACGTATTTATCTATATATCTATAAATCTACGTATCTATATATCTATATATCTATATATCTACGTATATATATTTCTATATTTCTATATATCTATATATCTATATATCTATATCTCTATATATCTATATATCTATATATCTATATATCTTTATATCTATATATCTAAGTTTCTATATATCTATGTATCTATATATCTATGTATCTATATATCTATATATCTACATATCTACATATCTACATATCTACATATCTATATATCTATATATCTACATATCTACATATCTATATATCTATATATCTACGTATCTATATATCTATGTATCTATGTTTCTATATATCTATATATCTACGTATCTATAAATCTATATATCTACTTATCTTTCTATCTATAAATCTATATATCTATATATCTACGTATCAATATATCTACGTATCAATATATCTACATATCTATATATCTACTTATCTATAAATCTATATATCTATGTATCTATATATCTATATATCTATATATCTACGTATCTATAAATCTATATATCTACGTATCTATATATCTATATATCTTTATATCTATGTATCTATATATCTATGTATTTATATATCTATGTATCTATATATATATGTATCTATATATCTATATATCTATATATCTATGTATCTATATATCTATATATCTATATCTCTATGTATCTATATATCTATGTATCTATATCTATATTTCTATGTATATATGTATCTATATATCTATATATCTATGAATCTATGTATTATATATATATATATATATATATATATATTTATAATCTATAATTCTATATATCAATATATCTATGTATCTAGATATCTATATATCTATATATCTATGTATCTATATATCTATATATCTATGTATCTATGTATCAATATATTTATGTATCTATGTATCTACATATCTATCTATCTATATATCTTTATATCTATATATCTATGTATCTATCTATCTATATATCTTTATATCTATATCTATCTATCTATATATCTATATATCTATCTATATATCTATCTATCTATATATCTATCTATCTATATATCTATCTATCTATATATCTATGTATCTATCTATATTTCTATATATCTTTATATCTATCTATCTATATATCTATATATCTACTATCTATGTATCTATATATCTATATATCTATGTATCTATATATCTATGTATCTATATATCGATGTATCTATGTATCTATATATCTATGTATCTATATATCTATGTATCTATGTATCTATATATCTATATATCTATATATCTATATATCTATATATCTATATATCTATGTATCTATGTATCTATATATCTATCTTTCTATATATCTTTATATCTATATATCTATCTATCTATATATCTATATATCTATCTATCTATATATCTATCT
The DNA here is from genome assembly GCA_029783825.1 of Sapria himalayana. Classification (NCBI taxonomy): domain Eukaryota; kingdom Viridiplantae; phylum Streptophyta; class Magnoliopsida; order Malpighiales; family Rafflesiaceae; genus Sapria; species Sapria himalayana. The sequence goes on from JAREIK010000418.1 coordinate 24,779, forward strand.
ATCTATATATCTATATATCTATGTATCTATCTATCTATAATTCTATATATCTATCTCTCTATGTATCTATATATCTCTCTATCTATATATCTATATATCTATGTATCTATATATCTATGTATCTCTATATCTATATATCTATATATTTATATATCTATATATCTATATATCTATATATCTATATATCTATATATCTATTTATCTATATATCTATATATCTATATATCTATATATCTATGTATCTATGTATCCCTATATCTATGTATCCCTATATCTATATATCTATGTATCCCTATATCTATATATCTATGTATCTCTATATCTATATATCTATGTATCCCTATATCTATATATCTATGTATCTCTATATCTATATATCTATGTATCTATATTTCTATATATCTATGTATCTATATATCTATATATCTATGTATCTATATATCTATATATCTATATATCTATATATCTATATATTTATATATCTATCTATCTATTTTTTATATATCTATGTATCTATATATCTATATATCTATGTATCTATATATCTATGTATCTATATATCTATATATCTATGTATCTATATATCTATGTATCTATATATCTATATATCTATGTATCTATATATCTATATATCTATGTATCTATATATCTATGTGTCTATATATATATATGTATCTCTGTATCTATATCTATATCTATATATCTATATATCTATATATCTATCTATCTATATATCATTGTATCTATATATCTTTGTATCTATGTATCTATGTATCTATGTATATATATATATATATATGTATCTATATATCTATATATCTATATATCTATTTATCTATGTATCTATATATCTATGTATCTATATATCTATGTAACTATATATCTATATATCTTTGTTTCTATGTATCTATATATCTATATATCTATATATCTTTGTTTCTATGTATCTATATATCTATATATCTTTGTTTCTATGTATCTATATATCTATATATCTTTGTTTCTATGTATCTATATATCTATATATCTTTGTTTCTATGTATCTATATATCTATATATCTTTGTTTCTATGTATCTATATATCTATATATCTATATATCTATGTATCTATATATCTATATATCTTTGTTTCTATGTATCTATATATCTTTATATCTATATATCTATATATCTATGTATTTATTTATTTATGTATTTATACATACATTAAAAAGTACATAAATAAATAAATACATAAATACATAATTAAATAAGTATATAAGTATAGAAATATATAATAATATAAATATATAAGTATATAAGTATATAAGTATATAAGTATATAAGTATTTATAATTATATAAATATATAACTATATAAATATATAAATATATAAATACATGAATACACGAATGCATGAATACTTGAAAAATGAATACATATATACATTTATACATATATACATTTATACATTTATACATTTATACATTTATACATTTATACATATATACATATGTACATTTATACATTTATACGTATATACATATATACATATGTAAATATATGTAAATACGTAAATACGTAAATAAGTAAATACATAATTACGTAAATGCATAAATGCATAAATACATAAATCCAAAAATACATAAATACATAAATATAAAATTCAAAAATAAATAATTATCCAAATATATAATTATATAAATATATTTATTTATATATATATATACACACACACATATATATTTATGTATTTATGTATTTATGTATTTATATATTTATATATTTATATATTTATATATTTATTAATTTTTCGATTGCTATTATATTAATGATCAAAAAATTAAATTAATAAACTATGAGAAATCTTTTTTTTTTACTTGGCAAATATTTTTTTTTGTTTATTTTCCTTAGCTTATACATGCTCTAGAAGATAAAAAAAAATTCCATATTATATTTGTCTCATAGATATTAAATCAATTAATCAATTTTTTAGTTAATATAAACTTATGAATAATACTTTTTGTTAAAAAAATATAGATAAATATATATATATTAATATTATAATTATGAAAAAAAAAATAAGGTATGAGATTTAGTTTTAAATACATTTATCTATATTTTTACTAACAAAATTTATTGTGTTAGTAAATTAGGCCCAAGGTTATCTTAAATCTTAAATATATTTATCCCCTAAATCATATCGACATGTATTATAATAGCAGTCCATTTCAAAATATGCTCAGCATCTCATTTTCAAACCACATGCTCCAATTTCTTAGAAAAGGAAGGAGTCATAAATAAAACATTACTATTTTCATTTTTTTTATTCATTACACACGACTTAAATGAGTGCCCATAATCTCATTTAAATTATCATAAAATCAAAACTCAATTTTTAGTTAATTAACCAAAAATAAATAAAACATTTCGGTCAATCCAATAGAAATTTCAAAACTAATTCTTATTCCTCACAAGAGTCATAAGCTCCCCCTTGAGCGGCTGAAGTAAAAGTATAACATTTATTTCTAATACATAAGCTCCCCCCCTTGATATGTCTAATCCCCAGGAGCAACTAGAATAGAAGAGCTAAAAATAAAAAAATTAAAAAAAAATTAAAAAAAAACTAGAATAGGAAAAGCTGATTTTTACTACCAATTTATCATCTCCCTCTTGATCTGCCCAATTCATCCATTCTTTTGAAAATCATGCCCGTCTTAGATTAAGTGCTCAAGGGTTGAGATCTACAACATTGATCTCATCGAAGGAAGGAATTAAAATCAACACAATTACATAATTCTCCTTAGTTGTACCGAATATCATCCCGTCACTAGGTAACGTTTAGATAGTAAGTGTAGACTAATTTCCATTGAAAATAAATCATTTGCACGAACATATCCGAGCCTTGAATAGCTTGAAATCAATTCTTACAATTTCCCACAAGATATTTCCTAATTCGAACCCATCCAAAATTAGGAAATCATCCTTGAAATACCCATTTTACCCCTCACCTTCTCCAACTTTCCATTATTTATTAGTATATCTTTATGCGCGAGATTATCCAAGATTATCCCATATTTGTCCAGGAACAAACACCCTGATGTCAAACAAACTCGAAATCTTTTCAAATCTCAACCTGACTAATTGATGAGATATCAAAAATTCTCTTTACTACGTATACGATCCATACGCTCATGAATCTTTATTGATGAAATATCATCACCAACAGCATAATAGAATCATAAGTTTTGGTTTCATTATCCACCGGTACTCATGAAACAAAATACCAAGAGTACCAGTGGATAGAAAAAATAATAAAATATAGTGCAAATTAAAATAACTTGTATTTCACGATGTAATCCTTTGAATGTGCACTGAATTCAACAGGGCGAAGGTAAAAATATTTTGTGATATTTTGGCAAAGATATTAAATTAGTAAGTTATATGAAAGAAAGATTTAGAGATGTCATCCGCTTCTATGTTACAATACAAGAACTCAAAATTAGCTCACCTTTAATGAGTATAATCCTAAAAAGAAATCATGTCGGTCACCTCCATCAGCACATTGATTTGTACATTTTTTTTTTATTTTTATATTATGATGTAACCATTGTGTTGAATTGATTAGAGATGCTTTATTATCTCATAAGGGTAAAAAGTTAATAACCACCTTGTATATCATAAGGGTAAAAAATTAATACAAAATAACATAGTTTCCTATTTGTATCTAAGTCCAATATAATTTGAGCTATTTGAATATAAATCATATAAATTAAATGACACAGAATAACTGATAATTCAAGTAGAATTGATATGATGATATTTAGAAAGTCCTTTTTATTATTTATATAAGTTATATAGTTATGAATCTTTATTAATGAGATATTCTTGCGGACAAACTTTTGAGATACTACCACACCAACAAAATTAGACAAAATATTAGAGTTGCAACAAATTTTTATTATCATTGCTCAGGCTATATGCCTACCAACAATATCAAAAACTTATTGTAACTTTGTTGGGTGATTTTATTTGTTATAGAGTAACACAAAAACTTATTAGTGAGAATATGAATTGTAAAAGTAATAAATATGACTTTTATCTAAATATCAATCATATACGAATTATATAAGTAATTCAGTCAATCAACAGTGAGACAACTCAATTCTTATAAACTAATATTTCATATTATTATATCAATCTTAGATCTATTATGTGTTCATTTAATTTATGTGATACATTTTCAAATAGTTCACATTATATTAGATTTGCATATAGAACATTGTGTAATGACTTATTGCCTAATGACATACAAGGTCATTATTACCATTGAACACATCCCAAATAGTAGGTCCTCATAATTTTTCCCTTGATATGTCACTACCGATATAATAAATTATTTCTATTTGAGAGTCATTCACAATCGCATACTTTTAGACAACTCGTCAATTACCCTCAATAATTACTCCATATGTACATTCTTATTTTCTGATCTCAATAATTACCCTCAATAAATCTCATATGTACATTCGTCAGTATTATACGCACATAATTAATATATTCTTTCCTTAAGGGTTATCACCATACGAATGAAAACAACTCAAATGGATTGTCTCCGCTTTATTAGTCATAATATATTCATGTGTGTGATGAGGATTACTTTTCATTATCCTCCTCTTTGACATTGTGACTCTCATATTTATAGATGAAACTCTTAGGAGAATATTCTAGTCCGCCTCAATCGAGAATCAATTATTTTAAGATATAGATAATATATTAGCATGTAAAAATATCCATTCTTTTTCATTTCTAAGTATCATACTCACAATCATTAATATATCTAAATTTTATTTTGTAACATATAAATTTTTCTCATGCATTATAGTCATAAGGACTGTTACTTCTTTCCTACCATATACATGAATAAGTCTCATGATTTACCTGTCACCATCCACTATGACAATCTTGCATAACTCATTGATAGTCAAAACCCTAATTTTAGTTAGGTATTTTAATCACACATCCATCAATTTCACAACACAAGTCAAATCTCTTTCATTAAAATAAAACCATTTATATATTACACAAATAAAGACGCAAATCCAACACCACATGCACAACCCAGATGAATACCTCCAAAAACTTATCAATTTCATGAGTACTCATCAAAATCTATCAAAACTCTAAAGTCGTGAAATCAATATATAAAAATCTCATTCTCATACTTGCACGTCATCAAAAATTATAAAGATACTCAAAAAAATAAGATAATTTAAACACCAAACACTAATTCATAGTTTCCAGACATAGATGTTACTCTTTTACCCATCCCGACTCAACCCCTAATCTCTAGGCAAATTTCACGCTATCTAGTCAGAATTCAAGTGATACATAAAGTGACTGCTAAATCCACCATTGATCATATTCTTAACTAACTTTTTCAGACAATAACTTTAAATACCTAGCTAAAATTATAAATTTAACGTCCAAGCACAAAATATATATTCTACCCTAACTCACAGAATATATAAATATACAAAGAAAAATTCTAATATTTATATACCCACAAAATTAAACAAAAAGTCTAAAATACAATAAAAATACATGGACATTCGATTTATGTTTTTAATATAATTACTGTATATGTAATTTATTTTTTACTTAATAATCTGTTTTAATATTTTCATGTATGTGCAGGAAAGGAAATATTAAAAACCCGTGGATTCAGCAGTAGCACAATAACGGAGGTCCCGCTTCGGTTAAATGAACCAGATGTTTATTTTTCATATAAAACGATTTGTATTTATTTTTCGGGTGGCTGTTTTTGACCCGTTTTGAACTGTTCATCATCCCTCTCGCATCTCTCTGCGCGATTTCGCGACTGCTGCATGCTGTATATTGTAAGACGTTCTGTTTCTTGGTTTTAATCTGTAACGCATAAGCGTTTTCTAGTGGAGGTAGCTAGTCGTACTGAGCGACTAGCGAACCACGTTATTTCTTGTGTTGAATTCTTGTTTTTTTTTATTCTGTCATTGATACTATTGGATTGGGATATATATATTGCTTGTTTTTGTGTTTCTGTTGTTTTCTGTTTCGTAATCTCACTACCCGTGGAAGCGCAATTACCCAACAATAATCTTGAGCACCCGAACACCACACAAACACCAGCACATCCTCTGCATATTTTTAGCCCCAACACTACATGAACACTGCACATCCTCTACATGAACACTGCACATCCTCTACATGAACACTGCACATCCTCTGCACAAGCACCTCACAAACCCTGGTAGCAATTAGAGCAATTAGAATAAAAATGATACCAACATAAGATTCCTTTGAGAATTCTGCTTATTTCAGAACTAGTACCCGAGGATCTAGCTTGATCAACACAACCATATGACTTTTCCTAGTAGCACAAACTATCATCACATCATCAGGTGACTTTAAAATAGCAAGTATAGGCTACTTTCCTATAAAAATTGATCATCCACACAAACATATTCAAGTCTTGTGCAGCTCAAAGTCAGAGCTTGCAACTTCCCAGTTCCCACGAGACATTTTCCTGATCCGAACCAGCCCTAGATAGGGAGTCATCCTTGAAATGTCCAGTTTACCACTCGCTTTCTCCAATGGCCCAATGTTTATTGATATTCCTACATGACCCATATAAACCAATATTCTAATGAATAATATGTTCATCCGAGATTCAAGGCATCTCATGAACATAATCCATAGTCCCCATGCATTGCTCCTTCACCCATCCTGACTAGATCAAAGTCTATGAACATAATCTAGTCGCAATTCAAGTGACACATAAGAAATAATTAATCGACAACTTTGCCAGAGAATAAATTATAAAATTTATATTTTATTTTTCAGACATTCCAATTAATTATTTCTCTTTCCCAAAAAAAAAAAATTAATTATCAGAAAAAATATATATTTTAGTTTACTGAGTGAGATCCATCATGCAGCATAAGCATTTCTTGATTTCAAACTTTTTTATTATATCTAGTTAACTTTATAAAATACAGTGGATTCCAAATAATTTTAGATTTTATATAAATATTGTCTGATCTTCATAAATTCACACGCACGCTCGTACACACGCACGCAAGCACAAACACACACACACACACAAGCACAAACACACGCACGCACGCACATACACACGCACGCACGCACATACACACGCACGCATGCACATACACACACACGCACGCACGCACGCACGCACACACACACACACACACACACACACACATATATATATATAATCTTGTTGTATATAATAATCTGAATATTCCACGTAGATGCCACATTAAAGTTTTATGGGAGCTTTTCAAAGTGATGGAAGATCATTTCTGAAACATTCTTGAGGAAGCCGGAAGGTGAAGCAGAGCATGGCCTGGCAATCAGAAAACAGGGAAGAGAAATTATTCCATCATCGCGAGTAAAGACCAGTGGGCCACCTGACCAGAGAAATGGTGCGGCTGCTGTGCTATGGGCACCGAGCCCGAAGGCAGAATTCTGGTCGCCCCCGGTCAGGATTCTGAAGGTCATGGCCACCTCGTTCTGCTCACGTGACTTTCAGAGACAGCACGCATCATGAACATATATTATAGGAGGCGAACCTTATTTGGTGCGACGTCCCTCACCCTGTGAAAAACTGGGACTTGTACCACGGCATCCAGGGCAGCATTTGCTCTCTGATAATTAAGAATTCTTATAAAAAATTCTTAATGATAATTAAGAATTGTTTTTCTAATCAACTCTATTAAAAATTTATTTTTTTTTAAAAAAACAATATTTATTTCTTTTTTTTTTTTTTTGAAAAATTATTCCAAGAAAGAAGAGAGCTGACCGAAAGGATTGTTTCTTTGGTTTCGCCTGCCCTTAAAAAACAATAGCAATGGACCCATGGGGCAGGCTCCCTCCAATGCTTCTTCCATAAGAGTCCTCTGAACACATCTGAGAAAAAAAATAAAGGCACGCATTGAGAGAGAGAGGGAGAGAGTGTGTGTGTGTGTGTGTGTGTGGAGGAGGAGGATCAGAGTTAGCCGCACCGAGAAACTGTAAAGAAGAAGCGGGAAGGTTCATGATCACATGGTCAACATGCCCCCGAGTCTTAGCCTCGGGGAATTTGGAAGCTCTCGCTGTCGTCTGATGCAGGCTTCGACTGCTCTCAGAAGTCGACGAATCACCTGCACAACACATGCTTCCTCTTTCTATTCGGAAATCATAGTTATTAAAGGCGCACCTAAAGCCAAGGCTCCAACAGACCCAGGAAAGATCATCTCGCCTCGCCTCGCCTCGAGCACCCCCGGCAAAATATATTATTCCCAAAAAATATAAACAACATATTTGATATATAATAATTTTTTATGTTACATTATTAAAATTTTATTATTTTATTTTTGAAATCTAAATATTAACGATGATGAAAAACAATAATGGTATTATATTTTTAAATTTTATTTTATTTATTTGATTGTATTTCATTAATAAATAAAGAAATTATAGATAATATTTAATAAAAAATATTATATATATATATATATATATATATATATATATAGTAGTTAGAGTATGCATCTTAAATGTGACTTGCGACTCAAGGCCCCAAAAAAAAAAATGTTTCATCTCGATACATCTTATATCTCAAATAACTATGATGGTAATGATAGTTGTCACTGGATGTGAGGTGTCTCTCATAATGATCAACCATACTAATACGTTTAAACCATCACTAATATAGTGGATCTTATAAAAATTCAAACTTAAATGTGATTAGTCACGATCACTAATGAGATAATTAACCAGTGTGCAGATTTGTCGTATGCATCTACCATGGGGTTGGTAAAAAAAGATTTGGAAGAGGGTGAAAAAAAAAATATTTTTTAGAAAAAAAAAAAACTAAATATGGGCAACTTAGGTAAGAGATACTAGATACGTGCCGCATGATATCCTTACCAAAAATCCCACCCATGCTGTTGGGATGGGCAACTTACCAAAATTGACAGCATGGAAAATATGGGAACAGGTAGAGGTGTCAAACGGGACATGCCATGCCAGCTCAGCTCATTTTTTCAGGCTCGTCCGTACTTTCGTGCCTGGCCAGGCACGGCACAGTTTTGTGGGATTCAGCCCGGCACAGGCCCGCAGCACGGTCTACCAAGTTCAGCCCCGCAGGGCCAAACCTTAAATTAAAAAAAATTTGAATTTCAGCATGCCTGAAACCCTAATTTTAAAAAAAATTAAGATTTCGACGTGCCCGAAACCCTAATTTTAAAAAAAAATAAGGCTTTCGGCGCCCACGTAATCCTAATTTAAAAAAAAATTAAGATTTCAACGTGCCCGAAACCCTAATTTTTTAAAAAAAAAATAAGGATTTCGGCGCCCCCTAACCCTATTTTTTAAAAAAAAATTGATTTCAGCACGGTACCCTGCCAACGGGCCACGGTACCGTGCCGGGCCAAGCATGGCACGAGGCCCCATTGGCCTCGGCACGGCACGAATGTGCCATGGTCGGGTTGTCACCTTTAGGAGCAGGCCACACGCCAGCTAACATCTCCGCGCACATGAGCACCTGACACAAACACGTATGCATCTAGCAATAGCCATGGATCACCTGATTGTGGTTCTCCTACTGTTGGAGCATCGGTACCGCCATGCGTGTTGCAGGTCGCAAAGACCCTGGCGATAGGAACGCGAGGTTCTGCGTCATCTCCGAAAGCTGGAGCCTTTGCCAGCTGCAGAATGAATTCCCTGGCATCCAGATTGTACACAAAAACATGACCGTCAACCCTGTTGGTCTTTGCGTTGATTTTCAGGTAGCGAACACTGTCGGGGTTCAAGTCGTTTGCATGCACGATGCAGCCCTTCTGTGCTGCCGGAATAGCAAAGGGGCCAATGCCAGAGAACATGTCAAAGACAACATCATGCGGACGGAACAGAGAGACCAGTCTTAGATGTTCACGTTCTAATCTCGAGTTCCAGTAAACCCGTCCATAATCGAGCTTGAATGTTGCGCCGTGCTGCTTCACTTCCGCGAGCATGTCATCTTCCCCAGCCAAGACTTCAAATTTTGGCACTCGGAACTCGTTTGTAATCATCCCCACTTTGTTGACTATGGTTCTGATCCTCGGATAGTTCTTCTGCGTGCAAAAACATAAAACAAAAATTTCCTTAAAATTATTCCGGGCGAAGAGAGGCACGACAAAACCACACCACATGGCCATCAAACACTCGACGGAGAAACTTAATAGATAATTCGTGCAGACAATGTGGTGAGATCTAATTCATGCACACGATGTTCTTCTACTTAAGCTACTTTTACTTTGACACATTCTTCTTGTTTTTTTTTTTTCTTTTTTTATTGTGCCTTTTCTTTTACTTGTTTTTTTTTTTTTCTTTTTTCTTTTTTTCTTTTCTTACATGACCCTCAAATAACTATATAGCCTGAAATAATCATCAAAAATCTAATTAATAAAATTTTTATAGACAATCAATTCATTTTTTCAATAAAAGTGCATTATGATTTTTTCATTATTTTTTCAAAAAAAAAAATAAATTACAAGATAATTTTATTTGTTAGGTAATAATATTTTAAATATTAAAGATAATAAATTAGAAACTATATAGTACAATGAATACCTTTAGTTATAATTGTAGACGAAAATACTTAAAAGATTTATATACTTTCTTAAAATATAAGTGACCTACTCGAGAAAATTAAATTACCTAATCAAAGAAGAGGTATGGATTAGATACTTTAATAGAGATTATATATTTTGATTATGTTTTAACATAATACTCATGTCAATCTTGATATTGATTTTTACCGAGATGAAGTCTACAAAAAATTTGTATTATTTTCTTGGTTATAATCTTATCAACTAGAAAAATAAAAGATAATTATTTTAAAATTCAATATAATGATAAAATTTATGGTGATGATAACCTAATAAGCACGGACACGAACACGGACACAGACACGAAGATAGGATATGACATGATACAGGGACACGGCAAATTCAAACAAAATAAAATATTAATACGACTAAGATACGACATAATAAAAAAAATAAAAATAAAAATTATTATTTAAAAATATTAGGTATTTTATAAAATAAAATAATATATTTTATTTTATTTTATTAAATAAATATATTTTTTTATTATATAAAATTAAAATATTGTATTTTATTTTTTTATAAGATATTATTTATAATTATCTTATTTTATAAAATAATATTTAATAATAATCTTATATTATATAAAAATATAATTTTTTTTATTTTATAAAAATCAGGCCCACCCCCCACCCCCGCCACCCCACAGAATCACTCTCACTTGAGCCGCCTCACAGAATCAGCCATTGGCCATAATGGGCGAGGTCGTCGGGCGTTGTCGGCATGGATACAACAGCCAAAGCATTCGTCCGATATGCCACGTGGCGTATCAGATACGTATTGATCAATGATACACCACGTGGCATATCGGACATGTATCCGTGCCGTGTCCGTACCGTGTCCACGTGTCCGAGTGTCAGACACGTGGACACACCTATAGAGAACCATATCCGTGCTTCCTTGATGATAACAATCACATACGAAATATTTTGAATCTAACATCTACTTAAAGAGATCAAGTATCCGCTTTATTCTCATACTAAATTACATAATATTCAATCTAATATTTAACAATTAAATAAAATACATAGAAATTAATTCTTTCTTCCTCAATAAAAAAATCTAAGATATAATAATTATGATAATTTATATTCATAAAAATAAAGTAGCCAGTGATTCAATGAACATTATCATAAAAATATAAAAGAAATATCAACTTACTTTTCTTTCTTTCAAGTCTTACGTTATGGATCTTTATGTGCCAGCCTAAGAGATGTGATTTGGTGGCTTAAATTTCAACACTTTAAATAGCCACAGACCAATTTGGTCTTTTTGAAAAAAATTAATGTGATTGATACCTCTGACAGAAAATATTATTGAAAATGACTCATCAACACCTAGAACTGGGGGTAATGTAACATCCTAGGTGTTTATTTTGGGGGTGAATAACTTGTGGCTTGGAAGTTGGGGAGGCATCTTTGGTTATATAACTTATAAGTTTTTAGATGTCATGTCATCATCAAAGATGTGACGGGCAGCCAGCATCTAAAAATAATGAACACGAACACGGACATGAGGATACGACATGACATAATAAGGGGACACGACAAATTTTAAAAAATCAGGATACGAATACAGCTAAGATACGAATACAACTAAAATACGACATAATAAAAAAAATAAAATTAAAAATAAAAATTATTTTTTTTTATAAATATTAGGTATTTTATAAAATAAATTTAATTATTTTATTTTGTAAAATAAATATATATTTTTTTATTTTATAAAATAAAAATATTATATTTTATTTAATTTTATAAGATAATATTTATAATTATTTTTATTTTATAAAATAATATTTTAAAATTATCTTATATTATATAAAAATATATTTTTTTATTTTATAAAATAAAAATATTTTATTTTATTTTAGTGCCTGCCCCCTGCCTCCCCCTCAATTCGCGCCCGCCCCCTGCCTCCCCCCCTCAAATCGCGCCTACCCTCTGCCTCCCCCCTTAATTCGTGCCCGCCGCCTGTGTCAAGTGGCCAACGTCGCCCATGCGGCGACGTTGGCCACTGGACGTCCGATACGCCACCGTCCGATATGCCACATGACGTATCGGATACGGATTGATCAATGTTACGCCACGTGGTATATCAGATACGGATTGATCAATGATACACCACATGACGTATCGAACACGTGGACACAGCTGTAGGGAGCCGTGTCCGTGCTTCCTTGGCCAGCATTGTATTAAGGGATCTTCATCACCATGGGGATTTCAACACTAACCACAAGGAGATGTAACTTCAGCAATGTGATTGGCGATGATAGTGTGCATTGTCTATCCCATGCATGAAATTTATTCTCTTAATAGTTTTCCAAACCTAAGGACTAAATTTTGACCTTTTGGTTATAGAAGCTTCATTTCAATACTCACCACATTCTAATCTTTGTGAACATAGTTGATTGTCACTTCACAAATCAACATACATGGTAAAATCTCATATTTCAAATCAACCTGCCATGTATAAAAACTTGTCTAAGTTATCTTCTTCTAATGCCTGGTGCATGCTCAATAGGATTACTGATGAAATTGAATAAGTTTATCTTACCAAAAAATATATAAATTTATGATGAATAATATGTGGGCTACATACATCATAAATAACCTTGGCAATAACATCCTTGTATGGGAGTAATTCATCATGTATATTCAAATGAGCAATGTGACCTGAAAAAAAGGACCAAATAAAGATGGGAACTCTTCCCTTTAAGATTGAAGCCGCCTCAGAAAATAAAAGGAAATTCGTGCTATGAGAATATGCAGGCGGCAGAGCACGCATTAATGGAGCACTTAACAATGGTTTCGAAAGATGAAGGCACTTCCACTCCGCGAGGCAGGATACTCTTCAGAATGTGTTCTGCGTTAAAAACCTGTCGAGCGTCAGGCGGAGCAGATGAAATAATGGTGAATTTCTCAGTGCAGTGACCCTCACAGACCAGCGTCCCAGTAAGAATATCCGAGCGTCAACGGGTAGGGCACGACTTCGGCATTGCATATCTTCTTCAGTTCATCCATTTTTTGCGCGGGAATACTGGATAAATCTGTTCGGCACCGATTACGCAACGGTTAGACCGAAATAACCTAACACCAGCTTAACAAAAATGAGGAGTAAACTAACAAGGAAAAGGCCGCAACGACGACGACGACATGTTTGTTACCCGAATTCTGAACCTTCTCGGATAAGATGATATACCGATGATGCTCGGAAGTTGGGTCCTGCACGATCGGTTTCACGCGAGCCCTGTCGAGCACGTATCTTCAACAACAGAGCTCGAGCGTCAGGCAGCGTTAGAATTTAGAAAAAGTGCCGGAAGAAGAATCCTGCTATCGTACCCATGTAATATGCGAGCGGCCATCCTGCACATTTCACGAGGAATTCGAAGAGCGCTTAGTTTTAGATGCACGTCAAATTTACTCTCGTCTAGCATTTGTGATTTAGCTGATGCGCTGCTGAGTTCTGTCAGATTCAGAGATCTGTGGCGTTTCAGGCCCGGGGGTATGGTAATCTCGTTGGCCAATTCAGACCGCGAGAACTGCACCCCTCTGATTCTTGCTGAAATCCAGTCGATGCTTCTGATTTGCCTTTCGGGTGCGGACTGCGGTTCACACGCAAATACCTAATTTTTAATCTTGCACGAAACCAAAACTATTTGTATTATATTTTGGGGTGGCACCTCAAAAACTTTTAAAAAATAGAAACTAAATTTTTAATATTTGAAAAAAAATCACAAAACTATGAATAAATTAAAAATAAGTACACTCGAATTCGTAAGTCCTAAACTACCCTTACGAGTAGATGTGACAAAATTGGTCCGACTCGGTGAGCTAGCCCGGTCCACCCATGATTAGGGACGAGCTGGGCCATTAAATTATTGGTCTGAAAAAACTAGGCCAAATTTAGCCCAGCCTGATATGGTTTGACTCGTCCCATCTAATTTTTTTTTTGTCTTCAAAGGACTATTTGGCCTGATCTGCCATGTTTTTTAGGCTGAGCTGGGCTACTAAAATTTTGGCCCAAAAAAATATGGGTCAATTTTGATCCAGCCTAATTTTGGCCCAATCCACTATTGGCCCGACCTGGCCCACTCAATTGCCAGCCCTACTTATGAGCATCTTCTAACTGTCAGAAAGTGAGCTATGATATAGAGATATATGTAGTATCATCTAGCATCATTTTCATAAATGCTCACTGTTTAGCCAATGCTCGTGGCAAATTAACTAAGCGAATATTATGATATTATTTCTCAGTGTATTTTTCTCGTGCATCAATTCTAACTTTTTCTAGGTCTCATTTACTTTTGTTGTAGTGAATGTGGTTGAAGATCATCTTCCCGACCCACTATTGGATCATGGTTGAATATTTTGGAATGTTTAGCCAGAATATAGCAGTGGGTCAAACCCTATTCACAAGCCTATTCATGCGTGTGATTGTTTATGCAATGATCATGTTGAGACCATGGTGCTCGAGAATCTTTTGGAAGAACACTTTGAGAGCTTAAAATTCATGTTTTTATGATAATTTTAATTACTCTACCTTTCATTTTTGGATTGTTTTGTGGACATTACGACTCTTTTTATTTGTGTGTTTTAAGTTTGTGAATATTCTACCAATTTTTAGGCATGATGTTTGTTTGTAAATTATGTTCTTGTGGTGATAGTTTTATTATACATATATAAATATCAGACAATTTTGAACAATCAAAATTCATTTGGAATCCGCCATGCATATTTAGACACATCTATTGTGGTAAAATTAAAAGTGTTTTATGAATATTAAATTAACTATCAGTGTTAAACCAGTAGAAATTGTTCATAAACTATTCTTAAATTTTGAGCTAAATCTCAGTTGGTCCCTAATAAATAGTATTAGAGCAAGATTAATTTGTTATTATTTTTATTTTCTAATGATTGGATTATTCTATTTGGGAAGGATGAAAAAAATAACCCATTTAGTTTGATTATATTGGAAATGCCCAACCAGCAACCAGAAAAATAACAATGATGAAATCTTTTTATGATAAATAATTTGTTTGAACTTGCTCTTGATGATCTAAAACTAGAGAGTTTGAATGAAGCTAGGTATAAAAATTTATACAACAAAACATTTGCCACGGTGAGATAATGAGTTTGAAAGATAACTTTACACCACATCTCGACTATCACAAAAGTAGATGAGATGTGGAAAAAGTTTGATCGGTGTGTGAAAAAATATATCAAATAAATTTTACCTAGAGGTGTTAAACGGGCCATGTCGGGCTGGCCCGGCCCATTTTTTCCAGGCCCGACCGGGCTTTTGTGTGGTTTTTTGGGGGTTCAGCCCGGCACGAGCCCACGGCACGATTCGCCGGGTTTAACCCGGTTGGGCCGAACCCTAAATTAAAAAAAATTAGGGTTTCAGCGCGCACCGCCGCGCCAAATCCTAATTTTAAAAAATTAGGGTCTCGGCGCACTCGAAACCCTAATTTTAAAAAAAATTAGGGTTTCGCACGAACGAATCCCTAATTTAAAAAAAAACTAGGAATTGGGCGCACCCGAAACCTTAATTCTAAAAAAAATTAGGAATTGTGTGCGCCCGAAACCCTAAGTTAAAAAAAAAATTCGGCACGGTACCGTACCAACGGGCCAAGGAACCGTGCCGGGCCAAGCAAGGCACGAGGCCCAGTTGGCCTCGGCACGGCACGATCGTGCCGTGGTCGAGCACGACACGAGCCCAGACACGGGGAAATTTTCGTGCCGTGCCGGTCCGGCCCAATTGACATCTCTAATTTGAGCTTGATAATTTGAAGCTCAATTAAGATGTAATTTTAGAAAGATTTCTCCTTACTATATTATGTGAGTGTGTTCCTGACATACTTATCATTATTCATCATTACTGATATGCATAAACCTATAATATAGTGAAAATCTTAAATTTTAAATCTAAAAAATTTATATTTCCATCAATATCCAAATCACAACATTAACACACACACACACACACACTCACACACATCATTATATAATCAAGTTTATAATATCAATCATATATCTTAATTTTACCCAACACTGAGAAAGATATCATATGAGATATTTGGAGAGACATCTCGTGGAATCGAGGTTTCTCGATGACGCATCCCTCGTGAAAGTCTAATATTGCAAATATAATGCCAATATTTATTGCTCACTTGTATCTTAAATTTGCCCATAAATTATGGTTGGATTGTGTTGATTAGTGTATTTGTGATGTTTGGCTCCAATTTTTTTTGCCCTTTTTTTTCTCTCTCTTTCTATCTTTATATATTAGTTTTATGCTAATAATTCGATGTTATTCTTCAAGCTAGAAGTCTTGGTATTGGCTTGAGGTCATGACTTTATCATCTTGGTGGACATCTTTTAGAGTACAAATATCACATTGCTTGGGATGATCGTGATTGAGATAATCTCTCTTTGTAACAAAATAACATTTGCATTGGGAATGAATAAGATTAATTAATTTGTTCTCATGAACATAAAGTCACGACATATGAAATGATAATGATTGATGAATTCTCTCTTTAGCATATAAATTTATGGTCATGAATATAGCCACAACTTTGGCCTTTTCTATCAAGAGCACAAAGTCACAATATTGAAAATGACTATGACCAAATTAAATGATATTTATAATAAATAGTCATGGTAGAAAATATTATCAAGACCAATAAATAGAAATAGCCATGACCAATAATACTAGTGAGATACTCAGGAGCTGAAAAGTGAAAGTAAAGTCATGATTAATATGTTATTTAAGAATGAGTGTAGTCATGACTCCATAAAAATATGATTTCCATTAAGATTATGTTGCATAGTGAAAATAGTATCATAACTTATTTTGTAGAGTTATGGTCAATAAAGAATATTACAGTTATTCTGTAAGATTAGGAAATTTATAACTGAGTCGTGACATAAAAAATGTCATCACTCTACACAATTTACCAGTTTCATGCCTAATAGCCTTGATTTCACTATTATATGTCAAATTACATACAAACAAGAATTTAGGGAAATTCACCCATTAAATGCTCTTATACACACAAATAAATCATCAAAAGCATACCAAACAATAAAAAAATTTTAGTGCAGGAAGTGCCAAACATGTGTCACAACTAAGTCCAGAATCACAATATGGAAACATAATGTCATGATATGAAACGATATCATTGAATCAAAGACTTAGGCACGATTGTGAGAATAATATAATAATTTTATCATCGCATAGAATAGTGGAAGGACTAATAGATTTTATAGAGGGCCTCATGTTTTGTGAAGACTATTTATATGGATAAAGTCTAAATCTATTACCACTAGATCAATGGTAGTGCTATATTTGATTCACAATGATCTATTTGGAAAAATATCAAAGGATCATTTGGAAGATCAAGATATTATATAATATTCATTGATAATTTCTCTAAGTACGTATGAGTTTATTTCACTTAGAAGAAATCAGAGGTGCTAAAAAAGTTAAAGAAGTTTAGAGTGCTAGTAGAAAACCAATCCAACAAAAATATAAAAGTTCAACACATGGACAATGCAAATGAATATTTTCTAATTAATCAATTCTGTACTTAGTAGGGTATTTTCAGCCATAATATGATTAGGATAATACCATAATAGAATAAAGTAACTAAAATGCTAGATAGGACATTGATATAGATAGAAAGGCGCATGAAAAGTTGGAAAAGTTTGGATTCAAAGTTCTAGGCTCAATGTAGCTGCCACATTGTGCTGCTTGAAGAATCACACTTATATATTTTTAGTGAAAGATTAGATAACATTTGAGATATTATATGAGAAGAAACTGAATATAGCTCTTCGTTGAATATTTGGATGTGATACATACATCCATGTGCCAAAGAAAATGAGGAATAAGTGAGATTTCAAATTAGAGAAGTGCAAGTTCATTGACTACAAGAAAAGTGTCAAGGGCTAAAACCTTTGAAACTTGGAGACAATAACTATCTTCTATAATAGAAATCACTACTTTTGAAACTTAGAGAGTATAAGTGTGAACCTACATAGAAGTCACTACCCGAAGATCCTAATGCTGGGATATATATATATGATTTTGGAGAACATGTCTATAAAGAACAATAAACTCCAGTAATGACATAAAGATCCCGAGTCACCACTGAGTCCAAATTAATGGCAAAAAAAAAAAGATGTCACGACTAGGTTCAAATTCACAACATGGAATCATGGAGCCATGACTTAGTCCAATTTTATTACATAAAATTGGTGTGCAGTGACTTAATGTAGAGGAAGATATCAACTTGGATAAACAAGTTGAAGATAGGCTACCATTTTGAGTATTGATATCTCCATCGAAGAATTAGTTGAACCAACATTTATATCAAGGCGATCTACATGGGTTATAAATTTACTCATGGGATATATTGATACTGCATACTAAGAAAAACATATTATGTGAGATGAGCTCATTACTATTTTGGAGGCTACAGCCTCCAAAAAGTCAATTCACTGTGAGAAAGCTATGAATCATGAATGATAATCCTCGAAAAAAAAGCTTAGCACCTTGTGAAATTGTCTTTGGATCAGAAGATAATTAGAAGTAAGTAATGTTAGTAAACTATTATATTCCAGCGACTATGAATGTAGTAGAAATAAAAAACTTCAAATGCTGAAATTTACTAGGATCCAAATAATTTGATGAAACCAATTATTAAGTAAATATAAATATTAACTTCTGTAGATTGCATCCAAAGCACTGTAGGATATAAACATCATTAAAGGTTTCCGCATGAATGTCAGCAAGTGCTAGTACCTTACAACGAGTCTTTATCCCATAAAAATGATTAGATCTATCCACACGATTTAGATAGATACGTTTTCTCTTGAGATATCTACGAAAGCTCTCAAAATATTGTCGAAAAATCTGTCTATATGTGTGTTTAAATCCTTGAAGTATATCTATATATAAAACCCATATTTTTGTTAATTAGAGAAAACCTTTTTCTTTTAAAAAGAAAACCATTTTGCTCGTTTAAAAATAGAATCAATATCTATATTTTCAATTTTCTTAATTTAATTCAAATGAAATTAATTCAAAGTTCATTAAATATTAATGGGTTGGGACTCGGAATAGTTAATGAGCCAAAGAGAGAGCTTTTGTGTCATCTCATTGTAACTTATTATTATACGTGGCCCTATAAATTCACTTAATACAGACACACATCCAGATTATATTCTAAGATCTCAATTTATAAATTATCTCTAGCAATATATTATAACTACCCAGATTAAGTCAATTCGATGACTCAAAAAATCATATCACAGCATGGTATAAGTCCTTTATCATATGATGTCCTGATTAAGCTTATAGCATGACAAATGTTATCGTTATATAAGAGCAACTCCAACCATAGGTGCTATTTGGGATGTCATTCCCATAACTGCCAAAATGACACCCAAATCATAATTTGTTTGCTCCAATAAAAATGGCATCGAGGGGGGCAAAATGGCATCCTTGAAATTATAGTGCCATAAATGACAACATTGGAGAGAGAAAATATAGGATACAAAATAGATGTTATGATTACTGTGCATCTCTTAAGATCTTTCATAAGGCTTGAAATATTAATTTTAAATAAAAAAAAATATTTAATTATTAAAATAACACACCATTTTGGCACCTACAATTGTACCAAATATACTGTTTAGGAGTGCCAATATACTGTTTAGGAATGCTAATATACTGTTTAGGAGTGCCAATATACTGTTTAAGTTTGCAAAATAATATTTGACACCCATTTTTTGCCAACTCTCATTGGAGTTGCTCTAACTTAATCATTCCTTAATTCTTAAGCAGACCAACTAAACAAATAATATTGATAATTCTTAACAATCTCATTATAACATGACCATATGTTTCTTAGTCTTTCTTATCAATAGGTTAATATGCATCTCACTCAATTAAAAGTATGACAAATTCCTTCAATATTACTCACATTCCTCTGTGTAACATATTGCACGCCCAACCAAAACATGTATTACCATCCTATTAAGGATGGCTCTGAGCCACTTCCTCTACATAACTTCATTATAATTCCCATAAAAATAATTGACTATGGATTATTTAGAATAATATTTTGTCTCAATGTTTTATCATCAAGTCATAGACAGAGGCATAATATATATTTGGATATTATGCCCATAATCACATTACTCACATTCCTTTAATGTACAGAGGCATGATATTTGGTTCTTACTCATTCGAGTGAGGAAGTTATTTGGATATACACATTTATTTAAAGCTTGATTCTGAGAGCAGGGACTTGAGGTTCACATATGGCAGTTATAGTGTCATCAATCTAGCAAGGAGTATGACCTTCTACAAGAGGACATAATACATTATATTTCATCCAAGAGCAATTAAACCAGAGGTTGATTCATTTGGAGAAAATAGACACAAAAAAGAATACCACTGATTACTTGGCAAAGGCTATGTGCCCAGAGAAATTTTAGTGGTCCAAAGCTGAGACCAGGGTGAAGAAGTACTCTCCAAGCAGAAGAATTGAAACTTTATACTAGTCATCATTCAGTCGCATAGGCATATACAGGCAGACGCTGGACGCCCCACGCCACACACATGTACATCATATGCACTGTTGTTTGCATGGTCAGCACGCATGTACTTCCAGGAGGCAGCCAGAGGCCGAGGGGAAGGGATCTAGTGCAACATAGGACTTTGCCATTTCCACAATCCCGAAATTCCAAGTGATTTTACTTGTATTCGTACTCTTAGAGTTGCTAGGAATTATTATTTTTATGTATTCGTGCATAAAACCATTAGGGTGCGTAGGATTTGGCGGGCTAGCCTAAATCGGCTAGTTTTTTAGTCTTCTGTGCAAAAACTTTTTCTTTTAATTAATAAAATGTGGCCGTACCACCGGCTTTTTTATTTAAAAAAAATATTCATTTTGTGAAATATTTTTTCCATGGTGGTGTCCAAAAAATGAATACATTAATTCGATGTTAGTTTTTAAATTAATATTTGAGCGGGAATGGCAAAAAAGTGTTTGGGGTCCTGCGGACGCGGAGCTGTGGTCCTGGTTAAAGTTTGAGAGAGAGAGAGAGAGCTTGTTTGGGCAGGTTGGTCCATACCAGGCTCGGGCAATGCCTAGTCTGATCGGCGAGGCAGGACCGAGGCCGAGCCGAGTACCCCACTTGGCGCACTACGAATCTTTACCAATTGTCCGAGGGTCGATCCGGCGTCTTTCAGGTTCTTAAATCCTGCCTAATTTTTCTCCGTCAGCAAATTCAATTTTCCGTCTTCTCTTCTCTCGCGTGTTCTCTGCTCTCCAGGCATCGTTAGAATTTCGAATTCATTTTCAGCCCTGATCAAAACAATGCGCTGCCTAGAAGTGTAACTGTCGCAAGTGGCGCTTCCAAAATGCACCGTGACAATGGAGGAAAGCATCATCAAGTGGTTGGAGCGGGGAACAAAAGAGATCACATACTTCCTCTAAATAAGACCGTTTTCGCAACACCAGGTACTCTAAAGACGAAGAAGAAATCCTCTGCATCCGAGAAAGATATTGATGCGATGATCATGAAAAAGTCATCAGGTGGTACCGACGAGGATGACGATGGTTTCTGCGAGAGCACTATGCCTGAAGGTCCAACTCTGGGTGCAGATGCTCTGGTATTGATTTCTTTGTTTTTGGGATATTCTAATGGATTTATGCCTGCTGATTAACCGAATGAATATTGGAGAAAACACACTTATTAATGTAAATTTTATTAAAATAAATATGATATATAATCATTCAAAATGTATTTTAATGAAATAAAATTAAAATTTAGAAGAAGTATACATAGATAACTATGATAAATAATAAATAAATATAAAAATAAAATATAAGTAATGTAATGAAATATAATATGATAATATATAATGTTTTCTTTTCTGCTCATTTAAATCAACATAATCATCTTTATCATTTGTTTGTATATGTTTCTCAATATTTATTTATATTTAAATTATACAGGTCATTCGAAATTGATATTATAATTTATTTTATTTTTTGTTATAAATGTATAAAAATTTTTAAATTCATATGTTAAATTATACTGCATCAAATATTAATCATATTGTTATAAGTAATTTTGTTTATTACATTATGAAATATGCTTTAATTTCTTTCACATCGTGATGTATTACATTTAATATCTAGTATTTTTATTATTAATCTTTGTGAATGTGGAATTGAAACTTTATATAAAATTTATCATTTATTTATATAAAAAAATATAATTCACAAGAAATAATAAAGACTCTTAATAATAAAGTTATTAAATATAAAAAAAAATTTTATTATACCAATACTAAAAGGAATAACATGGAGCAACCTACATGCTGCTCAAAAATCATTATATCTCAGTTAAGTTGATGCATAAATATCTAAGAAATCTTGTTGAATGATAGAGAAGTGAGTTGAGTGTATCGTAAAGTCTTCCTACACATGTTGGTTGACAATGGTCGTGTATAGTGGAGGAAAGAGAGAGAAGAGGGAAGAGAAAAAAGAAAAAAAAGAATAAGTATTTATTTTCCATAAATTTTAAATATAAAAAATAAAATACACACACACACACACACACACACTCACTCACTCACACAATATGTTGGGGTATCCAACATAGTAGGTGATCCATGCAAAGTAAAAATAAAAAAAAAAAAATAAAATAACAAATCATAATGAATCTCAACATTTTTTTTCAAATTGGTATGTACATATCATAAATACTCAACTTAGAAATAAATATAAATATTTATGATTTTCTAAGCACATTTGTCAATGTTATTGTATTTTGTTATTTGGTAGACACATAAGTAGTGACTATTAAATTATTTAGAATATTCGATTATACGAAGTGATAATTAATTATAAAATATTTTTTTTACTCATGTAATATTAGGTTGATAGTAATGTGTTAAGCTGCTTGAATATCGTAGTAAAATATACTGACCCATGAATTGGTAACTCAATCCTTCTAAGAAATGACTAATCTTTTATAATTCACCCCTTCTAGAAAATTACAAAATCATGTGGTAGATTTTCTTGCTGTGGTCTATGGAGACCATTTAGAATTTGAGTACATCTCAATCTAACTATATCTATGATCTTTGGACATAATTTCACATCCTAGAGTCTTTTACATACACGAGAATCTTGAGAATTATATCTGTATGAGGTTGTTTATAAAAATTTTAAAAATAATAAATTATACTAATAATATAAGTAATATCCAATCTGATTATTGTTAATTACTTTTATTTTTCTATAATTCTCATATATTTAGAAGAATCATCTAACAAGTCAGTACATATGGATTAGTTCACATCAGAATCAAATAATGTGTCAATTGATGCACTTTCTCATGCTAAGATTAGATAAAATAATAAAACATATTTTATATGAGTTAATAATTATACTATTACTACATGAGTGTTCAATCTTAATACTTTGGAAATATCAATGATATCATATATTTGTTGTCAGAAACTTATTTTGTATAAATATTTTTAGTTGAAATAATGTGTCAATTGATGCACTTTCTCATGCTAAGATTAGATAAAATATTAAAACATATTTTATATGAGTTAATAATTATACTATTACTACATGAGTGTTCAATCTTAATACTTTGGAAATATCAATGATATCATATATTTGTTGTCAGAAACTTATTTTGTATAAATATTTTTAGTTGAAATATATTTAAATAATTATTTTTTTTAATTACAATATCATCAATATATACGAATAATATCATATATTACTCTTAGGTAGAAAGAAGTATAAAAATGTTGAGCATTGAAGGAACCTAGTGAATCACAATGATTCATGATATTGTTTCTAGCCATAGAATTTTTTTCATAGTCTACAAATCATACTTGTACTCTGCTGAATATTAAATCATGATTATTGTATATAAACATACATTTCTCAAGATTATCATGAAAAAATGTAATTTTCATGTTTTGTTGATATATAATTTATTTATGAGAAACAATAATAGAAAGCAGTAGCTTAATAGTAATTTTATTGAAAACAAGAAAAAAAATAATAGAATTACAAAGTGTCTTGGAAAAATTATCAGACATTTTGTAGTTGTCAAGGGAGGACAAAAATTCTAAATGCATAGTAGTACTAAAATAAAGTTGAGAGAATATATGTGGCAATGAGTAATAAGTGAAACATGATAATGGTTATTTTTGTAGAGTAATCAGAATGTTCAATTAATTACTTTGAATCAGATTAGCTAACATGATAGGGGACTTGCATGGGTGATGTTGTGGATGTGTTCTTCTAGTATATACTTTTATGTTGAATTTTCAAATTTCTCAATCTAGATCTCTCATTCTCGGGGAGACGTATCTCTTGAGTCTTGTGGAACATTGATATTGAATTTTTCATCCTAGCACACATCTCTTGGAGATATCCCACAACTCTCCTTAAAATAAGCTATGTTAGTAGTATTAGGTACAAGAGTAGGGTCAGCTATCACTTTGCAAGAAGTAAAAATTAAACAAAGAAATGACCACATCACTATGATGTTCGAATGTGTTCTCTTGTATTGAAACCCTAAAAAGGACATGTTATTAAATAATCATATTCATACTCATAATGATTTTTCTAGTCTATGATGAGTAGCTCATGTATCTCTTTTGATGGTTTGAATTTTAATTTCATGGTGTGAATTTTCATTTTCTCTCTGCCTGGTGAGCGATCCCAATTAAAATAAGTATATTCAAAAAATTTGAGTGAAATATAAAAAAGTTTTTTTAATATAAACACTAATACGTGATACAACATGAGAGAAAAAAATGATATTTAGTTGATTAGGAATTTATGATTAATCCTCTAAAAATATTTAGTAAGATTTTTTTAGTTATTTTATTTTGCATAGGAGTGCCAGTACAATATGTTTGATTAAATCATGTCATGCTCTTTAACGAAATAAAAAAAAATGATGAGAAATATATTGCAAAACTTTATTACTTTTTAACATTTAATGTAAATTTCAATTTATATTGTTTTCTTTTATAAAATTTTTATATTATAATCAAAATTTGAGATATTTATTTTGAATTGATAATTATATATAGTAATCTCGCAAGTAACAGTAATCAGCATCTCGAACATTGCTTTCTCATTAGATTTTGAAACTACTGTCTCTTTCTTTATTAGATTTTGAAACTATTTTTAAATTTTATATAAGATCTTGAGATGTTTATCTATCTTTTATTTTTTATGAGATAAGGGTAACTATAAGAAAAGTATAGAAACTTGTAATAAATTTTTATTCTGTGCAAGTTTATGCCTAGATAGAATTTGAATATTTGATTAAATAAAAATATCTATGATTATTGAGCGAGATACAAAGGCTCTTTACATAATTATGTGGAGTTGCTTCAATATAATATTGTCGCGAAGAATATATGAAATGGCTAGCAATAATTAATTGTATTAGCTATATTTAATGTGATAATTTGATAGAAGTATTTATTGAAATGCAACCTAAAAAATTAAAATTCAAGAGAATATCTAAGACATATATCATCAATGACAATACATTATATTTGTTATCATATGTTATTTTATTATTAAGAAATTACTTCAGTCTTTTAATATACCTCATCTGAATTATGATTGAAGCTATTTTTTTGTTGGATGATTTTCAACTCATCATCATCGCAATAAGAATATCATTAATATAAATAATCAGCAGGATAAACCTATAATCTGAACTCATTACAAAAATAAAAAATAATTTATTACATATATGTATAAACTAATAGAGATGATTGTGATTGAAAATTTGATAAATCAAATTCTTACGGATACTTTGGGTCGTACAAGGTTTTTCACAATATACAAACTATGTATGATTGTAGTACTCAAAAATTAGCTACTTGTTCCACACACACACACACACACATATATTAAGATTATCATGAAGAATAATATTTATCATTTCTAACCGATCTATCATCCATTTGTGAGAAGATACGAGTGATGAGTATTTAAATTAAGGTCATTTTAGTCACTCAAAAGAAAGTGTTATGATAATATCTTGAAAAGTTTGAACAAATTCATTCATAATAAGCTTTGTTTCTATGTGATTTACCTTATCATTAGGAATAGACTTCATATTAAACACCTACCTATGATCAACAACAGACTTTTTAAAAGGTTGTGATATTGGTTTTCAAAATTCATATGAGCGAAGGATAGTTATCTCTTTCACCCTGGCTTGATGCTAGAGATATCAAATGGGCTAGGCAGCTTAACTCATATAGGTAAGCCATCTAGGGCTCAATTGGGAGGCCAGCATGTTGCTTGGGTCATGTCGTTTGCTAGGCTATATATAATGTTACTAACTGGCCCTAGATCATCATTGTTTGTTTTGTTTTGATCTTGACTGTTTAAAATTTTGAATTCTTTGTAGAATTCATCTATCACCTTCAAGAATCATTAATGCGTCTTAGAGGTGTCAAACGGGATGTGCCGGTCTGCCCGGCACGGTTACTGTACCATGTCGTGATTAGCCCGGCACAGTTTTTGTGGGGTTCATCTTGGCACGGGCCCGCAGCATGATCCGCTGGGTTCGGCCTGGTCGGGCCGAACCTTAAATTAAA
This sequence comes from Sapria himalayana, assembly GCA_029783825.1. Lineage (NCBI taxonomy): Eukaryota > Viridiplantae > Streptophyta > Magnoliopsida > Malpighiales > Rafflesiaceae > Sapria > Sapria himalayana. Next base: position 52,147 of record JAREIK010000418.1, read on the forward strand.
AAAAAATTAGGGTTTCGGCGTTGCCGTAACCCTAATTTTAAAAAAAATTTTTATTTGGGCACTGTACCGTGCCGGGCCAGGCAGGCACAAGGCCTGGTTGGCCTCGGCACGGCATGAGCCCGGGCACGTAAAATTTCCGTGCCGGGCCGGCCCGACCCTGTTGACACCTCTAATGCGTCTTCCTAATTCGTATGCATGCCATTATTTCTAGAATATAAAGTGTTAGATTTATTATTTATTTATAATTACATTCACAATAATAAAAATATACTCTTTGAAACTATAGTAGGTATTGAATGAATCAATTGATCATATGTTATATTAGATAGTTTGAAATATGTAGATTCGTAAGAATTCTACTCATTCAATATGTTTGTTATAGTGTATAACTTATTTTATTTTTATTATTTCTTTTTATTGCATCATGGATGAGAGTACATAACATTATATCTTTAATCAAATTAGCTTATTATATAATAGTATCTCTTGTACTTCATACCTAGAGAGTTTTTCCTTGATATTGGAGCAAGATCATTGCAAGCACTAGGTGTACAATAGGTATACAATAGGCATCATGACATATGCTCACGTTAGGTACATACTATGTTCAACATGCATACAATAGGTGACCTAAAATTTGTGCACAAAAAGCATTTAGTAGTGCTCAAAATTCTAGGTGTGCAAAAAATGGATGTGTGCATATTGCATAGTGACTTTCAAATTAGGCGCGCATTGTGCACAATAGTTGTGCACAACAATCACTAAAGGAAGAAGGAAAAAAATATAACTTTGATGCAATGTTTGTGAGTTAAACCAATTCATTGTTGGTGTTAATAATATCTGTGTATTGTGATTTATAATTTATTATTTTATTTTATTCTTATTTTTATATTATGAATGAGAGTACACAACTTGTAGGATGTCATAATTGGATAAGTCTCTTGTATTATAGTTTAGATTATATATATTTAATTAAGTTATTTTTTATTTGGGATTTTCTTTGGCTTGTTTATTAATATGATACTAGAGCTAAAATCCTCGAAAAAACAAATCTAAGGGCATGTTGAATTGGGAAAAGTTCTATTAGATATATTTATTAATCTTAATAAGGCATGATATTGATGTCGTACGTAGAGGAGGGTGTTGGTGTTGCAACTACCTATGCAAGTGGTGCAACGGTGTGTTTTTGAGAAACCATAAAATTATGATAGAAATTGTGTTTTAAAAATTTAATTTAGGATTTTGGGGCAAAATTCTTATTTGGGGACCTAATTTTTTGAGATAGATTAATTTGGGAAACTCAATTTTGGATTTTTTTAAATTTTACTAAATTGAGGATCTTGGAAAATCTTAAATTAGGTTTTCTATTCATTTGTGGGAGAAATTAATTTAGTTCTCAATAGTATTTATTTTGGGTAGATTTATGTTTTTCTAGGGTTTCAGATCAAAAAATTCTAAATTTAATTTACATAAAGAGTATCATTGTAGAGATAGGCAGATAAAAGTCTTATTACAATATATATATATTATAGGAGGATGGGCCACACTAGAGATGATTGTTGGGTACTATATTCAGAGATGAAACATACAGTACTACATAGAAACAAACAAAATTTCAGAGTCATTTAAGGGTAATCATAAAATTTATTCATTATGATATTTGATAGAGCGGAGTATACAAAATTACTTTCTAAACTAGTGGCATGCATTTTTCTTTTCTTAGGTATTATTAATTTTGTTGCTCTCATTTACTATTTAGATACCTGGAATATTCATTCAGGAGTCAATACTCATTTTACAAATAAATGTAGTCTATTTACTATTATTTGTTTATGTCTTGAGAAAATAATTATTGTTAGTAATAAATATTCTTAAGTTATTGGATGTGGTAGTATCTACTTCTTTATTTTTCAATCACATTATGTTTTTTTCTACTTGCTTTTTAGTATGTTTTTAGTAAGTTATTTTTTTAAAGGTAATTTAATTTTGATTTTATTTTTTTAGTTATTGATATTTGTTTGAATAATTTGAAGATTATAAGGAAGATTTCATTTTAGATTGTGTAGAATGAATTCTCTTCTTTTATGTTATGATTTTGCATTATATATTATAAGATATGTTAGCTAGGAAAGTATATCAGAGATTTTTTTCTTGCATGTTAGTATAATCTCAATTGGATTTCATTTGATTTGATACATTTAGACATATGAGATCCTAATAGAGATATGATTAGAGAGGTTTTTATGTACTTGATCACATTGTTTGATGACTACTCATGATATATGTTAATATTTATTTTTCAACTTAGATCACAAGTGTATATAATTTTTTAAATATTTCATAAAATAATAAAAAAATAATTTGATAAAATCATAAAAAAATTAGGAATGACAATATATTAAATACATAGTAGGTAGATTTAATGTTTATTATATAGATAACATGATTATATACTATATTTTATGTGTCGTTATACCAACACAAAATAGGGTGTCAAAAAGGAAAATTATATATTTGGTTGAGATAATTTAAACATTCTTATTTGGGAGGAGTATTTGGAAGTATATTTGAAAAGATATAATTTTAACTAAAAATTATCTCATTAATTGAATGTTATTGTTTATCATTTCTAAGTATGTTTTTTTTAGATTTTGTAAATCGGAGAGAGATCATTTAATTTGTCTCCTAAACTTTTTTGAAACGTGTTATTGTTATGATTTCTTTTTAGGAAATAATAAACTGGCACCTAAGGTTTCGAGAGATATCTTTATTTAATATTCTAGTACTCAAAGAGGGTACATTTGTTTTTTTTTTCATGAAATTGATAAAATTGTACAAGTATTGATGTTATTTTTTTAGTAAGTCTAAGAAGACTAAGAGTCTAAAAGATATATTTGGACCCATTGCTTTTTCTTACTCATCAGTAATTCAACTTAGATTTTCAACTAAGAAAGATGGTTATTCATCCATTACTTCTAAATTTGTTTGTTTATATTATGATAATACTCATATAAAGTTATCATATGTACTAATTAGTATAGATCTTGGTGACTCTAGAGAGAACGAGATTCCTCATGAGAAGAAATTTTATTTAAGTTTAGATGATTTATTAGCTTATGAGTCTATTTCAGTTTAGATTCATGATGAGTCGAAGGCAAAGAGTTTAAATTATATAGGACTTAGTCCTATATTAGGATAAAGAGAGATATACACAACCTCTTTAGCATAGATGAGTCTATTGAGGAGTCAGATAATTTTGCAGCTGATTCTTGATATTTTGATCGTTATCCTGAAGGGACATAGGAGCTATACTCAATATGCAATCTCACAAGTATTGTTATAACTTGAGACAACTCGAAAACTCTTATTTTGAGAGGAGTGTTTAAAAGAATTTTTGAGAGATATGATTTTAACTGCAAACTATTATATTAATTTCATATTATCTTTTAATCTTTCTCAGTGTGTGTATTTTAGACTTTATATTTTGGAAATAAATTATTTAGTCATCTCATATAATTATTTGAAGTATTTATTTTGTCCATGATTTCTTCCCATGATAGTATAAGTTGGTATTCATGGCATTAAGATGTATTTTTTTTGGATAATTTAATTCCCAAATATGATATATGTGTTTTTTATTAGATACTCATAAATTTTTAGTAAGTATTGATATTATTTTTTTTGAGCAAGAGTCTTTTATTACAGTGCGTAAGAAAAGTGAGAGTCCAGAGGATACATTTGGATTGATTATTATTTTTACTTCTTAGTAGTTTTACATGAACCTCCAGCTAGGAACCTAGGAGAGAGTGTTATTCATTAGTTGTATTTGAACCTGTTGGCATATATTACATCGACACTCCTATGAAGTCATCTTATATAAGAATAAATATAGATCATGTTGATTTTGGAAAGAATGAAGTTTTCTAAGAAGTGAAATGTCACATGGATTTGGACGACATAGTAACTTATAAGTCTAATCTAATTCAAGCTCATGATGAGTTGGAGACTAGGAAACTTGATCATTTGGACTTAAAGTCTTTATTAGGAGGAGTAGACATGCATAACCCGCTCAAATTAGAGATGAGTTTATTAAGGAATTAGATAATTCTATAGTCAAATCTTCTGGTTTTAAACTTTTTATTTCTATTTAAAAGGTATATAATAGTTACACTCATTATTTATTCTCATAATTCATAAATATTATCATACACATGTTGATAGATTATCTTTAGTTTTTGATTATTTTTCTTAATAGTATTAGGGATATCCAAGTTCCATTTTAAGATATTATGAAGATAGGTCCAAATGAGGTGGTTCATCAAAAAATGAGATTTATAGCAAGCGAGTCAACTTATATATTTGGTATGAATTATTATGATACTTTATCTTTAGTGATTATGATGATCTTTCTATAATTTTTTATTTAATTGGTGATATCTCATATATGAATGATAGTCTAGCTATACATCAAGATTGTTTTTTTTTTGTGATCTTGAGAAGGTTAATATAAATTAACAACCTAGGTTTCAAGCAATCCAATGAGACAATTTGTAGTTTCCTGAATATATTGTATGATTTGAAGTAATTATCGATAAATTGATATATGATGTTTTTACTAGTATTCATTTTGTTTGGGTTACATAAATGTATTATTGATTTTTTTAGAGTTTTGGATTCATGATGATTTTATTTATTATGTACGTGAATGATATATTGATTATGAGAGATGATTAGTTATAAATCACCTGACCAATGAGTACTTTTAGTCACAATTCTAGATGAAAAAACTTAAAAATTCAAAAATTTATTTGCATAATTGATAATCATTTCAGTAGATGAATTGTCTTGTCACATAGGATGTTTATAGTTAATATTCTTGTAGATGTTGATTTTTTAAGTTTTGTTCCAACAAATATTTTTATTGATATACATTTATATTTTTTATTTGATGTAATTTCTTCGGTTAACTTTATTATTTGCAAGAAAATTATATAGAAGATTAATTATATGATTTTTATCAGATTAGATTTAACATATGTAGTCATCATAGTTAATCATCTTTTTGATTTTTATTGGTAGATTCACTTAGATGCAACTCTTTTTATACTTTAGGTATGAGAAATAGTCTCAAATATTTGGAATCTTTTGTAATTAGTGATCTATTCAAATTTTAGTTGGGTACTAGCTTCCACTAAGAGGTGACCTCGATATATTTTGTATAATTTTTGGAGATAATCTTGTCTCATAAAAAAATAAGAAACAAATAATGATTATAATATTCAGTATAAAGATAAATTTCAGAATGATGCCAATTATTTGTGATATTTTTTGCTTCCCACACATTCTTGAGGAGATAAATATTTATTTTTTTTCCATATTAATTTTTATTGTGATAATCAAGCATATAGTTTATATTCCGATAGCAGAGCCGCAAATGAACATATTCAACGACTTGAAAAAACATTAATTTATATTTATTTCTTTCAAGTTTGATATACTAGACCTTTATTACTATCTTGAGGGGGGTGTTGCTATTTATAATTTCTTATTCTAGATTTATTTTTGTATTGTGAATGAGAGCACCCAACCTGTGGGATGATCCAATTTGACTAGTCCTTATATAAGGGATTTAGTTTTTACACGTTTCATTGAGCAATTTTTTATTTGTGATTTTCTTTTGACTTGTTTCTTAATAATGTGTGACACCAATAAAAAGTTGGTGTCAATTAAGAGAGTAATGATATGATGCCAATATGGAAATACAAGAGATTTTTTATATAATACACATATTATATGAAGAAAAACATTTCATAGAGAGATGCTGATAGTTATTTTCAGAGAGGTGATTAAGAGCATTATAAAGTATTAGGAGAGACAGATTGATTATCATAGTCATAAAGGTGTCAAATGGGCCGTGTCTTGCCGACATGACCTATTGTTTCAAGGCACGGTCATGACACAACACGGTTAAAATCTTTTGTCGTGCCAAATACGACATAGTGGTGCGGTCCACCAACATAGCACGACACGACCAAGTGCACTTCCATGATTGACTGTGCTGATCGACGAAGATGCATGGGTTGTGCATCTTCATTGCTACCTGATGACGGATAGCAGCACGATCTTGAGTGCAAGGCCTTGACGGCCACAGGTGGCTGGCCTACGGGCCAGCCAATTACAATCTTGCCAATTGTTTTTTAATAATTTGGGCTGCCTTGTGACGGGCTGGTTTACCGTGTTTTGGTCCAGGTACATGGATCATACTTGGCCCGACATGAGGCATAACTCATGCCGGCTCAGCACGGCACGAATCGTGCCTGGGGTAGACTCAACATGGCCCGAGGCATAATTCTGGGTCGTGCCGTGCTAGGCCGGGCACTACTGAATTGAGTCGGGCGGTAGGCCGTGCCCAGGCTGTCTTGCCAGTTTTACATCTTTACAGTCATCTTGTTGTTCTCATTGAGTGCCCTAAACCTTATACATAAGAATAATTTTTTTTTTATTTTTTAGTTATTTTATAAAAAAACATAAAATTTATTTAATAAAAACATAAAAAAATTAAAGTGATAATTTATTAGAATATATATTAGATAACTTTCATACTTTCTATACCTGATAACATGGTGTATGATGTTATGTGCTAGCATACACTAATATAATAAGATTGTACAAATGAAAAATATATATTTAAATGAGATATGTCAGTTGTATCTCTCTGATATGAGTATTTTGAAATATTTTTGCGGGATGTGATAGTGATTAAAAACCAACTCATCAATCAATATTTTCTTATGTTCTTTCTTACTATGTGCCGTTTTAGATCATGTATCATAATATGAGATTAATAAGTTTGTTTTTCAAAGTATTTGAAAATACTAATTTTATTTGGAATCTTTCTCCAAGCCGAGATGGGATGACATTTGGCACCAAGGATTTCACAATTTGTTTTTCTTGGTTATTCTAGTCCAATATTCAAAAAGAATAAACATATATCAATGTTTGCCAAATTATTTATGAATATTGTTGTTATTTTTTTGAATATGACTCGTGTTTTAGTGAGCCTAGTAAGAAAAAGAGTCTAAAAGATATATTTAGACTCATTATTCTTTCTTACTCATTTGTAATTCCACTCCAAACTACTCTAATTTTGGTTCATAATGAGTCAGAATCATAGATACTTAGATCACGTAGGACTTAAAGTTATACTAGATAAAATGGATATTTGCAACTTATATAGAGTTGAGGAAAGTCTTTCGTGAAACTAAATGATTTTGCAAATAATTTTTTTAATTTTAATTTCATATATTTTATCGTACGTATGAATTCTTCTTTTTTTAATTTTTTTTTTATTTTTTTATGATGACTTTAAGATATTCATGTATCTTTTAGATTCAATACCTCATTCAAGATATAAACATTCTTTATATTTAATAAGATTTGAGAATTATTATTTTTTCATTGTGAAGATAATTTTAGATGATAAGATAGATCATCTTAAGGTAAAACTTATTACAAGATGATTGAATCAAATATTTGGTATGAGTTATAAAGTTATTTTTCTCTTTAGTGAATTGTTATATTGCTCATGGGGTCACAGATGAAGAATACACAAGTTAGGTGTAAATAATATCTTTTTTCATGATAATTTTCAGAATGAGATTTATGTAAGATATTCTATGATCTAAAATAGTTACTGATTGCTTGATTTTTGAAGTTTTCACATGTAATCATATCTTTTGATCTGCTTGAGTATGTTATTGATTTTCTTTATTTTTTTTTTTTTTTGGAATTTATATGAGGAGATGATTTTATTATATATGTGATGACTCACATCAAAGAAATCATTAAAGTGTAAATTAGTACTTAAGTACGAGGACAAACTTTTATTCTTGAGCTAGCTTTTGGGTGGAGTTATGGCCTTGGACTTGATTACCTATTATTATGAGGGGAAATTTCCACCCAAATGCTACCTTTGATACTAGAATGATGGGTACATAGACTAAAGGCCCAAACTCCATCTAATTTATCTTTGATACTGATAGGCACTTAGGCTCAAGACCTTAATTCCACTCAAAAGCTAGCTCGAGAGTTGAAGGTTTGCCCTCAGACTTGACTACCCATTTATGTCCATATGATTCTTTGACATGAGTGTTATTATTTCATGTCCCTTGAGAAATTTGTATGTCCATGGATGACTGTACTTTGGTGGCTGCACTCTAGGTGGTTTGCCCTCTGGGTTGTTTTCACTATGTGCCCCAATTAGTGCATCATGTATTCTTTTCCCAGGCAGCTATTTCCCTAGTAGTCCTTTTCCATTGATGGGCTACCTAGCTCTGATACCAAAATGATGGGTACTCAGACCTAAAACCCTCACTCCACCCAAAATCTAGCTCTTGGGTTGAGGTTTGGCCATATATATAAGTATTTATCTACACCCTTATGATTTTTTGATATAAGTTGTATTAGTATATTGATGACATTCTTAGCAGGATAGAGTGAGGTTTTCCAGGAGAGAGTATTATTCGAGTTTGGATGACACAATAGTTTAATAATCAACTTCACTTCAAGTTGATGATAATTGGAGAATTAGAGACTTGATCACCTAAGATGGAGTATATGTTAGGAGGAGACATACGTGTAGAGGTGTCAAACTGGCCGGGCCGGGCCGGCACGTTAAAAAACCGTGCCCGGGTTAGGCGCGAGCCGTGCCGTGCCTGGCTCGTGCCGTGCCTGACCCGGCATGGCTCGGCCCGTGTCACGGCACGCCGGAATGGGTTCTTCCCGTGCCGGTTTCACGCGGCCACGTGGCACCCGGCCCCTCCCGAAAAAAAGACCGCGGGTCGGGTCTGATTGGACCCGACCCTCGGTCCCAGTCCTAACGGGAAAAAAAATAAAAAAATACAATTAATATTAATTTTCAGCCGTTGGGTTCGCCTCTAACGGCTAGGGGGCAGAATCCAACGGTCCTCATGATTCTGCCCCCTAAATAATTATTAAAAATTCAAAAAAATATAAAAAAAATATCTTTTTTTATAAAAAATTAATATATTTAATCTATAAATTCTACCCCCACTCCCTTTAACATTTATGTTTTTCAAAAACATATATTCTCTCAAATCTTTCTCTTTCTCTCACAAAAACCGTGCTTCTCTCTCTCGGGCCTTGGGATTTTGCTTTCGGCTTGGATTTTCTTGAAACTCGACTTGATTTTTGAACATTAGAGTTTGACTGTGGTGCACCGTGCACGTGAACGACCTCACTGCTTTTACCGGGTAATTTATTTTACGGTTTTTTTTTACTTTCTCTCTCTATAGTTTCTCTCTCTAGAAAAAAAATTAGGAAAAATAAAAATCATAAAAAATGACAAATACACCTGACACGTATTTAAATTTAGAAAATGAAAATATTACATATAGCTCTGAGGCTGCTGAAACTTTGGTTTCTCCAGTCGTCTCAACCCAAAGTTCTAAAAACAAAAAACTAGGAGGACTTATGTAGTTTGGACTCATTTTAAATCATAACACAAAAAAATATTAGGGGTGAGGAACAAGAAATGACACAGTGCAAATATTGTATGAGACTATTAACATGCAAGAGTTTATTTGGGACTGGGCACCTTAATAGGCATGCCGAATTATGCACCAAAAAACATGGACCATTAGATCCTAGACAAACCCAACGTGGCACTGTATTTTTTGAGACTGGATCGAGTTCAGTCTCAAAGTTTACTCCCTTCATATACTCCAGCGAGTTGGGTAGGGACGGCATGGTCAGGCTCATCACATTGATGGGTCTTCCGATATGATTTTCGGAAGATCCAAGGGTAGTGGGCATCATACATACTTATTTTCAGCCTTCCTATCGTAGGATTCCTAGGTCCACATCTAGGAATGACTTACTAAAGATATATAAGTTAGAAAAATAAAAAATAATTAAGGAATTTATGGCATATAGTGGAGTGGTGTCCGTGATGTCCGTGATGTCCGATATATGGACAAGTCACGATGATTCTTCTTATGCATGTCTCACGAGTCACTATGTAGATTCTAACTGGATAATAAATAAAAAAATTTTAGGATTCTCTGAGATTCTTCATCCTCATGATGGCCCGGCCATTTTTGAGTGTATGATGAAAATCATTAGGGAATATAAAATTCAAAATAAAATTTTTAGTGTCACATTCGATAACGCTTCTAATAATGGAGTAGCGATCAATATGTTTGTTAGGAATATTAAAGATGTACCATTAGGAGAGATCTTTCATGTCAGATGCATGTGTCATGTGATTAACCTGATTGTTCAAGCGGGTATGAAGGTGTGTTCCCCCGCGTTGGATAATATACGCAATGTACTAAAATATATTTGCACTCCTCGCAGACAACAATAGTTTGATAGTCTCTATTTGTCTGCGAATCTTAAGAAGAAGAAATTCCAATCGGATGTGAGACATCTTTAGAATTACACGTACCTGATGTTAGAATCATTTGTTGGATACGAACATGTGATATCCGATTACGTCAATAGTAACAGTGACGAACTTATTATTGACGACACTGACTGAGCTTCAGGAATTTCATTTATGAAATTCCTGAAGATATTTTATGACACGACGAACATGTGTTCGTCGGTTTATACGCCCACCACTTACATTGTACTTCGGTGCATATGCAACATTAGTAGCTTGTTTAGGAAGTATCGAGCTGACCCGATGCTTAACCATATGGTTGCAGTCTTGCAGAGATGGAGACCAAGTACTTGAAGTACTGGTCCACCGTTCCATCTCTTTATTGCCTCGCTGCATGCATGGACCCTAGGGTTAAGGTGGAAGGGGTAGAAAATACCCTGACTTTCATTTTCCTCGTGCATGAACCTGGAAGAACCACCTGAAGGGTTCATTCATGAGAAGTTGACTGACCTATTTACATACTACGATATTAGGTATGGTGGTGGTGGTGGTAGTGAGACTGTGATTACAGACATTGATATCTTGTTCGGAGATGACGATTTTTTCATTTAGCTAGCGATGGAGAAACGTATGGGTGGACCATCACATAGGAGCGAGCTGTCTCGGTACTTAGATACCAATTACTGCTCAATCCTATCACATTCTGATACTAAGAATCTTGATTTATTACAATGATGAAAATCATATGAGTCCACCTTTCCCGTGCTATCTAGGATGACACGGGATCTGCCGACTCCTCCTGTGTCGAGCGTCATATCGGAGTCTGCTTTTTCTGTTGTAGTGAACGTGATTTCGGATAGGAGATCGAGATTACGTTCAGATATGGTTGAGGCCTTGACTTGTTTGAAGGATTGAGAGGAATTGAGGTTTAGCATCTATGATCGTGCTGGAGCTGGGACTGGGACAGACACTGCAGTCGCATGCCATATCCACTACGATGGCAGAGGAGTTGATTGCCGATGATGATGATCATATGATACTGATCTTGATGTTGCGGCTGATGATTCTCATGATATGCCGATTGACGATTGATGATGATCTACTGTTTTTTGTTTTCGATGCTTTTTTTATTGATTGTCTTTGTACACTTTGTTTGTATGTTGTGTTGAAACTGATATTTGTTTTGTTCGGACCTTCGGTTTCAAATGGATGATTGGTAATTTTTCATTTGTGTTGTTTCTGTTTTTTTTAATTTTTATTTTTACTAACATATTGTATTGATTTATTTTTTTTATGATTTAGATTTTTTTTTAAAAATTAATAACTTTAATATATAATTAATAATTATAATAAAAGTTAAACTAATTTGATTTTGATAAAAAAAAAATTTTTAAACTTTGTTTTTTTAATTAATTTTTAATTTTAATATTTTTAAAAATATTAATATTTAATACTATACAATTACAGAATTACAATATCTAAAATTTTAAATAAAAAAAAAAAATTTTTGCCTTGCACGGCTTTTTTAAACCGTGTCGTGCCCGGCCCGGCACGGAAGCATGATTGTGCCATAAAAAAAATGGGCCGGGCTGGCCCGGCCCGTTTTACACCTCTACATACATAGTATGCTCATACCAAAGAGGAGTCTAACGAGGTGTCATATGATCATGAAGTTTATTCTTTTGATCTTAATATTTTGATTATTTTTTGAAAGAGGTAAAAAAATAATACTCAACTTTTGATTTCATAGATATTATTTTTTTTACTTCATTTTTCACTTTTCTTATTGGTGTTAGAATACTCATTTTTTTCTTCGGATGTATTATCTTATTCAGGATGGTGTTAAACCATGTTGAAAGAGATATTTATCCTCAACTCCTTTGAGACTTGAGAGTTAGTATCACGACATGCTGAAATGCTCACCACTAGTTGTAGGTGTGTATTTATTATGAAAATAGGTTTAGATGAGAAGATTTATTATCTTAAGACGAGACTTATGATGAGAGGGTTCACTTAGTCATTTGGTATGTATTAATAAGATATTTTTTCTCTAGTGATCAATATGTTTTCGTATGGATTTTTATTTCATTGAGAATATCTCACAGATAGAAAATATACTAGCTAGACGTGAAGAATGCTTTTATTTAAGTGATATTAAGGAGGAATTGCATATGGAATAGCCACTTGGGTTTTGATGAGTACAATCAGATGTAATTTCTAAATCATGAAATATTTTTTATTGGCTGAAATAATTATCGAGAGCTCAATTTGTGATATTTTTATAGTTAATCATTTTGTTTGGTTTACGTATGTGTTACAAATATTTTTTTTTGTTTTTATGATTGTGTTTCGATGACAAAATAATTTTATGTGTATATGAATAATTTTGTTGATTACGAAAGATGATTAGTTGAGAATTACTCAAGTCAAAGAGTATATTTAGTTGTGTTTGCAGATGAATGATCCAGGAGGTAGATTGTATTGTCACTTGTGTGTTATGTAATGTAATAGATATTCTTATAAAAATTGGATTTTTGGGTCGTATTTTAAGAGATACTTTTATTGATTTATGTATTAATTTTATTTATGATATGACTATTCCAGTCAATTTTATTATATATAAAAGAACCATATGAAAAATTAATAATCTAATTATAATTAGATATGATATAATATATGTCATTATCATAATTAGTTATTTTTTAGATTTTTCTCGGAAAATTCACCTTGAAATAGTTCTTTGTATATTGAGGTATGAGAAAAAGTTGTTAGGATTAGAGAGATCTTTTTTAGGGATATAAGCACTTATAATTAGTCGGGTATTTAGATTGAAGTTTGCCACCAACATGTACTGAGAAAAGATCTAAGTCAGGGTTTTGCAATTTTCTAAGAGCTAGTTTTATCTCTTGGAAAGTATGAGATAAGAAGTTTTCAAATCTAGTATAGAGTTTGGAATGATAATGATAGTTACTCATGAGATATTTTGGATGTGATATATACTTGAGGAGATTAAATATGCATTTTCTTCTTATGCTATCATTTATAGTGATAATTAGATAGCATGACATATAACATCTAATTTTATATTTCACTAACTAATAAAGTATATAGTTGTGAACTACTTATTTTTCATAGAAAAAATTCATGATGAGATCAATCTACAACTTATTTTCACATAACAAAGTAACCAGTAGATATATTTATTAAACGCTTTGAAGATAACTCATATTACTTTTTTTTTCTCAAAGTTGGATGTTGTAGACTTGTATGCATTAGTTTGATGGGAGTATTATAATTTTTATGCAATTTTTTTTTTCTTTTTTGTATTTTTGATGGGAGCTCATAACTCATGAGTTGTCCTAATCATAATTATCTATTATATAAGAGCATGAGTGGTATATTATTTTATTATGAGAGTATTATTGTTTTATTTTATTTTGTGCAATTTTTTAGTGAGTTGTGAGTAAAAGACAATTTTTTAATTATATACTATTGAAAATACAAAAAAAATAAACAGCAAACATGTGTTTTATAAATTTATAGATTATCTGCCATAATTTTGTGAATGTGGACCATGATATTTTATATCAAACATCCTCTACTATTAATTATAAATTATAAATATTAATAAAAATAATATTCTATAATAATTTATTATAAATGAACTTGAAGTAGAAAATTTTAATCTTTTTATGGAGAGAGAAAAAGAGTTATAATAAATGAAAGAAGAGAAGAAAATTTTAGTTGTGGTGGAAAATGAAAAATATCAAATACTAATAAAATTTTCAAAAGTGGAAAATTATGTATTTTTTTTTAATATTTTATTTGAATAAAATCTTGATGTCCATTGGATTTTGGTTAATACAATTTGAGCTAAAATACAATGGTAGGCACATATCCTTGTGTTAATAATTTTTTTTTCCTATCACTTAGCAAGTGACCATGGGTCCATGGTGCAATGGCTTAGTTGCCGTTGCACCTTGAGCAGTTGTGCTTACACGTCAGTTATGTGTTGATGATGTATGTTCTAAAAGAATATTTTTAAATATTATTTTAATTAGGTTGGTTCTTCATCAGTCCAAAGATAAACTTGATTTCAATTTTAAAAATGAGGTGTGCATGTATCTCGTGCCCTTATTTTGGGGAATTTAATTTTTTGTGTATGACTGACATGTGCTGAAATTGAAAGTGTACTTGGCTCAACTTGTTTGGGTCGTTGTGTCAGCCTGTAAGGTCATGTTGTGTTGACTGATTTTTGGCACGTGGACCTAATTTCCATGCTCTACTAGCCTAGTTGTGGCATGTGCTCATAACCAGTGAGTAGTATTATTATTTTATTTTTTTTTCGTGTATAGGTTTTAACAAAAATTTATAGAGAGTTGGGAGTAAACGACAACTTTTTAACTATATACTATTGAAAATACAAAAAAAATTAAACACACGTGTATTTTATAAATTTATAGATTGACTACCAGAATTAATCTAAATGTGGACCGTGATTTTCCATGTTAAACATCCTCTACTATTAATTATAAATTATAAATATTAATAAAAATAATATTCTATAATAATTTATTATAAATGAACTCAAAGTAGAAAATTTTAATCTTTTTATAGAGAGAGAGAGTTACAATAAAAGAAAGAAAGGAAGAAAATTTTAGTTATGGTGAAGAATGAAAAATATCAAATATTAATATAATTTTTTAAAAGTGGAAAATATGTATTTTTTTATATTTTATTTGGATAAAATCTTGTTGTTCGTTGGATTTTGGTTAAACAATATGAGTTAAAATGCAATGGCAGGCAAGGAAACACGGACACGGCTCCCTATAGTTGTGTCCACGTGTCCGACACCTGGACACGACACTGACACTGCACGGATACGTGTCTGATACGCCACGTGGCGTATCAGATGGTTGTGTCGGCAGCCGTATCCACATCTATAGTGCCCGACGGCCAACGACGTCGGGCACTATAGATGTTGTCGCATGGGCGATGTTGGCCACTGGCAGGGAGCGGGTGCGATTTGAGGGTGAGGCAGGGAGCGGGCGTGATTTGAGCGAGAGGCAGGAGCGGGCGCGATTTGAGGGGAGAGGAAGGCGCGGCGCGATTTGAGGGGAGAGGCAAGGGCGGGCTTGTTCGAGGGGGAGACAGGCGTGGGCGTATTTGTGTGGGGATGTGGCATAAAATAAAATATTTTTATTTTATAAAATAAAAAAATATAATTTTATATAATATAATTATAAAATATTATTTTATAAAATAATTATAAATATTATCTTATAAAATAAAATAAAATAAAATAAAATATTTTTATTTTATATAATAAAATATTTTAATTTAAATTAATGAATTTTATAAAATACCTAATATTTATAATTAATAATTTTAATTTTTATTTTTTTTATCATGCCGTATCTTAGCCGTATCCGTATCCTAGTTTTTTAGAATTTACCGTGTCCATGTATCCTGCCGTGTCGTATTCTCTTGTCCGTGTCCGTGTCCGTACTTCTTGGATGGCAGGTACATATCCTTGTGTTAATAATTTTTTTAATACGTCACTTGGCAATTGACCATGGGTCAATGGTGTTGTGTCTACACGTTAGTTATGCATTGACAACAAATGTTTAACAAGGAAATGTTTTTAAATATTATTTTAATTGGGTTGGTTCTTCATCGGTCCAAACATTAACTTGATTTCAATTTTAAAAATGAGGGGTGCATGCATCTCACGTGCCCTTATTTTGGGAAATTTAATTTTTTGTGTATGAATGACATGTGCTGAAATTGAAAGTGTGCTTGGCTCAGCTTGTCTGGGTTGTTGTGTTAGCCTGTCAGGTTAAGTTGTGTCGATTGAATTTTGGCATGTGGGCCTATTTTCCATGCTCTCCAAGCCTAGTTGTCAGGCATGCCTTTTGGTGTGTGGTGTCTTGCCTTGGCGGGTGAGTCATCTTGACTCGTGCCTATTCCAAACATAAATTTTGTTGTGCATGGGTTGCTTTTTACGGGCCTTGCTAGGGTTGCCCACTCAATTTGGTACTTCAAACTATGCTTAATGAAATGAGAAATTTTATTATTTTTGGTGTTGATGATATTCAAATTACATGATTGTTAGTGTGTACGAAAATATCTTAAATTATCTATTTTTATGAAACATTATAAAAAAAATAAAAACTTAGTTTTGTTATAATTAAAATATTGAGAATTAATGATATTTTATAATAATTGATGATGCTTTATTGTGATAGTCAGACTGTTCGACACATTGATATCAATTTAATATTTTAATAGTAAATAAAATATATTAAGACTGATTATTATTTTATATGGGAAAAGATTGAAAATAGTTTGATAATTTCTGTCTGCACATGCACCAACGTTAGGAGGTATGTTGAGATTTAATTTAATTTTTATGTTTATTTTTTTTTATTTTATTTTTCTTTGTTTTTGAGCATTCGACATGATGAATGCATCAACTCATATATATAGTTAGTATTGTATTTTTTTATTTTATAGCATTTTTAATAATAAGAATATTTTTTTACGTTTTTTCTTCTCTCTCTCCCTCTCTAAAATTTCCTCAGGGCAAACCTTATATGCCCACGAACAATAATGTTACTATACATCAATATTTTCTCATGATGGAGTAGGAATAATCATTACACCAAGCTTAGGAAAGCAACCAACAAGTTGAGGCTTTCACAATATTTTCATTAAGTTGTTTGCATTTTGGTGTTTGAGGGAGCATAAGAATTGATGAGAATGATCATTGATCTTCTTCCTAATAGGATGATTAAGAATCAAATTAGAAGTAATATGTTTAGGTGCAACATATAATTAAGAGGAAAATTATTTAAATTTTTTTTTTTTAATAAATGATTGTGAGACATTATTTGTTTTGTTTATTTATAAAAAGTTAAATTGGAAATAATATATCTTACAATTTTGTTGTCATAATAAAAAAAATATTAGATGAGATATTATGAACTAAATTTGTGAGTTTCTTATTTACAAAAATTACGATTATAACCGTGTGCTCTATTTCTAGCCTATATCTAAAAATAATTATTTATCAAATTTTTTTAGGCAATAAAGTTTTCTTCTTGAAATATTTAAAATCTCATGATAGATCTTATGTTCTTACAAGTGGACGCCCGACTATAATCAAACTAGGTCATAAGCTTAGAATGCTTATAATTTCTAAAATAAATCTTAAAACATGATATTTCATATATGAAATATGCAAAAAATTTTGTTTATTTATTTTTCAGGGAGAATCTATATAATAACTAATTATACTAAAATAAAAAAATTAATTATTCTAACATATACAATATATGATTTGACAGCCATTAAATAAATATTAATTTTCATAATTATTTGATATCTTGTATTATTAATAGAAATCTTTATACTAACATATACAATATAAGATTTCATAAGTAAAATCTTTCTTAATGTCACATAATTCAATAGTTGCAAAAATATTTAATGTATACTTTTATTTTGATATAATTAGTGATCAATAATAATATATAACTAAATTTTAAATAAAATATCTAAATTTGTCATGTTTTTTTATTTGGAATTGGGTTGAAAAAATAGTCTGGTATAGAGAGTCTTAACTTATTATCACTAAGTTTTGGCTGAACTCATCCCCAAAAGCTAGCTTAAAGAGAGAGAGAACTCACATTATAATCTATATTTAAATTTGACATTTTACTTAGAATTTAATTTTATCACACCCTCCACACACTCAGAGCTGAGCATCTGGAGCATGAAATTTTTGCAGGATTGGATATCTTCGGATGGCCCATAAGGCCTAAAGCCCATGATATTATTTTAGAAAATAAATTTTAGAATACTTCATTCCTAAAAGCTAGCTCAAAGGGAGATGGAACACACACTGCATACAAACATCATATTTTACTCGAAATTTTTGATGTGAAATAATTCTTAACAATTAGTAATAATAATAATATTAATATATATGAGAAAAAGATTTAGTCTCGATTAAATATTTTTGATAAAAATAAATATCGTAACATATTTTTTAAACAAAAATAATAATAATCGAGGAGGATTTGTGGTATCACAATCTTGGAAACTAATTTAACAGTTCATGCTAAGCAATTTTGTAATTTCAGTTGTGTCTTCAATTTTAATTTTTATCTAAATTTATCTTTTATTTTTATGTTGTATCACAGGAAAGCAAAATGGAGTTCAGATTGCCCAAGCCGGCAGAACGTGCCATGAATGAGACTCCTGGAGATTGTGCCGCACAAAATAACACAGAACGACGGGTTTCTAAAATGGGATCAATGAAAAAGAGGATAGAAGGACGCGAGGCTGGTTCTTCAGAGTTGGGTTATATCAGACACGAGGAAAGCTGCCATGAGGATTCCCAAGGTAATCCGACATCATTTTTTGTTTAATTATTTTTACTTGTCTTGTGCGACACAAGGACGTGTCGCACAAACAATGACATGTCTTATCATTACAACATAATAGAAATAAAAATACATGGGAAATGATAGAATCACTCCTAGAAGTGTCAAATGGGCCGGGCCGGGCCGGCCCATTTTTTTTGAGAACGAGCGTGCCTTCGTGCTGGGCTAGGCAGTGTTTAAAAAAAGCCGGGCCCACTCGGGCTTGGCCTGGCCGTATGGTTCGGGCCTCGTGGGACCTCGGGTCGGGTCCAATCAGACCCCACCCGCGGTCTTTTTTGCGGGAGGGGCGATCACGGGGTCGGGCACGGGATTTTCACATATATTATGATAAAGTTGTTTTGTAGGTCTTAACACCTCTAATCACTCCCTTACCTATGTTAAAGTACAACTCAATATAACAACAAATATAAAATGTGCACGTCATAATTCTATAATCTTAACATATCTCAAACTCGTTCTTATATATTACATCACTAAATTTTAAAGAAAATAAAGTTATTTTCTCATCACCTCTGTGAAGGTGGTATGTAGGTTGATCTATAATAGAGTATGAGTATTAATAATTAATTCCTAATATATTTTTCCTAGTTGATTAAGTGAAATTAATTTTAATATATTTAATAAATTCATAAAAATTAGATTGAAAGATATGTCAAATTAATTGATCATCATAATGAAGAAATAGTGATATTTAAAACATAAAAATTAACTTTTTCAAGTAATTGCTTATTTAAATAATAGTACTCAACGTAGTAGTTAATATCAAATATTTTATCTTTATACTAGATCAAGAAAAAATTATTTTTGAAAAAAAATATAAAATTTGTAGGTGATTTATTCTTTGTATAAGCTAATACCTAATTAGAATATGAATGACTAGTTAGATGAGTATGATTGTGATCTTTGGAAGAAATGCTAAATCTAAAGGATATTTTTCTATATCATAATATATGAAAAAAAAGTACATACATGTGTATATGTCAAAGAAAATTTAATAAAGTTCATTTTACTAATGCGGATGATATATCCAATACCAAACTAATCATTATCCGATAATTAATTTATTTATAATTTTTTTTTGACTTAGTTATTGAAGTTGCTTTGCCAATTAAAAGATTTTCTTTGGCTTAATCGATGTCTTTCTTGGTGTACAATGCGAGATACTTAACTTTGCATGAATGTCATCTCATAATTACGTCGAGATATAATTGTCTCTTGACTATC
This sequence comes from Sapria himalayana, assembly GCA_029783825.1. Classification (NCBI taxonomy): domain Eukaryota; kingdom Viridiplantae; phylum Streptophyta; class Magnoliopsida; order Malpighiales; family Rafflesiaceae; genus Sapria; species Sapria himalayana. The sequence continues at coordinate 72,226 of JAREIK010000418.1, forward strand.
GTATTAAATTTCAAATTCTATTCGTGTGAGTTATGCTTATATTATCAGTCTCGAGTTTGGATAAATAAGGATGATAGTATCAGGTAAACAATCGACCTTAATAAATTTGTTATCATTTTAAAATAGATCATGAAATAGACTTGATTGATTTGATTTGACTACTATATAAAATATTAATACCAAGAAAATACTTGTCTTCTTATTAATTTGTTTGAATGAGTTCTTTGAATTGAATGATTTCCAATTACTTTCTAGTAGTAATAATAATAATATTATTATTATTTTGTAGAGGTGTCAAATGGGCCGGCCTTGCCCAGCACAACACGTTACATTGTCGTGCCACGGCCTGTCGTGACGTGCCGACACATGGGCATAGCATGCCTGATCATGCATCGATCGTGATCAATACGAGCCGATGCCCAACAGGCGAGACTCACTGAGCCCCAAATGAGTGAAGACGCGCTGCAGCGTGGCGGCACGTATCTGAAATCCTAATTTTTTTTAAATTAGGGTTTTGCCCAACCCGAATTGGGCCAAACTTGGTTCTTTTCGGGCCATGGGTCAGTGCCGGGCCGGCACGGCCCGGCCCATTTGACACATCTATTATCTTGGAGGTTCTATCCAATACACAAGGCTTTTGCTTAGGTCTTTATGATGAAATTTGTGAGAGTTTAATATTTCTATAGTCTTATCTTCGAGAATCGGATGTGCTATATTTGATGAGTCTTAAATCAAATACTTATTCATCATTGAACGAAAAAATTTATTATTGCACCAAGACATAATCTCTAATAATAATAATATTATTATACATTAGTAAAATAATAATCATTTCATAACAAATTTTGAGAGAAAAAAATTAGAAACATACATGGGCAAAACAATCATGTCACTATCATAATAATAATATTATTATGGATGTTATATCTAATACACAAGGCTTTCTCTTAGGTCCTTGTGATGGAGATTGGGAGAGTTTAATATCTTAATAGTCTTATCTTCGAGAATTAGATATACTATATCTAATGAGTCTTGAATCAGTGACATATACGTGACCTCCATGATTGTGTAAATCTGTGAAGGCTTTCTACATGATATACATAGGATTAGAGATGTCATTGTGCTATGCCATTGTGCTATGCCGGACACGGCATAAAAGGCTGCTCGTTTTGTGTCGACATGACATAAATTTTATGTCAGTTTGATACGACCCAATTGGCGAGGTACTGCCACACCAGACCAGTGACTAAATGGCATTGGCCTGGCTGTGGCACCTGGCCCCTGCCCCTTGGCCGATCAAGTCCAACTTGGCTTGGCCTTGGCAATCACCAATTACCAATGTTGGAATGGCATTGCCATTCAGCCATTGGGGTGAGGCCTTGGGCAATGACCAAGCCGCCAAGTGCTCAAAGCCAACTAGTCAAACCTAGTGGCTTGTTGGTAGTGGGATGTGGCTAGTGGGGATTGGGCCGTAGCCGCAGGCTGTGGGTTGTGGCTAGTCAATATTTAGTTACTAAATAAAAAATGATATAAATTTTAAATATCAAATTGAAAGAGTATAAATTTTAATAATAGAGCATATCAATAAAATTGAAAATAAACAAGGTGTACTTGTTTGTAAAAAAAATAAGGTACACATTGCAATTATTTAGAGTAAAGACTCCAACATCAAAGAGATCGCATACCTATTTGTCATGTCATTCGAGATTCATTCTATACATCATATTCGATTCGCGGAGATAAATTTTAAATAAAATGAGAATAATAAATTATATTGTGTATTTTATTTTTTTTATGCAGAAAATTATTTGTATGTTGTATATGAACTATACCTCATATTCTCACACTTGATGTTTCTCATCATGAAATGATAAGATATTAGTAACACTTTGTCCATAAAATAAAAATTACAACTAATAACTAATTTTTAGAAAAATCTTAAAAAGAGGGCACAAATATTTTTTAAGTGCACCGAGAGGAGAGAAGATGAGAGAGTTTATAGTTTAATTGTGAAAAACTAAAATATGAGTTTAAATATTTATAATAAAAATTTTTGAATATTTTTTTTTTAATAAAAAAATAGGATAGAAATTTTGACAGTTGTTGAATTTCTACTCTAGAGTAGTTGTAAGCACTTTTATGGTGAGGGTTCATATTAATTTTTTTATTTATTTTTTTTGCTTTTTTTTATTATTTTTTTAACTTGGTAGTAACATGTGTTGGTGTTGTTATCGATTGTCTTTGTCATGCTTCTGTGGGGCTGAAAGACCAAAAAAGTGCTTGTTGATGAAGCATGCCTTTAATTCTGTACGTCTATTTTTTTTTAAAAATCAATCATGCCGTGCGAAGAGGTGTCATGCCATGTGTCGTGTATGCGTGCCTGACAAGCATGTATTTCGTGCTAGGCATGACACAAAGCACCAAAAGTGCCTAGGGGTGTAATCGAGCCGAGCCAAGTTGAGTATTAGGCAGGCTCGGCTCGGCTCGGCTCGGTTTTAAAGGAGTAGGCTCGAGCTTGTTCACGAGCTTGTTTACGAGCTGTCGAGCCGAGTTTGAGGGTGCTCAGGCTCGGCTCATTTAACTTACGAGCCTCAAAATGATGTTCGAGAATTAAAGAAAATGTTCATCTAAAATAGCCAACATACAACTAAATTAAAAAGATAAGATAATAAAAGTTCAATTAACTTGATTGAAGTTCAAGAGTTAAAATATTCATCATGTTTATTTGTAGGAAAAATTTGTTGTGTATCAAGCATTCTCTATGTTCACGAGCTTGGTTCACGAGATTATTCACAAGCCTGGTTAACAAGCTTGCTCACGAGCCTATTCACGAGCCTGTTTATGAGCTGACGAGCCAAGTTTGAGGGTGCTCGAGCTCGGCTCATTTAACTTACAATCCTCAAAATGATGTTCGGGCTCGGCTCGTTTAACTTAATAAACTAGTTTGAGCGAGCTTCTAACGAGTCAAATGCCGAGCAGCTCGGCTCGGTTACAGTCCTACAAGTGCCTGCCTAGCGTGGTACGAGCCGTGCCACCACTGGCTTGCATGACCTTGGTTCAAACACTGTTCTAGTTCTTCTGGACCATCTCGTGTCTGGGCAAGCAAGGTTATTTTTGGCCATGCCTTGTGCCATGCCTCTGTTACCCGGCCTACTTGATACCTATACTCAGGATCCATCTCTTTTCTTACCAAAAAAATCAGGTGGCTACTTTATATATATATATATATATATATATTCATAGGATCAACAGGAAAAATTATTTTCTCGATATCAAGTAGACCATATGTAAAAAATTGTTAAATATAAGAAAATTATGATAGAGGCCATTTACATCATGGATGCAAAGTTATTATTGGCAAACTTCATATATCCACGTAAAATGGCTAGTTATAAATTAGGCCTTAAAATTGATTAATTTTTTTCATCAAGATGATTTTTCAAAGTGAATAATCATTTCTTGCCAACAACAAATTTTTTCAAAAAAAATAATGTACTATTTCTCAGGTTTTACATTTACTAGAGCCATATGTGAAAGGTATATATCTCTACTATCAACATAGTTTATTGTGCTATCTAAAGAGAATGCCTCGAAGGAGATATGATTGTCCTAGTTACCCAGCACTATAATGGAAAGGTAACATATAGTACATGAAGACAAACGCCCATAAAGGTAATAAAATTTATAAGATATAATTTTGAGCATAACTTTTTTTTTTTTTTTTTGAAGTATCATAACTTTTAGATTAGCAGAATCATTTGAATGGTTATCTAGTTTCTTAAGAAGCTAATCAGTTATTTGAATAACACATCATCTTTCATTCCGATGGCTCTCAAACTGTTAGCTTTGGCTGGACATTAATTGAAGTTTTAGAGGAATTAATAGGTAAAGAGGCTTTCTTTTCATGATTTCTTTATTTTCATCAGCACGAGGTTGGGCAACTTCCTGTGAAACTAAAAAAAAAAAAATCAGAAAATGAAGTTTATAACCCTTTGATCATGCGAGAAGGGGCTAGGAGGGTGGATGCTCATCCCGCAAAAGCACCTATGGGAGACTCATTCAAACTTTGAGGTGCATGTTGGTGCACGATACGACTCATGCCATGCTAGGTCGAGTGGTATGGCCTGCATGTCGAATTGTATTTAGCACGACATGACCCGACATGATGAATTGCATGGGCTAGAATTGGCCCGGCGACAAGAAAACCTGGGTCATGCCCATGTCGTGGCTAAGGGTCATGCCCATGGTGTGGTTTGGATCAGCGTCGAACCGACTTGATTTAATATATTAAAAAATGCCAAATGTGTAATGAGTTTATAACTTACATGGCAAGACTTGCAATGGCTATTGGATAGTAGTTGAGTTCCCATGTGCCGCCACATGACGTGAATTGCATGGTTGGTGGCTTGGCATGGGCGTGCGCTTGCATGACTATTTTTTTTAATAAAATTTAATATTGAAAACATCATTACTCTCCTTAGCCTTTGGATTTTCTCTTCAATGATTTTGGATAGAATCAAATAGTTAAAAGGATTTTCTAATTTTAAAATAAAATATAAAAAATAAATCATTTATCTTTAAAATTTTCTATAAATAGACATGTAATTTTATTCATCATGTTTCAGTTTAATTATTATTTATAGAGTTTTATTAAGTCAAATTATAATTTTATTCATTCTTTTTTCTTTTCTCTAATTTTCTATAATTCTTAAAGTTTAATATTTTTAAATTATTATTAGAGTTTTTTTTTGTATTAATAAAATTATTTTGTAATTGGCAATGAAGTGTTTTGATTTGATGAATTATTTTCATAGAATTATGATTATGAGTATGTAATTTTGCAAGGTATGCATAAATTTTTTTTAGTTTTATATGCTAAAAAATTAGATAAATTAATATTTTTTTAATGCTAATTTTCTAAAAAAATAAAAAATAATAATTATAATGAAAATAAAATTAATATTATAGATGATTTTGATATAGATAATAATAATTCGATCGAAAAGATTAAGATTGGTTTGTCTCATTGTCTTTGATAGGCCCATACATGAGACTCCTAAAAACTAATTTTATAAATGAATATTTATAGTCTATACTTATTTTATCATAGTTAACAAGAAAATGTTATAGGAAAGGGAAACGAAGAAGATTCGACTTATTATAAATAATTTAAAAAAATATTAATTTCAAGACTAGTAATGAGATTAAATGCCTTAAGAGATATTATATAATTCATTAAAGAAGTATAGTATATTGGATCATAAACAAATCTAATTTAGTGATGAGTTTATTAAATTTGGATCAATTTCAAGTTTAGTGATCTATTTTTTTAGTTTATTTATCATAATTAATTTACAAGAGAAGACAATGCTAAATTGGTAGCTAGTATGAGTCTTCTATTTAATTTTATGAAAAATTCTAAATCAGTTCATTGTGTACATTATTATATTCAGCTCACTTATCGTAGATATTGTAGTTATCATTTTGTATGTTCTTTTTTATTTTTTTATGCTTTTAATGGGGGTAATCAACTTTTGAGTTATACAAATTATTTTTATCTAATATAAATGAGCATTTAATATATGATATAAGTATGCAGTATGATTATATTTTTACTTTCTAGTGTGTGACAAAATTCAACATGATATTAGAGCTAACCTTAGGGTGGCAATACATTCTTTTTACATAAAGTGTAAGAAGAGTTTCAACACAACAATACAATCTGTGCGGCACATCATCAATACTTCAATGATTCAATTTTCACACAATATCAATTATTATTTATATTATATATGGTTGGTTTTGTCTTATTATAATCGAATTAGGGGAGTGATTTCATATTAGAGGTGTCAAATGAGCTGGGCCTATCCAGCCCGGCCCCAGGCATGGCACTATTTGGCCGTGTTTGGCCCGACACCGGAATAACCCGTTCACATGTTTGTGCTAGGCTTGTTCATGACGCGTCTAGTGCTCGCCGTGCCGAGGTCAATCATGGCTTGTGCTGGGCTGAGAATCACCTTGAACTAGCCAGGGTCTAGCACGACGCTCCTACCTAAACCGATATACCGAGGCATGATTGATCCGATTTTTTGTAGGGCTCGAAATTGGACCTATCGTCTTTTTTGACCCAAGTCCGAGTACACCCTAACGGTACAAATTTTTTTTAAAATTTAAATCTAAGCTATTGGATTTTGCATCCAATGGCTATGGGGCAGAATCTGACGACGTTATGGATTTTGCTTCTTTATTATTTATTAAATATTTAAAAAATCATAATTTTTATTAAAAAAATTTCTTTTTATTAATCTATAAATCCTTTCATTCTCTCTCTAAGATTTATATTTTTTAAAAACATAAATTATCTCATTCTCATTCTTATTCTCTTGCTTTTAAAGCTTGCTCTTAACTCTCTCTCTCTCTCTCTTAATTTTCTCTCTCGGGATTTTGGATCAATTTTTAGGACTCGCAACTTAGTTTTGGTGTTTGGATTTGTGGTGTGTGTCCCGTGGCATGTGAGAATAAAAAAGCTAAAGTACATGGCTAAACATGTTTTGGTTTATGCTTTATGGGTATTTTATATTTTTTTATTAGTTAACTGTTAACTTAACTTAACTAGTCTTTCTCTCTCTACTCTACTTTCTAGTCTAAAAAAACATCAAAAATGCTAAATAGTAATTTAAATAATGAAAATGATATTAATTTGAATTTAGAAAATGCAAATTCTACGCAAAGGTCCGAGAATGCCGAAACTTTAATTTCTTTGGTCTCCTTGACCTAAACATCTAAATTAGAAGGAATTCATGTATTTGGACTCACTTTAATATAATAAAATAAAATATTTTAGGTGTGTTGATGAAAAATTAACACAATATAAATATTATAAGAAAATTTTAAGTTGTAACAGTTAGTGTGAGACTGAGAACATTAAGAGACATGTTGAATTATGTCCCAAAAAATATGGTGCATTAGATCCTAGGCAAATCCTACTAAGCTGTAAATTTTTGAAAACGAATCCAGTTCAGTCTCAAAGTTTATTCCCTTCATATATTACAGCGAGTTTGGAAGGGAGGCGTGACCATATTGATCTCCATGATAGGTATTTTGATTAGATTTTTGGATGATCCAAGTGTAGTCAATATCTTGTAGATATTTTTTTAGTTTACATATTGTAGGATTTTTAGGTCCACATCTAGGAATGACATACTAAAATACTATAAGTTAAAAAAATAAATAATAATTAATGATTTATGGATTATAGTAGAGTGGTTTCCATGACGTCTGATATCTGGACTATTCACGATAATGCATCTTATGAATGCCTCACCGCCTACTATATAGATTCAAATTGGATTTTAAATAAAAAATTTAAGGATTCTCTGAGATTCTTTATTCTAATAATAGTTCGGTTATTTTTGAGAGAATGATGAATATTTTTAGAGAATATAAAATTTAAAATAAAATTTTTAGTATTACATTCGATAACATATTTAATAATGGAATAACGATTGATATATTTGTTAAAAATATTAGAGACAAATTATTAGGATATATTTTTCATTTTAAATGCATGTGTCACGTGATTAACCTGATTATACAAGCGGTGATGAATGTGTATATCTTTACTTTAGAAAATATACGTAACTTACTAAAATATATTCGTATGCCTCTTAGACAATAAGAGTTTGGTAGTCTTTGTTTGTCAGTGAAATTTAAGAAGTAGAAAATTAAATCGGATGTGAGATACTATTAGAATTACACTTACATGATGTTGGAGTTAACTATTTGATACTAACATGTGATATCCGACTTCATCAATAGTAAGAGTGATGACGTATTATTGATGACACTGACTGGTCTATAAAAATTTTATTTATGAAATTTTCGAAGATTTTTTATGCCATGATGAATATGTATTCATCAGTTTATACTCTGATGACTTGAATTGCATTAAGATGCATATGCAATAGTAGTATGTTTAGGAAATATCGAGATGACCCGATATTTTGCGATATGGTTGTAGAGATGAAAATTAAGTACTTAGAGTATTGGTCTATATTCTATTTCTTTATTGTCTGGCTACCTGAATAGACTTTAGGGTTAAGGTAGAAGGGATAGAGAATATTTTGACTTAAATTTCTCGTGCATGAACCTAGAAGTTCACCTGAAGGATTCATTTACGAGAATTTGACTGAGCTTTTTACATATTATGATATTATGTATGGTTGTAGTAGGAGTGAGGCTCTGAGTACGGACATGAATATCATATTTAGAGATAATGTCTTTTCCATTCAGTTAGCGAATGGGAAACAATGGGGTGGATCGTCAAATAAGAGCGAGTTATATTGGTGTCGAGTACGGACATGAATATTATATTTAGATACCGATTACTGCTCAATTCGATTACATTCTGATATTAAGAATCTTGATATATTACAGTGGTGAAAATCATACGAGTTCATCTTTTCCATGCTATCTAAGATGATATGAGATATACTAACTCCTTTGGTGTCGAGCATAGTATTTGAATCTGTTACATTAAATGTGATTTTGGATAGAGATTGAGATTACGTTCATATATTTTTGAAATTTTAGCAAGTATGAAGGATTGAGAGGATTCAAGCTTGGACATCCAGGATCGTGCTGTGACTACTATAAAAGCGAATGAATTGATTAATGATGATGATCCATATGATGATAGTGATATTGATGATGATAATGATATGATGATTAACGATTGATGACATTAATGTTTGACTGTTAATGATTGTCGGATTATGATACTTATGTGTTATGCTTTAAGTTTATGAGTTATGTCTGATTTTGATTTTTGATTTTGATTACTCATGTTTATTTATATTGTATTTGTCTTTGTCATTTGTATTTATTTAATTTTTGGCTGTGATATGTGAAAGTTTAAACTTGAATATTTAATTTTTTTTTTTCATTTTGCATTGGTTTAAATTTTTTTTCATATGTAAGCTATAATATTTTTTAATTCATATTTAAATTTTTAATACACTTACACTGATGTTTGATAGTCTGATACACATACACTGAATCAATTATATACATATTTATAAATTATATAGTATTAAAAATAATTAACATTAACTAAATATACTAAAAAGTAAATACACTTAACAATTAACATTAAATTTTTTTTTGAAGTATTAAGTATAAAATTTAAATTAAAAAATTTTTTCAGTATAAAGTGATTAAATAAAGAATAATAATTACTTATACTTTTCTAAATAATGAATTAATAAATAATTATATATAAAATAACATTATCTTAAAAAAATAATTAAAATTTTAAAACTAGCCGATATGGGCCTGACCCGGCATGGTTTTTCAAACCGGCAGGGCATTTCGGGCCTGGTCTGAAGAAACTTTGCTGGGCCAGGCACGACACATAAGCATGGTTGGGCTGCCAAAAATTGGGCTGGGCCGATACCCACAGGCCCATTTGACACATCTACTTCATATCATAGCCAGTTTGTACTTTGTGCATGATTGACTAAAATTCTTTTTTATTATTAAATTTTGACTTGCAACAAACCCTTCAAACTTAATTAAATCGGTCTACTCAACTCTTGAATAAATATGGCAAATCATTCTATACGCCCCTCTAGTCCTTTCATAGTTTTTATGTTTTAATAATTAATATATTAATTATCACAATTGTATTTGTGTCTAGTCACGGACACTATAATTATGAATCCGCGACACATACACACATGTAACACTGCACATGTATGCAATGAGGTATGCCATGTGTGTGTTTGTGGTAGCAGGTTGTGCAGTATGTGCCCTTAATTGTCAACCATGGGTGCAGTGTGGATGTGTGGTGTGCATTGGTGCATTGATTGGTGCATAGTAGTAGAAGCAGTGTTAGTGAAGTATGTGCAGCGTATCTAATTGAATCGTTACTTGGTGTGCTGGATCTTTATATGTAAGAAGTTAAATTTCAGTAATTATTTTGTGGAGCTCGGGCATAGAACTATTCACACTGGGCTAAATGATTTCTCACATGATTCCGTGGGCATAGATGATGGACTACCTAATATTAACAAATGAATCACCTAGTGACAATGTGAGGGACGAGTGACTATAGATGGACTACTATTTTTTCGAGGTTACAACACACGAACAAGTTACTACTTATAATATTTGGTTAAATTATCTTGCTACATAGTTCTCGGAGTTAATGCCAATAGAGATTAATGTGTCTAAGATAGAGGTGTCAAACGACCCGGCCCGGCCCGGCCCGGCCCGAATTTTTTGAGCACGAGCGTGCTGTCGTGCTGGGCCAGGCACGGCACGGTTTAAAATAGCTGGGCCCGGCACAGACCGAAGGCACGACGGGCCGTGCAGTGCCTTGCCTGGCCCGCTTGGGCTTGCATGTCCGTACGGTTCGGGATTCCGGGGGACCGCGGGTCGGGTCGAATCAGACCCGCCCCGCGGTCTTTTTTGCGGGAGGGGCCATCGTGGGGTCAGGCTCACGGGACACCCTGCACGGGACAAACCCATGCCGGTGTGCCGTGCCGATGGCTGAACCGTGCTGGGTCAGGCACGACATGGGTCAGGCACAGTACGGCACGGCTCGTGCCTAACCCTGGCCCGGGCACGGAATTTTTCCGTGCCGGGCCTGGCCGGCCCGGTTGACACATATAGTCTAATAGAGTGAGATAAATAATGAGACTTTATAACATGATATTTTCGTATTTGCTATTAGATAATTTTTCTCGATATTATAGTCAAAATTTGGGTAATCGAGAGTTTCCCATTATATCAAAGTTATATTATTGATTAGTTATTAGTTCAGTATGTATGAGACATATTGATATCTACTAGAGAGACACCTCATTCAGCATACAAGTTGACGATGGACTGCTAGAGTTATCCATGAGATCTCATGGAGAATTTTTTTTATGACGTTTACTAGAGAGTATTACACAAATTTCCTTCTCAGTAAGGTAATAATAACACTTCTTGACTTTTAGATGATACTATTCATGTGACTCATCTTCCTACTTTAGACTCATAAATTAATTGATTCAGAAGCTATTAGGTACATTATAAATAATTTTTCTATTATTATTTTTTTCTTATTCATTGAATGTTGTAATAATCAATGGAAAACCATTTGAAACTATTGGTTGTGATAATAATAATTTTGATTCTTTATTACTTTCACGTATAATATTTATTCATGGTTGCTCATTTAGCCTTTTTTTAGTGTGTTATATTTATAAGCAATTTAATTTTGATTTTATTTTTTAAATTGAAAAATTTTAAGGAAGGTCTCTTTTTGGATCGAGTTGAGAGGTATGTATGTTTTTACTTTTATAGTAGGGTATTTTATTAGATGTTTGAATGTTCTTGATTCACTACTTATTCATTTTTGACTTAATTATTTATTATTAATCAAGCTGAGAATATTGAATCTTAGTATTAGAGATATTTGATTACTAAAGTGTAACGTATGTCAATTAGAAAAATATACCAAGATTTTATATTTTGCATATCAAATTTATGTGAGTTAAAAATTTATTTGATTTAATATAATTAGTATTATGAAGACCTAACATAGATGAGATCTAAGAGAAATTTAAAAATTTTATTATGTTTATTGATAATTTTATGTAATTTACATGTTTGATTTTTTTTTTTGCTTTTAAATCGCATATTTTTTTATCTCATAGTCATTTCATAAAAAAATAATTTTAAAAAAGCATTATAAAAATTAATAGTAACAATGTCTTAGAATACATGTCAGATAGTTTCAGTATTTAGCATATTGATTATGAGATCATGTACCAAATTTTATGTACTGGAACATCCATACAGAATATTATCACAGAAATAAAAAATAAATATTTAATTGAGATCATCAGATGCTTCTTTTTGATAGGAGTATTTTTAAGTATTTTTAGAGAGATACAATATTAAATTCAAATTAATTTTTCAATCAAATATTTCCTGTTATTTCTTTTATATTATTTTATATCATGAATATTTGATTTCTTCAAAAAAAAAATATATCATGTTTGGATAGTATGATACCTAGGGTTTCGAAGAATATCTTTATTGGTTACTTTAATATCTAAAATGTTTATAAGTAGTTTTCTCCAGTATATAATATAATACTTGTTAGTGGTGATAGATCTTTGATCAAACTTATTTTTTGGGGAGCCTAAGAAGAGTAAGATCTTGAAGATATATTTGAACCTTTTTTTTCTCTGTTAAGAGAAAAATAAAAGTATATGTTAAATTAATTTTAGATTTAGTCCAAATTACATATGTTAGATTTAGTTAAGAGAGAGAGAGTCATCCATTAACTACATATGTTAGTCCAAATTATGATGATATTTCAATGGAATTAACATATGTACCAACAAGTATATGTTAGATTAATTTTAGAGAGATTAAGGTTTTCTTAGAAATGTCAAATGAGTCATATTGGACACTGCACGAAATTGGTGTTTGGGTCATGTTAGATGGCACAAAATAGGTGCCTGGGTCATGTTATGCTGACACGGCTTGATGGGGAATGACCTATCACTACTCGATGGCATGCTTCCCTCAATAGGTCCATGGCGAGTTGGACTAGGCTGGGCTTGCAATGGAACGACACTGCCATTGGTCAATGGGAAGACTAGGTGCCACTCCAAGTAGTTAGGCCATTGGTCATGATCATTGGCAGTGGGCACTGGCCATGGACAGTGATCAATCTAGTGATCAATCACTACTCATCAATGGTCACTGCCCAACTGGCTAGTGGCTTTGGCTGAGTGGTTGTGCTTGTGCCTCATTGCCACTATGGCATTACTCATCGGTTTTCATTTTTATGTTTAAATTTTAATTCACTAAAATTAAAATATTAAAATTAAATTGTAATGCACTATAAATTAAAATAAAAAAAATTAGAACTCAATAAAAACAATACCTCTATTTTGATTAGTTTGTGTCTAACCCTCTAATATTCATGGTTAGTTTGTGTATGTAGTTTAGTTCAGATCATCATGTTTGATTCTGAACTCAATAAAATTATTACATGATTCATCATCCACCAACTAGAAGTGTCAGCCGAGCTGGACAGCCCAAAGTCCGGCTTAGTTCAGTCATGCCAGGCCCGACAATGCATGATCAGGATTGTGCATGGGCCGGGCAGACCCTTGGCAAACCTCGTGTCCTGTCGTGCCGAGGGAATTTGGCATGCGTGCAGAGGTGTCAACTGGGCCAGGCCAGCTTGGCACGTAAATTTTCTGTGCCCGTGCAATGCCTATCCACAACACCAATTGTGCAATGCCTGGATCTGCATGGGCCACGGTACCTCGGCACGAGCCGAGAAACCACTTCAATGATAGAAGTTGAGCCTGACAGGCGAGGTTCGCCCGACATACGTTGAAAAAGAATTGCGCGGCGCAGCACCGCTGCATCGCGTCGCCGAAACAGCAAAATCCTAATTTTTTTTAAATTAGGGTTTTGGCCCGACTAGGCTGAACTTGCCGGATTTGTGCCGTGACCTCGTGCCAGGCTGACCTCTACAGAATAGTGCCGGGCCAGACATGACACTCTACAGTAATCATGTTGTGCCTGGCCTGACACGGAAGCATGGTCGAGCTGGCTAAAAATGAGCCGGGCCAGCACATGTCTTTTGACACATCTACATGCGTGCCGTGCCAGGCACGTCTCGGGTGCATGGCATGGGTGACAGCGCATCGTGGCAATGGGCGACGCACGATGGGTGACGGCTCGGCAATGCCTCATGGGTGATGGTGACACGTTATCCTTATTCCTAGTTCTAGGTTAAGAATCATTTTAACCTAGAACATGCCTAAAATCAGGCTGATTTTGGATGGCGGGCCGTGCCAGGCCTTTCCTCTAGTGAACCGTGCCAGGCATGACATGCGGGCCTATACGGACATTTAAAAATGGGCTATGCCGGCTCGGTACAACCAGTTTACGCTTGTACCACCAGCATGTATTTTACTATATTTTGAATACTCAATGTCATTATTGAATTTTTTTGTCCTTCAAGCATGAAAAAGTTTTTACTATATTTAGTTGTAATTTGACTTTTCTTTTTGAAATAATATTTATAGCTATAAAAAAATAGACTTTGTCATGTTAGACACTAAAAAGAATTAGTAGATCACATTTTATTTTAGATAATATGAGATAGATAAATTCATATAATTTTCATTAATTAAATATATCTAAATTTTATTAACATTCATGTGATAAAATAAAATACTAATCAATATTTAAATATTGAGATAACTCATTCATATTTGATATATTATCTCATTATTTTTTTTGTCTAACTAAATGAGAATGACATAGTCATTATATCTGAATAGTATCTATGTTCGTACTCGGAGGCTCGCTAAAATTATTATATCTAGTGTTATAATATATATGTTATCTAATTTTTTATGAATCTAATCATCTAAGTTTTTTGTTTGGTTCAAATAAGAGGATATGTATTTTAATATTTTTTTTATTTTTTCCACATTAACCTTATGATCTATATATATATATATATATATATATTCAAACAATAAAAAGATAAAATAGATGATCAATATTTTTAAATATTTTATTTTATCTTAATAGTTATAATACTAAAATCAGTGTCTATATTTTCTAAAAATACTAATAATGTTGTATGTGCATTTAAGTACAATATAAGTGGTAAAAGTATACACAGAGGAACACTTGTTTCTCATATCATAAAAAAATATTCAGGAAATTCAAACATAAAATTTTTATTTTCAATCTGAATTATTAATAATAAGTTTGTTATTCTTATTATTGATGTAATTAGATATCACATATTGATATCTAACACATAACTTTAGCATGTAATAGGTATAATTCTAATGGTATTTGATATTTATCTAAATTTTTTATTTTTTCAGGTTCATTGATAAACATAGAGTGTATAACTCTTGTTGTTTGTTAATTATATTAAGGTATTTTAAAAAATTCTTTATGTTTTCAAATGTGGAGGAATTAATTTTTATTTATGCTTATGCTATTATGTTAATTACTTGACACATACACCTAATATAATAAATATTAGCAAATGATTTGTCTTTAATAGTTCAAGCAAATATATTAATAACAATATCATTATTTAAAGTATTATCAAATGTGATATTAAAAATTTTATTTTGAAAATATATTCACTAAAGATTCTTGCTATACACTCATATATGACTGGGTCATCATGAAGATAAATGATCTTAGAAAATCATAAAAGATTTTTATTAGTTTTTACATAAAATTGATATAGTGGATGATTTTTATAATGTTCTAACAGATATGTTATTAACAACTCAATTATATTTTTTAAGTTAATTATTAATTATTTTTTTTAATATAAAATATTTGATTATGTTATTCTTACTATTAAATTTAAAAATTTTATGATAACTAGATTTTATGTAGGTTTATATTATATCAGCTACTCTAGAATCATTTGAAATTTAAAAATCTAATTGGAAAATTCATATTAGTAATAATTATCATATTTTCTCTCATAACTTATTGTGATAAATGAATAAGATTAATGAACTTCAAATTGATTCAATTATAAAGATCTCATTTTAAAGTTGAATTTGCTTGAGATCTAATATATTATTTTTTTTGGTATATTGATCGGTATATCTTTTAAAGTGATTTATATTATTATATTTCTACATGCACATATATTTTTATAATATATATATTGTGCTATATATTTTTTGATAAGTTTATTATATTTATTTTTAATTATATTAAAGTATGTTTAGACTACTAAAGTTTGTCTATTTTTATGGTTTTTAAATAAATTGGTGGCGCCTATAGGATTGGGAATTATTTAATTTCGATCTTGGACCTTTTAATTGAGTTGTCATTTTTATCAATGTTTAGAGGTGTTAACTGGGCTAGGTAACCCAAGCATGGTATGAGGCTAGAGGTGTCAAACGGGCCGGCCCAGCACGGCACGGCCCGTTTTTCACGTGCCCAGCCGTGCTGCCGTGCCGTGCCGGGCACGGCACGGCACGGTTTTTAAAATTCGGGCACGGCACGGCCCGTGGGCACGGCAGGGCCGTGCCGCGCCGTGCCGGCCCGCTCGGGCACGGGCGCACGGCAAGGCAGGGCAGGCGGGGCGGGTCGGGTCTGTTTGGACCCGACCCGCGGTCTTTTTACCGGGGGCGGGGCCCGGTTGGGTCACGAGTCACGACTCAGGCACGCGGGCCGACGTGCCGGGCACGGCCCGGCACGTGGTTTGTGCGGCCCGGCCCGGCACGGGCTCGGGCACGTTTTTTTATCGTGCCGGGCCGGCCCAGGCACGGCCGAACCGTGCCGTGCCTCGTGCCGGGCCGGGCCGGCCCGGCCCGTTTGACACCTCTATATGAGGCACGCCATAAAAATATGGTGTTTGGCCCAAAACAACACGATCTAAAACCATACCTAGAATATGGTCTCGTTGGCTTGAGGCATAGCTTAGGCCATACTGTGCATGTCTGTTTGGCCCGCATGCTATGGGATGTGTGCCATTGCCCGACGTGATCAGTTCGGGTGGCCAAACTAGGCTAGCTTAGACTTGACATAGATTAGCTTGGAATGAATCATGCTAGCTTGGACTTGACCTAAACTAGCTTAGCCAAGCTTGACTCGGTTTGGCATGGCCATTCATGATCGTGCATGGCTCAAGAAAATGGTGGGCCAATGGGCCATTCCATATTGCTTATTTTTAGAGTTATGTCGGCATATCACGACTCTTATTAGAAAGAATATCATGCAGAGCCTAAAGAAAAGGGATCATAACTGAACGACAAAACATATTTGATATTTATATCTATGTTTAGGTTTAATTTATTTTTATTAAATTTATTATTTATTTTTTTATATGAGTAACTATGAGGAAAGAAGTAGTTTTAAATATTTTACTTATTTTTTTTATTTATTTATCATTCTAAAAAATACTAAATAAAATTAATTAATTTTAACATATAATCATAATGTAAATCTTAATTTTTCATGTGTAGCAGATACTTAGGATATTCCAGCTTTGATCTCGTATTTCAATGCTTAGAAATCATAGCTCATCATGAATTTTACATCGATACTTTGTCAAATTTAAAATAGAAATTTATTTAAAAAAATTGGTTCATACCCGACACTATTAATTTGTGAGCGAGGAGAGAAAATGAGAGGAGGAGAAAAATTTATAAATTAACTGTGAAAAAAATAACACTAAGATATTTATAATTTTTTTTTTCTTTTAAAAAATATATAATTTTATTTTTTTATTAGTTTCTTGGGCAAAAATCTAACATGTATTAGATATTTGCAAATGAGCCATTTGATGCAATTTGGTAGCTTAAAAATAAGTGAAAAATATTTTTTATTATTACGTTTGGCAAGACAATTATAGGTACGATGCTGTTGGCCATCACTTTTTGACCAGAACACCTAGAAATAAATAAATGACCATTAAATAGGTCTACTTATTTTTTTAAAAAAAGTTGTGCCACGGTCATGCTTGGCACGACATGAGGCACATTTGGCCTCAACCTAGTATAACATGGACTATGTCACATCTCAACTTTGAACTGTGCTGTGTCATGCTTGATATGACTGACTTGGGTCGTGCCTCATGTCGTGCCTAGGCCGCTCAACCCACTTGATACCTCTAGAATGAGCTAGAAATTAAAAGATTTGATCACCTAGCACTTAAGTGTTTATACTAGGAGAATAAGACATCTTGCCTGGTTATAATAGAGGAGAGTATCTTAAAAAGTCATATGATCTTCTAATTAATTCTTTTTATTTTGTTTTTTTGATTGCTCTCTAAATGAAATATTAGAATTGTACTGAGCACCATATTGCACATGTATCATCATGCTCATGTCTTTACCTTATTTGATATCCTTTACTATTTTTCTTGATTGTACTAGAATACACAAACCTTTCTATGAGGTAATATTTCATCCAGGATCATGCCAGACAATGTTAGAAGAGATAGATGTCCTCGATCCTAATGGGTTTCAGGCAATAGTACATCGATTGTTGAAATGATCTACTATTAGTTGTAGATGAGTATTTATTATGAATATCAATCTAAATGAGGTGTATTGCCCTAAGGTGAAACTTGTTACTAGGGGGTTCACTCAAAAGTTTGATATTAATTACTATAATATTTTCTTATTAGTTGTCCAAATGACTTTTATATGAATTCTTATTTCATTAGTAATGTCTCATAAATAGATGATATATCAGCTAGATGTGAAGAATGATTCTCTTAAATGTTATTTTGAGGAATATATATATATAGAGCGCTCACTAAAATTTTGAGCAGTTTAGTTAGATTCAGTTTGTAGATTATAGATGATATTGTTTGACATGGAGTAGTCACGAATAGTATGATTTATGAGATTTTTATAAATAGGCATATCTTTTGATTTATTCAAGCATATTATAAATTTCTTTTTATGTTTTTGAATAAGCTCAAATAATAGGCAATTCTTGCTTATTGTGTATATTAATAATGTTTTTATAATAGGAGATTATGAGTTTGGAATTATCCAACTCTAACTTGGATAATTATCTAAGATAATTTAGAGTGATATTTTGAGATCTAGGATAAAAGTAAAATTTAGAGTGATATTTTGAGATCTAGGATAAAAGTAAAATTTAGAGTGATATTGATAATTATCTATGAAATATTTTGGATGAATCATATTTTTGAATTGATCGAGTAGTCACTTTCAATAAATTAATCTTTTGATAATTATTTACAAAGAAAATTATTTTCAATTATTCTTTATTGTGATAATTAGTTATTTTATATATTTTTTTAAATCAATATTTCCTATTGAAAAGTAAGAAATACATAGAGTTCTTCGTGATATTGATAGCAACATATAAGAAATTTTGGATTAGATAATTTGAGGAGATTAAATATTAATTTTTTTCTTAAAGCTTTCTATTATGACAATCAGGTTATAATAATGCCTATAATTTTTGATTTGATATTTAATGGATGAACAAATTACAAAGAGGTAAAATGCTTTTTACTTAGAGAATATTTATGATTAAATTATTATTATATATCATTTTCATTAAACATATTAGTTAGTAGATGTTTTCATTAAGATTTTGAATAGATTTCAATTTTTTTTTTATTTTTT
Source organism: Sapria himalayana (assembly GCA_029783825.1). NCBI lineage: Eukaryota > Viridiplantae > Streptophyta > Magnoliopsida > Malpighiales > Rafflesiaceae > Sapria > Sapria himalayana. The sequence continues at coordinate 91,416 of JAREIK010000418.1, forward strand.
TAAAATTGTGTTCTAGATTATTGTGCATCAGCTTGAGGGAGGGCATTGCTATTTGAATCATATTTTTGTTTTATTTTCTCTTTTATTACATTATGGTTTTGGACATTTAACATATGAGATGATCAAATATAATTAATTTATTATTTTCACTTGTAAATTTCACTTAGTTTATTTCTTTAAGCTTGAATTTTTATGGTTTGATTTTTAATTTTAAAAATTACGAAGAAAATCTAATCAGCACAACACCATTGATTTTTTTTTTTTTTTTTTTTGACAAATATTGATGATAGTATTGTATAACTAACAAGAAGAATTAATGAAGATGCAGATTCGCATAGAGATGTGGAAGCTTATTTTGTATCTAATGATGATAAGCTAATATAGAGGGATCTTTTAATAGTTATTGGAGTGGAAGATACTATATTTTATACTAGTGCTGAAGATCAAACAGGATATTCTTATTAGAAGGATAATTTTCAATTTATATTCATTGATAAGCAAAAATAAAGATATTGATGATTCATTTTAAGAGGATTTAATAGCTTATGACATTGCTAATTATGATAGAGATGATTATTTAGTATATCTTAATGATAAATTATATTTTTTTTATTTGTATCTTATGTATTGTTTTTATTTTATATTTCATATTTCATTTTATTTTCCATCACCATTCGCTATTCATATGTTTTTTATTTTTTATTATTATTTCATCATGATGTTTTGATGTTATTAAAATGATAATGTCTTAGATTTATTCTATCATGATTTGAATTTATATGTATTTGAGTTTATTTAATATTTAATATTTATTTGTAATTAAAATGATAATAATAAATATGTTCATATTTAATATAGGAATTTTGTTATTATAGAGCTACCTAGCTATATAATTCACATATAATACACTTAGCAATATAAAGTACTTGGTTAGAATAATATCTAAGGTTATAGAGTGACAAAAAAAAATAGCGAATGATTATCTCTTTTATGTGATGTGATTGTTGCATCTTGAATTTATTATCCAAGATCAAGAGTAGGGGCAAAATAATATTTTTCTAGATGTTATGATTGACTTCTTGAAAAGTATAAAATTATGTTTTATATATCCTCTTAATTCATGTTGATGACTTAATTAAATCTGAATACGATGATAACGGCAAGTGCTCTGAATTATTATAAGAAATTTAAAGTCTTGAATATTTTTTTCACATATCTTAGTATTTAAAAAGTTGTATTTAAGTGAATATACCAATAATAATTTTAAAAAGGATTATCTATATTATAACATATTTTAAATTTGGTCGAATAATAGTTAGTAGTTAATATTCAATGTTATTTTTTGGTAGCTAGTTGTGTTGATTACATGGGTTGCATCGAAAGTAAATTAGTATTTGGATTAATAGGAATATCCGTAATAAAATATTTGTTTTCATTTTTTTACTAATGTATTTATGAAAGACATATCTCAAAGTCTTAAATGTCAACTTCTCCCATCATGTAGGGAAATTGTGGACGAAGTTTACTCCTAAAAATTATGAAAGGAAGGTTAAACAACATATTTTCATGATGCATGATCTGAAAGAGAATATTATGAGAAAGAATTATAGATGATATCTATTTGATGAGATAGTTCATGATTAAAGTTATATTTTTCTAAAAATAATTTGGAATATTCTTTTTGAATAGGAATCTCCAAATCATCTCCTCCTTATGTATATTTTTCTTGTAGTCTTTCTATTTTATTAGGGTGTGCCGACATATAATATTTACTATATAATTTCATGATCTATGCAGTAAGTGTAAAATATCAAATCTATTTTAATAGATATTCTAATATATTATTAATTTTAATTTTTTAAAATAATTTTATCAAATTAATTTTTTTTTTATTTTTTGAAATATTTTGAAAATAAAAAATACATTTGGTCTAACATGAAAAAGAAATATACATATATATATAATGCATAATCATTAATAAAAATAATCAAATATCTAAAGTTCTTTCTGATTTTATTTCTACTAGGTTTTTACATGTTTTGGGTATATCAATCTGAATAAGTTTTGACTCATACCAAACTAGTGAGAAGAATAAGAAGCTTTGGCATGTATTCATAACTGTTATGTCTAATAATTTAGGGTTGAAATATTATTAAAATTAAGGTATAATATATTTAACTTAGTTAATAATGAGTGACTAAGTTGAGAATGAATAAACAAAAAGTCTAAAATACTTAAATAAATATGAAATTTTTTTTGGTATGATAGTAAATATATAGTTTAACATGTTCAATGTCAAAAGAAATCTTTCTTAGAGATTTTTGATTATGTAAATAAATATTAAAATAGAAAAAATAAATTAGAATTAAGTTAATAATTCTTAAGCATGAAGTAAGGGGGGAACAAAACGTGAAATCTATAATAATTGATGATTTGGAATGATCTGCTATTGTTTTGTTGGGAAGGAATCTTGAATATCCCCTTTCAGTATGGATTACAATAGGAAGGCCGTGAGGATCCTTGGTTGCTCATGTAGTTCACCCGTCTCTCTCAGTAATATATAGTACTTTCATTCTCTTCTTAGAAAATAATTATTTGCAATTATTTTTGGTATGATATTTTTCATACAATGTATATTATATAAAAAATATTATATATTCATATGAAATTTTAATTTGTCCATCCTCAGCTGAATTTAAGGAGATTCTCCTTGAGAAATAATGAAATTAGGGTTCTTCCCAATTGTCATTTGCTTGATGATGATGATGTCAGTCACTGTGGTGTCGATGTAGTGGCCGTTAACATCTACTCACATTCCTTTTTTTGTTCTTTTCTATCATTCACAGTGGGTGTGCAATAGTAATGATTGGCGCATAATGCGTGTGCCTTTTCTCTCTATGATTTGTTTCTTTTAAACACACACACACACACACACACACACACACAAATACACAAGGTTTATTTTTCTTTAGATTGACTCTAAAATTATGCAAAATTCTAAGTTAAACAAAACTCAATAATACTAAATTGGTTGGAAGAGAATATTTTTTTATTCTTTTCTTTGCCATTATACTCACAAAGTTTGGTTATAAGAGAATATTTGTTATTATTTTTTTATTTTGTTATTATTTTTGTTATTATTTTTTTATTTTGTTATTATTTTTCATAGTTTGGACACATTCAAATTGGCACACGGTTGATCAGATCTCATTGCCATGAATTATTTATCGTTGAGATGCGAATGAAATGACTTGTTTATTTTATTTCGTCACGTTTAAAATAAAGCGCTTGTATTAAGTCGCACACTAATACTACCTTTATTTTTATGTTACTCGTGTAAATAAGGATTTTATCTTTTAAGTGGAAGGTGCGGCTTTTTTTTTTTTTCATTTATCTGAAATCTAATTATTTTTTTATGCGTTTGTCTTCTTTCTCAATTGCTGTCTCGGAAGTTCCTTGAATCACTCTGCTTAATATTTGTTTATGCATGTGCTTATTTTATCTTAGTTTGTGGGTTCCATTTCTAACATTTATGCATCAATTTGAGAGGAAGAGTTGAAAGATAATTGTTAAAATTTAAATTTTTTTTTTTTTGCTTTACTTTATGTTTTGATGATATCATCAAACTTGTGTGCTGCCCCAATCAATTTTTATTAGTTTTTATGTGACATGTTTAGTACTTAAGTTATTTTTTATTTATTTATGGTATTGAATTTACACATATAATTGAAGCAACTCACATGTGGGATGCTCTCATCAATAATAACATTATAATAAAATAATAATAAATAGTAAAAAAAAAAAAATAGAAAATGCAATTGTAAACTTAAGTAGAATAATACCTAGTATGCTAATAATACCTAGTAGAATAACATTTATGCATCGAGGTGTATGATGTAGAGGTTTAAAATAGCCGTGTCAAATGGCCCGGGCTGGCCCGGCCCGAATTTTTTGAGCACGAGCATGCCTCCGTGCCGGGCCAGGCACGGCATGGTTTAAAATAGCGGGCTCGCTCGGGCTTGCATGTCCGTACAGGTCGGGATTTGGGGGGACCGTGGGTCGGGTTGAATCAAACCCAACCCGCGGTCTTTTTTTGCGGGAGGGGCCATCGTGGGGTCGGGCTCACGGGACACCCGGTAAGGGACAAACTCGTGCCGGTGTGCCGTGCCGCGGGCCGAACCGTGCCGGGTCAGGCACGGCACGGGCCCGGGCACGGAATTTTTCCTTGCCGGGCCGGACCGGCCCGGCCCGGTTGACACCTCTAGTATGATGTTGTTATTCAACTTTTAGATTGAGATTTGAAAGGATCAATGACTCTAAGCTAAGTAGGTTATTATTCACTTTACACAATTCACTCATTCGGTTGTGTAATTTTTTGAAGTTTTTCTAGTCGTTGTTGAGGCTGAAGAGAGAGTGTCACGGTGGTTAGAGAGACTTTCGAACATAATATTCATATATTAGTTGTTCAACTAATTTCAATATTTTAAAATCACATTTTGGGTGACTAACAAATCTTCATTGGACAAGAGGTGTATTACCAAGCAATTCAGCTTATTCGAGAGGAGATATCTTATTTTGTATATGCTAGCAGCCCGGCCTGAGGGGGTATTAGTCATTATAGAGGCATGAGAGATTCAATTTAGTATGCACACTATAGGAGGGTGGGTTACACCAGAGGCAATTGCTGAAAGTTGTTTCTAGAGAAGAGACCAATGATACTATAGACATTTAAAAGGGATGGGTTGACTACTAGATCCATCCATGGATTCCTATGCTCTTCCAACTGTAATCTATGCTGAATGAGAGTATTCAAGATTGCTCTTCATGAGAGTACTATACATTTTGTTATTTATTCTTTCATTTTATGCTTATAGATTATTGACTTAGGAGTTAATATATATATTTTAAGTAAATATTTTTTATATTATTTTTTGCTTGTTTATTTAATAGTGTGGTAGCTAATGATAATCTTTTTAATGTTATTAGGTATAATAATATATAGGTTGATCTCTTATTTTTTTGGTATATTGTATTTTTTTCTTAATTATCATGTTAATTTTTTTTGTGGAGTTTTTTTATTAGAGTTTTTTTTTGAAATTTTTTTTTTTGAAGTTTTCTTATGCAATTTAATTCTAACTTTATTTTTTTTGTTGCTAATATTTGTTTGAAAAAATATAATATTCTGAGAATTTTTTTTTGGGTTTGATTAGGAAATATTATTTGTCTTTTTTTTTTTTGATATAATCTCTTGATATATATTTGAGTGTATTGGAGTCTTTGCTTGCTTATTTTCAACTTTTGATCTTGTTCGTTATACTGGTATAAGTAAGGATCCACTTGATCTTATATATTCAATGTATGGAGATTTAAAGATGAGACATGAGAGATATGTATATATTTTGTTATTTTTATTAATAATTATTTATGATTTTTATGAGTTTTTTTTTTATTTTAGATCACAAATCTTTTATATTTTGTAGTTATTTCATAAGATAATAAAAAATTAATTTAATAAAAATAATTTAAAAATATAAAGTTATAATATATTACAATATATTTCAGGCAGATTCAGTATCTACTATACGAGTCACATGATCATACATCAGATTTTATGTATCGACACATCCTCATAGAATGAAATTGCTGGATTGAATAATAGATATTTGTTTGAGATATCTTGGTCAATCTTACTTGATAAAAGTGTTTCGAAGTATCCTTAGGAAGATGTGGTGTTAAACATAAACTAACTTATCAATTAGATACATTGTTCTGTTATTTTTAGTATTCATCATTTTAGAAAAATTATTATGAAGAGTGATTTTTTAGTTTATCTCTCTTAGTTTTTGGAAGTACTCGTGCTGTGTATGATCTATCCCCAAAAATGGACAAGATGATGCATAAGATCTTAAGATGTATTTTTCTTGGATATTACTATACCCAAAGAGGGATATAAGTAGTTTTCATTATATTCTGGTTGGATTTTAGTGAATAATGATATTTTTTTTAGTATGACTCATTTTATAGCGAGCCTTTGAAGAGTGAGAGTCTAGATGATGCATCTGGATTAAAGATTTTTTTTTTTTTTTGATAGTTCTACTTATACTTCTAGTTAGGCGAGAGTAATTTATTAGATACATTTCAATTCGTTAATCCATGTTATGATAATACTCTAATAGTGTCATCATGTATACCAACAAGCTATGTTGCACGGACACGGATACGGACATGAGGATACGACACGTTAAGATACGGGGACACGGTAAATTCTAAAAAACTAGGATACGGATACGGTTAGGATACGTCATGATAAAAAAAATAAAATTAAAAAAAATTATTAATTATAAATATTAGGTATTTTAAAATAATTAAAAATACTGTATTTTAAAATAATGTAAAAAAAATTTAAACCCTCTAACACCCTCCCCCTCCCGAACCTTTTCCCCCCCGCCAAAACCCCCCCCCCCCTCCCGAAACCCCCTCCCGAACCTAACCCCTCACCCGATTTTCGATTTTTGATTTTTGATTTTCGAACTCTCCCCCTCCCGATGTAGATTCCAAAACCCACCCCTGGCCTATCGGACACGTGTCCGACCCGTGTCGCCGTATCCACTTGTTGGACACGTGGACACGGCAGCACTTAGGCATATCCGTGCAACACAGCCAACAAGTATAGATTAGATTGATTATAATAGTAGATATCTTTCTCATGTTCTGATGAAATAGTAGTTTACAAATCTATAGAAGTTTAAATTAATGATAAGATAGAAATTGGGAGATTTAACCGCACAGGACTTAGAGTTGTACAAGGAGAAAGAGACATACATAGCTTGTTCAGATCATAAATGAATTAATGAAGGAGCCAGAAGATTCTGTAGTCAGATGATCATATAGTTTACGATCTCATAAATTTTGTTGCACTTATATTTTTTTTTCTTATTTGTTTTTTATTATTACTCCTCTTATTAATATTAGAATATATGTCTTTTGATATATTATTTTATTCCAATAAGATTTGGGAATTAGTATCATGATTTTTGGAAATATTTATTTTTGATTGTATGTGAGTGTTCACTATAAAGACATTAATATAAGAAGAAAAATTATCTTAAGCTAAAACTTATAGCAAGAGAGTTGATTCAAATATTGAATTTGAATTATCATGATATTTTTTATATAGTAATTATGATAGCATTTGTATAGGTTCTTAATTTTATTTGTGAGGTTACATAAATAGAATATATATTTGTTAGAAATGAGGAATATATGGAGCAACTACATATATTGTGAGCAGCATAATTAGACATAATTTTTAAATTATGATTGTTTTATATGACTTCAATTAGTCATCGAGAACTTAATTTATGATATTTTTATGAGCAGTCATTTTGTTCGGTTTAGTGGGGTGTGAGATTTTTTTTTGTTTAAAAAAATTGATAATATGATGACTTTACTTATCATGCACGTAAATGACAATCTGATCATTATAAATGTCAAGTTGAGAATCTCCTAACTCAAAAATAGTATTTTTGATAGCGATTCTAGACGAATGACCTTGGGATATCCATATCATCTCTCAGAATAGAGGTGACCTATTTTATGAGATGAATTATTTTATCACATAAAAAAAATATAGCTGATATCATTTTTGTGGAGATAATCCTTTGAATTGTTCTTTAGCAGGTACTCTATTTATAGAATAATCATATAAAATACTAATTATTATCAGATTAGATATAGTTTATACAGTTAATTTGATTAGTAATTTTGTAGATTCATCCAATATATTTACTTATATATAGTTCTTTATCTACTGTGATATGTCAAAAAATTTTAGGACTTGAGATCTCTTTCACTATTCACAAGCACTTATATAGAGGTGTCAAACGGGCTGGGCAGGCCCGTCCCAAATTTTTTGGGCACGAGCGTGCCGCCGTGCCGTGCCTGGCCCGGCACGGTTTAAAATAATCCGGCCCTCAGGCACGGCGGGCCGTGCCGTGCCTGGCCCGGCACGGTTTAAAATAATCCGGCCCTCAGGCACGGCGGGCCGTGCCGTGCCTTGCCTGGCCCGCTCGGGCTTGCCTGTCCGAGCGGTTCAGGATATGGGGGACCGCGGGTCAGGTCGAATCAGAGCCGACCCGCGGTCTTTTTTTGAGGGAGGAGCATCGTGGGGTCAGGTTCATGGGACAAACCAATGCCGGTGTGCCGTGCCGGGTCAGGCACGGCACTGGTCAGGCACGGCACGGCTCGTGCCTAACCCAGGCCGGGCCCGGGCACGGAATTTTTTCGTGCCATGCCGGCCTAGGCATGGCTGAACCGTGCCGTTTTTCGTGCCGGGCCGGCCCGGCCCTGCCCGGTTGACACCTCTACACTTATAGTTAACTGAGTATTCAGATTCAAATTGAGCATCAGCTTGTGTTGAATATGAAGTCTACGATTAGTTTTTTTTTTAAAAAAAAAATAGTTTTGATCTCTTAGAAAAGTAAGAGAAGGCAAATTGTGTGGGCACAATTTGGTATATTTCCAAAAGAGAAACTTTTTATGTTGTGAGGCTGTGAGCATGTTGAAGCTGATTCTTTTTTTTATTGCTATAATTCCTTTCCTTTCGCATAATGTCAAAAGATTTTTTTTTTTTTTTTTCACTTTAATCAGAGAAGAGAAAAAGCTTGCCTCACAAGTTCACTTCGCCCGCTGGGATCAAGAGATCCGTTTCTGCCTGCAGGAAAGCAGTTGCAGTCGAAAGAGATCCATCCCCTGCAGGAGGGGGGAAAAGATCAGCATCTCCTATTCCATCAAAATGTGCTGTGCCCAGCTTGGTTGTTGCTCGGGAGGAAAACCGGAAGGCGGCAAGAGAGGCAGCCATTATAGTGCCGTCGAGGTACAGGCAGCCATCTCCGAGCAGAACAGCACGTGCTCATCCCAATGCGCGGCGTGCTTCTCTTTCTCCTGCAGCCAAGCTTTCTGGAGGAATAAAGGTCTCGCTGGCCGTGAGAGATTCTGCTGGAAGGAAGATCGCATCGCCGATGGTGACTCTCGGAGGCCAGAACGCTAGGAGGAGGGCAGATCCACATCCACCACAAGTCGTCCTACGAAACCTCACAGAAACCTGTTCGTGTGCCTCTCTGATCTGACCCCGTGATTGTTGTTGTTTCTCAGGTGGCCATGGCGAGGCACGTCGGCGAGGGAAGTGGCCAGCAGCCTGAGGAGGAGCATGCTTGTGGGAGTAGCAGGAAAACCATAAGCAGATCGTCAGCAGAAACATTTCCCAACAGCGACAGGCCAGCTGCTTCTGGCTTGGGCTTCCCAGTTCATGAGAAGAAATGGAGCGATCTCAGTCTTTGTCTGGATGCTGTTTCTGCAGATCTTGCAAAACTTGGAAGAGTGAGATAGTTCGTGCCTGCATGACTGCACACCTGCATGCCTGCTGTTGTAACCGTGCCGAGTCGAGCCGAGTATTAGGCAGCCTCGGCTCGGCTCGGCTCGGCTCGGTTTTAAAGGAGTAGGCACGAGCTTGTTCACGAGCCTGTTTATGAGCCGACGAGCCGAGTTTTAGGGTACTCGGGCTCGGCTCGTTTAACTTACGAGCCTGTTCACGAGCTTGGTTCACGAGCCTGGTTAACAAGCTTGCTCACAAGCCTATTCACGAGGCTGTTCACGAGCCTATTTATGAGCTGGCGAGCTGAGTTTAAGGGTGCTCGGGCTCGGCTCGTTTAACTTACGAGCCTGTTCACGAGCTTGGTTCACGAGACTGGTTCACGAGCTTGATCACGAGCCTAGTTAACAAGCTCGCTCACAAGCCTATTTACGAGGCTGTTCACGAGACTATTTATGAGCTGGCGAGCTGAGTTTAAGGGTGCTCGGGCTCGGCTCGTTTAACTTACGAGCATCAAAATGATGTTCGGGAATTAAAGAAAATATTCATCTAAAATAGCCAACATACAACTAAATTAAAAAGATAAGATAATAAAAGTTCAATTAACTTGATTGAAGTTCAAGAGTTAAAATATTCATCATGTTCATTTGTATGAAAATTTTGTTGTGCATCAAGACTTCTTCATATTCACGAACTTAGTTCACGAGCTTGTTCACGAGCTTATTCACAAGCATGGTTAACGAGCTTGCTCACAAGCCTATTCACGAGCCTGTTTACGAGTTGACGTGCCGAGTTTGAGGGTGCTCGGGCTCGGCTCATTTAACTTACGAGCCTCAAAATGATATTTGGGCTCGGCCCGTTTAACTTAAAAAATGAGTTTGAGCGAGCTTCTAACGAGCCGAACGCCGAGCAGCTCGCGAGCATCTCGGCTCGGTTATAGCCCTAGCTTGCATGCCATGTTTGATTGTGCCATGAAGGCGAGAGGGAGACAGTTCTTATAATCGCTAATGCAGGAGGCAGTTCAAAGGAAAGCCCTTGCTGCCACTACTGCAGCGGAGTCGGTGGAAGAAGCTATCTCCGTGGAATCTCTCATAAGGTCTTTATGGTAATTGCCGCCGGCCGTGTCCGGCTCTGACTCTCTTGTGCAGTTGTGCTTGCTCCCATGGCTGTGCGCCGCTCATAACCCCGTGCTCTCTTCCATCTCAGCATGTTTTCAGAGCTGTCTTCTTCCTCTAGGCCCGGGAATCCTCTACCCGTCATGGATAGATTCCTCTCCATCTACGATGACGTGGCGAAGCATTTCGCAGTGGGCAGATTAACAGCGCTGTCAGAAGCAGCTTCTCTGTGGGTCGGGGCAGCCTTGGCCACTGATCTTCAGGTGGTTTCTTCCCTGAGCAATCAGAGCCACGAATCTCTGTCTCTTCTGTGGGAGATGATCCGGAAACAAGCACCAAGAGCTAGCACCATGGGTGCTGAGTCTCGGCCCGTGGGCGCCCCCACTCCCGGGGAGAGGATGAGCCAGCACCAGCATGGGACAAAGAGGACGGCGGAGCTCGCCAGGAAGCTGCAGCTCGAGATGCAGATGTGGTTTGTGCAGTTCATGGAGGAGTCTCTGGATGCCGGATTCCCGGTGCTGGGGGAGAATGGAGGAGGCAGCGACGGGGCTTTGCCGCGCGGCCCCGCCTCCGTTGCAGCCATTTTATCGCAGCTGAAGCGAGTCAACGACTGGTTGGACCAAGCGGTTTCAGATGGAAGTGAACTTCTCGTGGCAGAGATAGACAAGGTGAAGCGCAAGATCTATGATTTCGTCATCCACGATGTTGGAACCACTCCAGAAAGCTCATAGCAGGTTGCTTCTCCATGTCATCCCTCTCTCCTCCTCCTCCTGATTTTCATTGCTCAATCTGTTGCTAAGAATTTGCAGATTCTGATCATGTTTTATGAAACTGTGCACCAGCAGCTTTCACAGAGAGGGAGAGAGAGGAGAGAGAGAGGGTGAGGGAGAGAGAGGAGAGAGAGGGAGAGGGAGAGAGAGAGAGAGAGAGAGAGGGAGAGGGAGAGAGAGAGAGAGAGAGAGAGAGAGATCATCCCAGCGCAACAGTGTAATTTTCTTGCCTGCTGCTATATGAATTTTATCAATCTTAGTTTGTGAGGAACATATTTTCATGAGCTCGTGCACGCTGAATGTAAACACATGCCTTTCTTCTAAAGAGTTTGGACACACACACACACACAATATGTTAGGTCTTTATGACACACACACACACACATATGCCAATAAGCTGATTTCAAATAGTTGGGTTAATTTTATGTCTTTATGATATATATGTATACACATGCATGTATGTATGTATGTATGTATAGGTCGTGCTTTGATGTACTGGCGAGTGTCTTTGGTGCACAACTATCAATCTTATGTCTTTATGATATATATATATGTGCGTGTGTGTGTGTGTGTGCGCGTGTGTGCGTGTCATGCCTTGATTTACTGGCAAGTATTTTCATCCAAGGATGATAAGTCTTTGGTTTGCGATTAATTAGATAGTGATTCTGATTTTTAGGGATAAAAATGTCAATATATCAATAATTCTTAGATCCCACATTAAGCGGGAGTATTATGCACTACATGAAGTGTGACCTTGTGTGTGTGTGTGTGTGTGTGTGTTAGGTGCTGAAGTAGTTAGGCAGGGCAAGTTGGCATGACAGAACCACCTGAATTTCAGTTCTACAGACATGGATAATTTCACTGTCAACTGCTTCAGGCCCACTACTTACTTCGCTTGGAGATGCTGCTGCCTATATATCTCTATGCTTTTGATTTGGAACACAGCTTCGTCTTCTGCAACCAATTCACGTTTTCATGGCTCCTGAAGTCCAAGAGCTGCACCCTTCCCACGTAAGCATCCCGGTGACCATCAGCCGCCTGGTTTCCGTCGAGCCTGCGGGGCCCACGACAGCGTCCTTCGGCAGCACCCTTTACCTCTCCAACCTCGATGACATGTTTGGGACCCGCATGTTAACCCCGACCATCTATTTCTATAGAACCTCTCTCGGCCAGTCTCATCCGAGGCCCGTCGTGAGAACTCTGCATGAAGCTCTGTCTCGGGTGCTGGTTCCCTACTACCCCTTATCCGGCCGCCTGAGGGAAACCAAGCAGGGCAAGCTGGAGGTGTTCTTTGGGGCCGAGCAAGGCGCGCTCATGGTGGAGGCACGCTCGGAAATGACTCTGGGAGAGCTGGGAGACCTGACCGTGCCGAACCCAACATGGGCCCCTCTGGTCTACAGGTTCCCAGATGAGGAACCATTCGCAGTCACCGGGCTGCCCCTGCTCACGGCTCAGGTGACCCTCTTTCGCTGCGGCGGCTTCAGCCTGGGCTTGCGTCTCTCTCACTGCATCTGCGACGGAGCCGGTGCCATGCAATTCATAGCTGCGTGGGCTGCCACCGCACTGGCAGGCACGCCGGTCACCAGCCCTGCGCCGTGCTGGGGAAGGGAAGCCTTCTGGCCTCGCGACCCGCCCCTGGTGCAGTTCCCCCACATGGAGTTCACCAGAGTTGCTGGCTGCTCTAACCTGGCCAACATTCTGCAGGAAGGAAAGCTGGTCCAGAAGTCTTACTGCATCAGCCGGGCATTTCAGTCGCGGCTCAAGGCTCTGGCTCATAGCAGCGAGCTCCCCTGCACCACGTTCGATGCTCTGGCGGCTCACATCTGGAGGTCGTGGGTCAAGACCCTGGCAGTGTCTCCCCCCGACTCCGAGATGAGGCTCAACTTTTCTGTCAACACCAGGGGGAAGCTTGCAAACCCACCGCTGCAGCAAGGGTTCTATGGCAATGTGCTCTGCGTGGCTTGTGCGGTCAGCTCTGTGTCTGATCTGGTCAATGCCACCCTAGCCGATACGGCCCGCCTGATTCACGAGGCGCGCATCGCCGTGACTGAAGATTACCTGAGATCCACGGTCGATTATCTGGAAGTCAACAGGTCGACCACGGTCGAGTTCAATGGTAGGCTGGCTATCACGCAGTGGACTAGGTTTCCCATTTACGAGTGTTCTGATTTTGGGTGGGGCAGGGCAGCTTATGCTGGTCCTGCAGACATGACCCTGGTCCCGCAAGTCTGCGTTCTCCTGCCCGCAGCAGGAGCTGATCCTGATGGGAAGATCATGCTCTCCATCTGCTTGCCTGACTGTGCTGCTCATAAATTTATAGGGCACCTGGAGGCCTGTTGATTCTTTGTTAGGCGAGTTTACAGACTATTTGGGCCCCACAAGTTTTCCAGTCTTCATCCAAGCTCACTGCTTGTGCTTCCCACAGCATATGAACATGCACACATTTGCTTAGACTATTTCTCTCTCTTCTCTCTCTTCTCTCTCTTCTCTCTCTCTCTCTCTTCTCTCTCTTCTCTCTCCTCTCTCTCTCTCTCTCTCTCTCCTTCGTCTCCTCTCTCTCTCTCTCTCCCCCTCTTTCTCTCCTCTCTCTCTCCTCTTTCCTCTCCCTCTCTATCCACTCTCCTCTCTCTTCTGTCCTCTCTCTTCTGTCCTTTCTCTCTCTCCTCTCCTCTCTCTTCTGTCCTCTCTCTCTCTCCATCTCTTTCTAATAACCCATGCAAAAATTGGTGTTCAAAAAATAAAATAAAATAAAATAAAAGCTTTTTTTTCACAGATTATAACATAATAAATCACAACATTGTTGCAATGGGCAAGTGAAAAAGTGTAAAATATAATTCAAATTTCAATCGGTGGCATTATTTTGTTGTTTTGCAATATACACAATATGCTACTTTGATTGGTAAATCTGCAAGCTGCCTAATTATAGTATACAAATTCTAGTATACATTATTAAAAGTCCCTAGGGTATTTTTGTCAATTGGTAATTCATATAGTTGGAATGAACGTTTAACTTGCTCTAATTCCAAGGTCTCAAGGCTCATGTATGTGCTGCTAGTAGATAATATGTGATGAGTTTAAAGAATAGCAAAGAGGATGTATGTTTTTAAAAGTATATGTAGAATTTAAAAATGTATACATGGTATTTGTATATTCATATACATTTATAGTATAAGTTTGAAATTCAAGTTTTTGAAATTTGTGGTTTTCTTTTTATTTGTTTAATTTTTAAATGCTGGAATGTTGATTTTTTAAAGGAGGGGTAGATGAGGAAGGGCAATTTTGGATTTTCCATTTTAAGATCATTGAAGCAAAAATATTTTGTCTGCTTTTTAAATTATTTGCATGTACTAGACTATCGGACATCCTAATGAATAGTAATTTACCTGGATATCGGGGACATGGACGTCCAGAATCATGTGGCATCTCATATTTGTCCTTAGACAAATAATCTCTGGTATCTTATCAATGTTCATCATGATTAATCCATAGTTAGATGTGTGACGGTGAGCATTGCTATCCCGGGGCATGGCTCGTGATGTGCTGGGTTGACAAGAGCCGTGCCTCGTGTCAGGCCAGACATGACCCGCATGCCTGTCCATGTGACACTGTCCAATGGCCCGAGGAACTAGGACCGACCATGGGTCAAGTTTCATCGGATGACCACCCGATAGGGTGAGTTATTTAACAAAAATCTGGACATGTAAGCCGAATCTTGATTATGTGGCTAATTGTAATTGGTTGACCACGTAAGCCGACTATTCGTTACATTTTTATATAATGGGTTTTTTGGCATGGATGGTCCGGCATGACCCTGCACCATGCGGGCTAGCTGTGCCTTGCTGGGCTGACTAGTTTCCATGACGTGATCGACAAGATACTGAAATTATACTGTGCTGTGTTCGACACGATGACATAGAAATGTCAACCGGGTCGGGCAGGCCCTGCCCTGCACGAGGCACGGAACCATTCGGCCATGCATGGGTTGGCCCGTCACGGGAATTTCCCGTGCCCGGGCTCATGTCGTGCCGTGCCGAGGCCAACCGGGCCTCGTGTCGTGCCTGGCCCGGCACGGTACCATGGCTCGTTAACACGACATAGTGCCAAAACTAAATTTTTTAAAATAATTAGGGTTATGGGGTGCCGATATAGCTGTCAACCGGGCCGGCCTGGCACGGCACGAGGCACGGCATGGTTCAGCCGTGCCTGGGCCGGCTCGGCATGGGAAAATTTCGTGCCCTAGCCCGTGTCATGCCGTGCCTGACCCGGCACAGTTCGGCCCGTGGCACGGGTTCGTCCTGTGTCGGGTGTTCCTTGAGCCCGACCCCGTGATGGTTCCTCCCGCAAAAAAGACCGCGGGTCGGGTCTGAATCAGACCCGACCCGCGGTCCCTCGAATTCCGAACAGCACGGCCAGGCCAGCTCGAGCGGGCCTGGAAAGGCACGGCACGGCATGAAGGCACGCTCGTGCTCAAAAAAAAAAAAATGCCGGCCCATCCCGGCCCGTTGGACACCTCTAGGCGCCGAAAACCTATTTTTTTTTTAATTAGAGTTTCAGGCATGCTGAAATCCTAATTTTTTTTAATTAAGGATTTGCCCCGATCGGGTCGAACCCATCGGACCATGCCACGAGCCTGTGCCGGGCAGAACTTCACAAAACCATGTCGGGCCAGACACGGTATAGTAACCGTGTCGTGCCTAGCCCGGCACGAAAGCACGATCGGGCCTAAAAAAATGGGTCGGACCGACCCTGCACGTCCAGTTTAACACCTCTACGATGACACGGCCGTGCCACGCTCAAATGAGTCGTGCTGGCATGTCATCACCCATTTGACACCTCTATCCATAGTCACCATCTCCCAGGGCATAAATGTCAAAAACAAATTAGGATTCATAGTGATTTAAAGTGATTATCAAATCTTCTGCCTTGTCACTTTATTAATTTTATTGGATAGCTCTGCCACATTTTTTTCCAGTTTCGAATTTGATATCAGAGTTAAATATGCTTAATTAATTAAATGATTTATATTTCTGACAATTTCAACTAATTATTTCTATATCTAAGATAAATAATTAATTTTTTTTTAAAATATAAAATATTTAACTGCCTAAAAATCAATTAATCTCATCTGATATCAAATATTTTTCCACCAAGACTAAACTAGAAAACCAAAAACAATTTCAGAATTATTATTTCTCGATCCAACAAACAAGTTAATTAATTCTGTATTGTGATTAAATTTTTTAAGTTACATTTCGAACCATCCGAGTGCGGTGGAATATAATCTTTTTTTTTTTTTAAATTCTCTACAAATATAATGTCTATCATCTTTTTAAAATAAAATATGTTTTAATTTTAATTAAAAAATTATAAATACTACAAATTTTAATTTTAATTCTTATTTTCTCTCACAAATTCGCTCAATTTTCTCTCAATTCTTTCATGCTTCATTTTTTCCCTTCATTGTTCTTCATATTACATGATGTTATTGGTAGTGCAAAATTGTAAATCAAGCATTGTGGACTCTAATAATTTGGATTTTAAAGAATTTCGGCTTCGATCATCCATTTTAGTAATATTTCTCCACCTTTTCTTTCCTTTATTTGTTTCTTATAATTTATTTTCATTTATTTTATTTTGTATAATATTTTATTCATAATTTTAACATGGATACTGCATGTGATTCTTCTTCTAGTCCATGTGCATCATCAAGTAAAAAAATGTAGTTAAAATTTTTTATAGAATAGAAATATTTTTTAAAAATAATAAAAATTGAAATAAAACCAAAATGTAAAATGTGTAGCAAACTTCATAGTGGTGGATCAAATTCAGGCACAAGTCATCTAAAAAGACATAATGAACAGCGTAAAGCTGAGCATAATGTAGATATTAGAAATTATATGTAATTAGGAAAAGTTGAATATGCAATTTTAAAAAATTCTACTTATGATTAGTCTTCGTGTCTTGAAGGAATGATTGATTACATAATAAGAGCTGAACAACTTTTTAATATGATGGAAACTCATGAATATTCAGAAATAATTCAAATATTGATTAAACCTCAATTCAAAGAGGATTAATCAAAAGTACAATTTTTAAAAGAGGTACAGTGCAGGCAGTCTTTAACCGACAACTTTTCTATGGGGTAGCATACTGATCTATCAGAGCATGCTGTAGGGCCTCGGGACATAATACAGCCTCGTAATTCAAAAGATCTCGGGATTTAGAAAAAAGTTACGATGTAATTTTTGTGAAAAGGAAAATTTTCAAGTCTGTGATAATTATTTATTTTGTATGGGGGATTGATCAATTGGCACTTGTGCGAAGAATTCAAGGAATACACATTGCGGGGTCTCTTGCACACCCCTCTCCTAGAAATGAGCATCTGTTAGAGGTGTCAAACGGGACGTCCCGGGCCGGCCCGACATATTTTTTCAGGCCCGACCGTGCTTTCGTGTCGGGCCAGGCATGGTTTTTGTGGGGTTCAGCACGGCACGGGCCCCCGGCACGATCCGCCGGGTTCAGCCCGGTCAGGGCGAACTCTAAATTAAAAAAAAATTAGGATTTCGGCGCGCGCCATCGCGCCGAACCCCTAATTTTAAAAAAATTAGGGTTTTGGCGCACCCGAAACCCTAAATTAAAAAAAATTAGGATTTCGGCACGCCCGAAACCCTAATTTTAAAAAAAAATTAGGATTTCGCGTGCCTGAAGCCCTAATTTAAAAAATAAATCAGGTTTCGGCGTATCCGAAACCCTAATTTAAAAAAAATTAGGGTTTTGGCACGCCGTAACCCTAATTTATTTTTTAAATTGATTTCGGCACGATACCGTGCCGACGAACCACAGTACCGTGCTGGGCCAAGCACGCACGAACCCGGGCACGGAAAATTTCCAGGCCGGGCTGGCCCAGCTTAGTTGACACCTCTAGCATCTGTTTCATTGTCATGGGTTGCAGAGAAAATCCATGGCTCCTCCTAATAAGCAGAAGCATCAGCTTCTTCTTTTGTAGGGAGTGAAGCAACATGCAGAGGTAAAACAACAAGCTGACATCAAGTTAGAAGATCAAATCAATATTGTTGATGATGATTTCACCCTCGATGACAAACTTGATAAACCTGAGATTGTTGAATCTCGATTGAAACTATTGATTAAATGGAATCCAGAGGTCGGTCATTCATTACGATCAGCCTATAAAATTGGCACAAATTGTCGGTTTAAGACTTAAGACTGCCTACACTATATAATGAAAAATTTTCAAATAGAAAGAGAAAAATTTTTAAAAATATTTTGCAAATTTTCAAGGAAAGTTCTATTTAACATCTGATATTTCTACATCTTTTATGTATATATGTTTTTTATGTATTACTGCTCATTATGTATATAGTGAATATTTGTTAAATAAAAAAATAATTTCATCCACAACAATAAATACTCCACATAGTGGTAAATATATAGCAACTTTAATAAATTATGAAATTATGGATTTAGGTATTTGTGATAAAATATTTACAATGACATTGGACAATGCTTCTAATAATGATGCAGCAATAGAAATATTAAAAAGATTTTGGCAAAAAAAGAGAATAATGCAAAATTATTTTACGTACTATGTTGTGCATATATTTTAAATTTAATTGTAATAGATTTATTAAAATAAGCTGACAGTACATTAGAAAAAATTAGAAATTGCATATTATATTAATTATTCCCAAGCAAACCATGAATTATTTTTTGATTATTGCAAAATTGCAAATATAAAAAGAAAAAATATAAGTTTGGATATATGAATTATCCAAACTTATTGGAGATTGTGGGTTTTTTGGAGATTGCGCAGTGCAGCATGGGGAGGGGGATCACTCCTAAAACATGGGCTTTCTGCCTCGTTACCAAACCTCACAGAAGGTTTTTTTCGAAAAAATATTTTGTTACATTTTATTTTGAAAAAGTTTTAGAAACAAGATTAATATTAGAGATGTCAATTGAGCTAGACTACTCGGAGATGATACACGGCATGGTTCAATTGTGCTTGACATACTACGACATAGTTTAGAATTATGCTCAGCTGCCTCAGACCAAACTTGTTGGCATGGGAGGCATGACACTAGCATGACATGACCCGACATGAATGTGAAATCCCGAAAAAAAAAAAATAATTAACATAATTTGATTTTTGAGAAAAAAAATGAGGAAAATGATAATTTTGCAATAAAAGAAAATAACCTGAAAATTTTAGAACACTGATGATAAAATAGATGTCGTTATTGAATTTGTCTTTAAAAATATAGCTACGGTGTCAAATTTCGTTAAATTCTGAAAAAGTCAAAATTTAGTTATATTTTTATTTACTTAAGTAATTATTAGAATATTTATGAAAAAAAAAATTTACAAGAAACTGGAGGACCGCGCCACGACGTCTACACGTGGCTGGGCATGCACGGTCCAGCCAGTGGTCCATCCAGTGGACATGGTCCAACCAGTGGTCCATCCAGTGGACATGGTCCAACCAGTGGTCCAGGTGTCAAACAAATAAAAAAAATTTTAATTAATTAAGTAATAATAATAAGTAAAAAGAAAAAAAAAACGTCAAGAATCCGGAAAATGGGATAACGCTGAAAAAAAATGCTTCGGCAATGGGAGAGAGATACAAAACAGAATGGAAAAAAAAAATAAAAGATTTGTTGAATTTCTTTTGATCATAATGGATTATTCTAGAGTCGGAATTGAATAGTCAAAGAACTAAAGTTACTCTACACAACGAGATCTTCAGTTTGATATCAAATTTATAAAGTTTCCGTGAAATTTTCCAAAAGGTTGTGGTTTTTTCTTATCATAATTTCTTTCTATTTAATGGGCATAAACGATCATGTTTTATATTTCAATTCTAATTGTTAGAAATTTTATTGGAAATGATTAATTGGTGAAAAGTTTTGGTATTTTATTTAGTAAAGTTAGTGAGGATGAATTGGATTTTGATTGTTATAATTGTATCTGAAACATCGGTTAAATTGGAAATGACATAATTCTATTTCATACGCACGGGGGCATTTCATATACATAGGGGGTGCATGATATATATATATGTATATGGATAGTATTTAGAGAACTCGAATTAGGACAACGTCTAGACTGAGTTACAAGGGATTTTATTTGGTACATGGCTATTATAGATTTGCGAACTCGAATTGAGACAACATCCAAGTAGAGTTACGGTGATGCATATTTCCCGGAGTAAATCCAAGAAAATCATATTTTATTCGGATAAATATCCAATATGTTTTTAATAGGATGTCCATATTTTTCAGAATAATTTCAAAAAAATAAATATTTCTATAGATATATATATATAAATAATATGTCACACTTGGTTTTAGCATATGTAAGTGAGGCAGTGGGCCTCAAGAATATGAGCATATAAATATTTCATCCATAATTATATTCATATAAATATTGTACTTGAATGGGCGTAGATTTATATGCATGACTGTTTTATGTGTACTTAGGTAGGGAGTAACTCTGAAGAAGTTTATCTCTACCGAGCTTTGCTCACTCCGTTTGCGGGATTCTTTTCAGGCACAGGTCCAGGACAGATGATAGATCTACATACGGGATCGCACATGTGAAGGGTTGTCGGTTGTGGCTTAAATAATATGTTGTGTATTTTTTTTATTCCGCTAAGCAAATAAAACAAAAAAAATTATATGGTACATTTGAGAAAATTTTATTTTATTGCACATTGTATTGTGTGATGGAATAAATGGGACTCCCCGGGGGATGAGGTGTCACAACTTGGTATCAGAGGTTAGGTATACGATTACCTATAATTTAGAAATTGATACAAGTTTCATAATATAGTAGAAAAGTTTAGATATATAAATATCTAATACTTGGGGAAAGAGAAAATAAACACTAGGGTAAAGAAACATAACCTTCTTGGTTCGGAAAATGAAATGATATTTTCAAAACGAAAGTCTTATTAGTTGGCATGTGCACTAATTATAGGGATTGAATGTGATTCTTATATTATTATTTGACTTATGAAAGATAACAAGTAAAGAACAAGGACACCGGGGACGTCCACGAAAGGAGGATCAACCCCCAGCCTTCTTTGATTAGTAGGCTCTAATAGAGGCTGTGGGTGTCGCTGTTGCAAGAGTTGCATAAACTAGTGCAACTGGAGGTCATGAAGGATCAAGTAATCTTCAAAAGTTCAATGCACATCATCCTTCAAAAATTGGATGAGCTATTGCATGTGACTTCTCCTCTAGGGTCTAAGGTGAAAATTAGTTAGATATGTCAAGATTATGAGTTAGAAATCTCAAGAATTATATTTATGGCAGATCTTAGAGTCATGGACATGTCAGATTTTGATGTAATTTTTGGCATGGACTAGTTAACAGCACATTGAGTTATTATTGATTGTGATCATAGAAGAATTATTATCCATACACCAGACTATTTATGTGTTGTATATCAGGGGGATAAGCTTGATGCTTTACCCAATACTATATATGATTCTAAATGACATGGACAACTTATGGGTTGGTTGACATGTATCACCCTAGAAGAAGATGAGACATTGAATATGAAGATTCCTCAGATAGTTTGTGAATATGAGGATATTTTTTTTGATGAATTACTAGGATTACCCCAACATAGGAAAGTGGATTTTTGTATTGAGTTACATCCTGCTACATCCCCCATTTCTATGACTTCACATAGGATGACACCAATTGAATTATAAGAACTCAATGTCCTGATACAAGATTTGTTGGACAATGGTTTTATTAGACCCAACACTTCACCTTGGAGAGCTCCAGTTTTATTTGCAAAGAAGCAGAAAAATTCTTCGACTATACATTGATTATCAACAGTTGAATAGGGTTATGATAAAGAATCAGTATCCATTATCAATGATTAATGATTTATTTGACCAGTTAAAAGGGGCACAAGTCTTTTTCAAAATAGATCTTCGTACTGAATATCACCAGTTGTTAGTTAGGGAGTCTGGCATCCCTATGATAATATTTAGAACATGGTATGGGCATTTTGAGTTTACAGTAATACCTTTTGGATTAATGAACACACCAGCAGTATTCATGGATCTTATGCATATAATATTTCAGCCATATTTAGATTATCTTGTTGTGATTTTTGTGGATAATATTTTGATCTATTCTCAGTCCGAAGGAGAGCATGAGGATCATTTACATATTATTCTCCAAACTTTAAGAGAACATAAGTAGTATGCCAAGTTTGGTAAATGTGACTTTTGGTTGACAAAAGTAAAATTTTTGGGACATATAGTATCAGTTACAGGTGTCTCAGTGGACCCTGAAAAAGTCAAGGCAGTCATGAGTTGGGAGAGACCAAAGTTAGTTTTTGAAATACATAATTTTTTAGGATTAGCTGAGTATTATAGAAAATTTATTGAGAATTTTTCTTGGTTAGCTGCTTTAATGACTAGATTGACCAGAAAGGAAGTCAAGCATGAAAGGACTGATTCATGCGAAAAGGTATTCTAAGAATTGAAGAGGAGACGTACTTCAGTGCCTGCTCTGATAGTTTCAGATAGGGGGCAGAAATATAAATGTATTGTGACTCCTCAAAATATAATTTGGGATGTGTTCTGATGCAATCTGGGAAAGTGATGGCTTATGATTCAATGTAGTTAAAGAATCATGAAAGAAATTACTCCACAAATGATATAGTTATGGAGGCTATTGTCTTTGCTTTAAAAATATGGTGCCACTATTTGTATGAGGAGCAATTTGAGGTATATTCAAACTATAAAAGTCTGAAATATATTTTTATACAACGAGACCTTAACATGAGACAGCATGGATGGATGGAGTATTTAGAAGATTATTATTTTACTTTACATTACCATCCAAGTAAGACAAATGTGGTGGATGATGCACTTAGTCGAAAGTCACTATGTGCACTAGCTAGTATAGCTTCATGGGAATGAGATATGCTTGAAATCGTGGGATGATTCAACTTACAATATAACAGTCAAAGTCAGGGTGTTATCTATAAAGAACCGAGTAGAGACTGGTACGTGTAATAAAGATTGGGTTATTCATATGGATGGTAGTCTTCGGTTTAGGGGACGAATTATAGTTCCCCAGACAGTGAAATTAAGAGAGGAGATTCTTAGAGAATTTTATTGTTCTCGTTTTATAGTATCTTCATGTGGTACAAAGATGTGTAATGATCTTCGTCGCCAATATTACTGGAATGAAATTAAGATTTTGTTCGATGATACCTCACGTGTCAGCAGATAAAGGCTCAGCATCAGTGGCCAGCAGGATTACTCTAGCCTTTGGAGGTAGCATAGTGAAAATGAGAGCATATCACGATGGATTTTGTGACTCACTTGCCACGGACATCATGAAAACATGAGGTTGTGTGGGTAATTATGGACCGGCTTACAAAGTCCACACATTTTCTAGCAATTCGAATGACCTTCACACACGAGGAATTGTGCAGGTTATACATACGAGAAATTGTGCTATTACATGGAGTGCCAGTATCTATAGTGACATAGAGAGATCCCCGATTTATGGCTCAATTTTGGAAGAGTTTTTAGAAAGCAATGGGAACACAATTGATAATGAATACTACTTTCCATCCACAAACAGACGGTTAGTCAGAGAGAACCATACAAGATTTGGAAGATATGTTGCAAGCATGTTGTCTAGATTTCAAGGGTAGCTGGGAAGAACATTTGCCTTTGGTCGTGTTTTCCTATAACAATAGTTATCAAGCAAGTATCCAAAGGGCACCATATAAATCATTGTATGGAAGGTCATATCGATCTCCAATTTGTTGGGCTGAGGTGGGAGATAGATCCATCATGGGTCTAGATGTGATTAGAGATACCTCAGAGAAAGTAATTTTGATATGACAACGTCTTCTTACATCTCAAAGTCGACATAAAATGTATACTGATAAACAAAGACGACCTCTAGAATTTGAGGTGAGAGATCATGTTTTCTTGAAGTGATGCCAAAAAGAAAGTAATCAGATTTGACAAACGTGAAAAGTTATCACCAAGATATATTGAGCCTTTCGAAATACTCAAGAATGTGGGTTTGGTTGCTTATCGATTGACATTACCATCACATTTATCTGGTGTCCACGAGATATTTCACATCTCTATGCTTAAGAAATATATTCCTGATCCAACTCATGTAATAGATTGGGACGAACTAGTTATTGATGCAGATGGAATATTTAAAGAAATGCAATGCGTATCATTGATAGTCGAGACCAAGTTTTGCGACGCAAAACTGTGAAACTAGTAAAAGTAATATGACAACATCAAGAAATAGAAAAAGCAACATGGAAACGTGAAGACATGATTCGTGTTGCTTATTCTTTTTTATTTGAAAATTAAAGTATGTATTTTAGTAATTTAATAATTATTTAACTTCATAATATGTTGACAAGTACAAAGGTGTATTTGTGAGAATTTTGGGATGAAATTCTTTAAGGATGAAAGAATGTGAAATCCCGAAAAAAAATGAATAAATAATTAACATAATTTGATTTCTGGGAAAAAATGGGCAAAATGGTAATTTTGCAATAAGAGAAAATAATTTGAAAATGTTAGAACCCTGATGATAAAATGTATGTCATTATCGAATTCGTCTTAAAAAATATAGCTACCATGTCAAATTTTGTTAAATTATGAGAAAATCAAAATTTAGTTATATTTTTATTTATTTAATTAATTATTAGAATATTTATGAAATAAAAAATTACTAGAAACCGGAGGACCACGCCACAACGTCCCCACGTGGCTGGGCATGCCCGGATGCGGCACAGCCAGTGGTCCAGGTGTCAAACAATGAAAAAAAAATTTAATAAATAAATAAATAATTATTATTATAAGTAAGAAGAAAAAAGAAAAAAATGTTAGGAATCCGGAAAATGGGATAACGCTGAAAAAAATCACTTCAGCAACGGAAGAGAGATACAATACAGAATGGGAAAAAAAATATAAGATCTGTTGAATTTCTTTTGATCATAATGGATTATCCTGGAGTTGGAATAGAAGAGTCAAATAACTAAAGTTACTCTACACGACGAGATCTTCAGTTTGATATCAAATTTATAAAATTTCTGTGAAATTTTCCAAAAGATAATGGTTTTATCTTATCAGAATTTCTTTCTATTTAATGGCCATAAATAATTATGTTTTATATTTCAATTCGAATTGTTTGAAATTTTATTGAAAATGATTAATTAGTAAAAAGTTTTGGCATTTCATTTAGTAAAAGTTAGTGCATGACGAATTGGATTTGGATTGCTATAATTGTGTCTGAAACATCAGTTAAATTAGAAATGACATAATTGCATTTCATATGCACAAAGGCTAGCCATATACAGGGGGGGTGTATGATATATATGTGTGTGTGTGTGTGTGTGAATGGTATTTAGCGAACTCGAATTGGGACAACGTCCAGATTGAGTTGTGTGGAATTTTATTTGGTACATGACAATTATAAATTTGCGAATTTGATTTGGGACAACGTCTAGGTAGAGTTACGGTGGTGCATATTTCCCGGAGTAGATCCAAGAAAATCATATTTTATTCAGATAAATGTACAATATATTTTTCGGATGAGGTCCATATTTTTCAAAATAATTCCAAATAAATAAATATTTCTATAGATACATATACATATATACATATATATCTATATATATAATATGTCATACTTGGCTTCGGCATGTATGAGGGAGTCAATGGGACTCATAAATATGGGCATATAAATATTTCATCCATAATTGCATTCATATAAATATTGTACTTGAATGAGCGCTGATTTATATGCATGACATTTTACGTGTACTTAGGTGGGGAGTAATTCTGAAAGAGTTTATCTATACTGAGCTTTGCTCACTTCGTTTGGGGGACCCTTTCAGGTACAGGTTCAGGGTAGATGACAAATCTACATACGGGATCACACATGTGAAGGGAAGCTAGTTGTGGCTTAAATAATATGTTGTGTATTTTCTTTATTTCGCTGAGAAAATACAAAAAAATATATACGGTACATTTGAGAAAATTTTATTTTATTGCACATTGTATTGTGTGATGTAATGAATGAGACCACCTAGGAGATAGGTTGTCACAACGATGGCTTGTTTGGGTTGGTTTTGGCATGTTTCAGGCTATTCAAGACTGAACCCATGCTAGTTTGGAATGAACTGGACTAACTTGACCAGGCTTAATCCGGCTTGGTATAACCTGGCACAACCCAACACAATCTAATTAAAATGTGTGCGAATGAATTATGCTGGGTTGCCCATTTTCAGAGTCGTGCTAAAATACATGTCGTGTCTAACAAGGCATGCTAGCTTAGAAGAACCTAAAAAATGGGCATTTTTAATACCTCAAACAATTATGTTTGCAGTTTATTTTTTCTAAAAATGAGTTCAGAGCCTCAGCTCATTTTTCAATCTAGAAAAATGGGCTACTCCTCATCCATACCTATTTTAAAATCAATTCTTATAAATTATATGTCACATATAATTTAGGGATATTTATATAAATAAAATGTCATACCCCATTAAATTTAGGTATATATATATGTGTGTGCGTGTGTGCGTGTGTGTATAAAGTTTTAGATTTTAACAAAATAAAATAAAACTGATTTTAAAATTTGGAAACCACTATTTTTTTAATTCTTAAAAAAATAACAAACATGTTACATTGGTCAAAATTGATTTTCCATTTTGAGCTAGATGAATCAAATGGGCCGGGTGGACAAGGCACGGCCCAGTTCAGCCGTGCTTGGCCCAACACTACACGGTTTGGAACTATGCCATGGGCCGAGCTGGTCCGGGCCAACCCTTGGCATAGTTCGTGCCACGTCTAGCCCGACGGCAAGGTAAATCAGCTCGATGACTTAGTTGGAATTTTTTTTAAATTTAGCTGGAAAACCCAGATACGACCCATCCCAACCCTGCAAGTCTAGGTGCAACTCAGCTCGAACCGAGTACGAGCCAGGCTGGCGGGTCGTGCAAGGCCGTTAGTTCTCAAGGCACGGTACGATTCCCCAATTGCACCATCAAAAAATGGCCCGGAACAGCCTGACCCATTCCATTTGATACCTATGTATTGAGCATACAAAATTGGAAACAAGTAATTTTTATTATTTAATAAAAATTTAGCGATATTTCTTATAAATATTTTTTGGTCAAAATTTATCTAAAAATTCCAGATTTACCATGTCTATGGTAGTGCCATTAGTTCACACACACACACACACACACACACACACAACTTTGTTGCTTCTTCCAAAAATAACACGTCAGCAATACATCTTTGTTGCTTCTTCCAATTGAAGAACTGTTCCTTCACTCTTGCGTATCTCGACCCATTTCCGAGGATCGATCTAACCTATCATTTATAAACCCTAATTTGCCTTCCAACCTGGTTTGATTTGATCTACTAACCAGGACGAAGACCTCAGTCCAGATCCTAATATCGAAAATATCAAAGTCCATATATTTGATAACATTAACAAAACTTTAACAGGGGGATTGCAGAATGGTGGGAACGGGGTATAAGAGAGATGATACGTTGGTTCTGAACAGTACGAATGTCTTCGCAGCACTTGGTACGTTAAGGAGGAAGAAGAAGTCATCCACAACCGAGAAAGACAAGCAATCTTCCAAAGCAAAGTCGAAGATAGAGAACGAGCGGGAGAAAGAAGTAGTTTGGGCCCCTGCTCCTCTCACAGTGAAATCGTGGGCAGATGTGGATGATGAGGATGATGATGATTACTACGCAACCACTGCCCCGCCTGTCGCGTGGCATGCGACCCAGGATTCCGTGCCTGAAAAAGAAGCCGAGGTTATCGTTTATTGCCAGTGAATCACCATTATCTTTTCTTCGTTGTGTTGTTGTTTCTGCGTATTTTCATGAACACCAAATAAAATTCATGAATTGACATGCTGTGGATTTATTTTGATATCGTGTTTATGCCCTCGCAATAATCCACAGGTTTACCTAGTTTCCTGAAACTTTTTTTATATCATGATGCTGCAGGATAGTGACATTGAGGAAGGACTGGAAGAATTCGACGATAATGAAGAAGAAAATGAGGACGAGGATGAAAATGAGAATGAAAATGAGAATGAAAATGAGAATGAAAATGAAAAAGAGACTGAGGATTCCAAGCTGGTCGAAACAGTAATGAAAGAGACTCTTGAAAATTCGACTGCTCATAAAGATTCAGATCGACAACTTTCAAAAAAGGAATTAAAGAAGAAGGGCCTTGAAGAACTAGAAGCTGTTCTTGCAGAGTTGGGATTATCCAAACAAGAGGCTGGGTGCCAAGAGGATTTCCGGGGTAATGAGCCCATTTTTTTTTTTTTTTAAATTTAACACATTTAATTATTGTGGCAGTTGCAGATGCATGTGTTGTCCTTCATCGGTGGAAAACCTCAGTGGGCCTGACATCACGTTTACTGAAAAAGCCTTTTTCTTAGTGAGCTAATGTGCCCATCTAGCTTCTTAGAATGTTATGATGCCGCGTTCTTTCTTGTTGGTCTTCCTTGTTGTCCATCTAACTTTTATTTTATCATTCAGAGCAATGGTGAGACTGTGGCTTGCAATCCATATTTTCTAGATTTGCTAAATTTAAGACAACAAAGGGTAGTAAGAGTTTGATGGGCCAGCTCAATAGTTTAAAATAAAAATACAAGGTAATGTAGAGTTGTATTGAACAAAAGCTAAATATAAGGTAAAGTAGAGTTCATGCATTTTTTGTGCATGGCCTTATCATAATTTTGCAACTTGTAAAGCCTAGGATGCTGCAACTATCCTTTATGATATGCATTATGTGCATATTGAGGTTGTTTTGTTTAGTTCACTTATTGTATGATTACATAAATACTAATATAATTGATATTATAAGAATTTTGAAGTTAAATATATCTAACTATTAATTATATTAGGATGATTGTTCACTTAAAAAATCATTGTGTTATATGCATATATCAAAAGTTATTTTTGATGTGATGATAAATGTCTTTTTTCATTGATGTTAGGTTCTAGATATGAGATTCATTATATGTAATTTTTTTGCTTATTAAGAGAAAATTATTGAGATATTAATCTTTTATTAATATCATGCTAAAGTGAGAGTCTTATGCACTTGATATGATTTCTTATTTAATTTATTTATTTATAAAATATTTTTTATGTTTCAGCTTCTACTTAGTATAAATTGTGGATATGCTCATTGTGTAAGTGAGTTTCAATTAGAGGTGTCAAATAGTTAATATGGAGATCTCCAACCACTATAATAAGCCACGCCACTTCAATATATTTATATAAAAATTTTTCTTTGACACTTGGTGCTATCAGTATTCTTACATGTAATATATACATTATATTAAAATTAATATATTTTTTGGTTTTTGAGATAAATGAGTTGAGTCCATTAGATAGAATTAATTTTTGATTTTGAACTTTTCAATCGGATTATTATTATTATTATCTATATTTATATTAAAATTATTATTTATTATTTTTTTTAATTTTTATTTAAAAAAAATATATTTTTTAATTTTTATAAATTATTAATCATAACACAAATTATTAAACAAAAAATTAAATGTATATTTTAACTATATAATTTTATCTGAGCATCAATCATAGTCTATTCCTTTTTCTAAATTAGCAAGTTTAGAGCTTAGAGTAGAAAACATTATAGAGTAGAAAAGGTGAGAGAGAAAATAAAATTTAGAAAAATATAAAATGCGAGATAGGAGAGAGAAAATGATAATTTGGAAAATATAAAATGAAAGAGAGAGAAGAGAGAAAAAGAATTTAATAAATTTTTTTATGATAATGTTTTATATTTATTGAAATTTTTTATTTTAAAATATTATTTTTTTATTTTTTTAAATTTTTTAGTATTTAAAATGGGTAGACAAGTTGATAGTCATTGTATTTGTATCTAGTAGCTGCTGGAATCCAATCCGACGGCTACAAATAATAGGAATAAAAATTATTTTTATTTATTTTTTTACATACAATGAAAGTGATAGATGGAGATTAGTTACTTTTTTTTTGAATGATTAGATAAATGTTGTTATATTTTTTTTTTGATAAGGATTAACATACAATTGATGATTTTATTATGATGGTCTTTGAATTTGATATTTATTATTTCTATAATCTTTCTCATACACTATTTGTTGAATTATTTGTGAGCCTGTATTATCTCTTTATCCTTCATGATTGTGTAAACTTATAGCATTGTGATGGTATAAATGAGTTTTAGTTTTTTGGAGGAGAGTCTATATTTTTTATTATGTGACATCAATTAATTAGTTATTCATGTCGAAGAAATTTCTAGTCGAGATTGTTTTATGGTTGAAGTGGGACAAAGGAAATGATTTTTTTTGATATGTTTTATTTAAATTTTTGGAAGATAACATTTCATTTTTAGGGTTCAAAATTTGAGAGAAAAACTTTGGTTTAGATCAAAAATTACATCAAGTTTTATGATACTTTTCAAGTGCAATGAGATATAATTAGACAATGATTTTAATGGCAAATAGGAAAGGCAACAAGAATAGAGATGGACAAATGAAGAGGGGTAGGGAATCTCCCTCTTAGACAGTCTAAATGCATCTGAGACACTTGTTGAGTGTTATATTTTGAAAATTGTTTCATTTTTTAGTGTTCTAGGTCTAAAAGATTGACTAGTAGCATTGCATGACCATCTTCAAAGAGTCCTCTCATAGATTCAATTAGGATATCCTGAGAGGAGTATATTACATTTTTTTCAAGACTATTAATAATAGTTTAAATTTTAATATATTATTATTCATGCTTTTTATTTTCTTATTTATAATTTATGAGGGATCAATTCAAAAATAAATAGTTGTGTTATTAATATTTATTTATTTTCTTTTTTATTCTCATTACCAGTCTGGTTGGTGATGATGTTATTGTTGGTTAGATATTTAAGGATAGTTATATTGGTATAAAGTTATAATGATAATCAAGGAAGCACGGATATGCACATCTACTGTCGTGTCCCTGTGTCGGATACGTGGACACGATGATATGGTCCAGACACGCCATGGATACGTGTACAATATGCCACGTGGTGCATCGTTGACCAATCTGTGTCTGATATACCACGTGGCATATCAGATGGACTTGTCAGATACGTATCCGACGCGTAATAAAGCTTACAGATGCATCGAGTGGCCGACGACGCCTAGTTGGGGGGGGGGTGGGGAGTTTAAATGCATGATTTTAATTTTTAAATATATAATATGAAAGTATAATTATTTTTTAAGGATAATATTTGTATTTATTTTTTTATCATGTTGTATCTTAGTCGTTTTTGTATCATAATTTTTTAAAATTTGTCGTGTTCCCGTATCAAGTCATGTCTTATTCCCGTGTTCATATCCGTGTCCATGCTTCTTAGATGATAACTATATAATTATATATAGAGTTCTATTTAATTCTCAACCTCATGAGTTTTATGATATTTATGTTTTTTTGTGTGCCTTGCATTATTATTTTTTGATTATGTTAGGATAATTAAGTCTCATTTTGATATATTATCTTATCTAAGATTATGTCATATTATAGTGTAAGAAATATATATTTTTTACTCTAATTAAGTTTGAGAATTTATACTTTAATTTTTGGAAAGATATGTTGTTAGGTACAAATAATGTTTCTAGTGAAAATTGATTCTAATGGTAAGTTAGATCATTCAAAGACGAGAATCTTGTCTTCTCGGACCCAATCAAAATATTCTTTTATGGTCATCATGTCATACCTTGCCAACATATTGAAAGTTAGGTTGTCTTGCATGGCTCATAGGCTTGGTTTAAAATTGGGTAGTATTGGTCATTGCTAGTTTGGTATATCTGCAATTAAACTTAGTAGGAACCAACCCATGGGCATGGTTCGTGCTTGGCTTGCCACGTGCTTAGTTTAGGCTAGCCTAGGTGTGGCGTAGTGTAATCATAGGCTACTATGGATGTGATCCAGGCAAGCTTAACACCCTATCCTAGGTGCTCTGGGGCTTTGGGTCAGGTTCAGACCTTGGAATCCAAGGAAAATGGCTTCAGGCTTAGGTCTTGGCTGCCTGGCCTTATCTAGGCCATATGCCTAAGGCACTAGGTGGTCCCATCCATTTCATGCATATAGGTTGTATTGTAGCCTACCCTACTCTCCCTATCCATAGTTTCTATAGGCTATGTATAGGCAATCTATATATATTTAAATATAATAAATTATATAAAATAATATTTAATATTATGAAATTTTTTAAAAACTTAAATAACATGATTTTTTTAATCTAAAACTATGATGTAATTTAAAATACATAACAAAAATAAATCATTACATACACATTTAATTTACATTGTCAATATCTATTCGAAAATAAAAAAAAAAGGGAATAACAAATGTTAATACATTGCTCATGGTGCAAACTATTGTATAATGTTGGTCATTTATTATTCTGATTGATTTTGATTTTCATAATTTTTAATTTTGATTTTATTGTGTAAATTATCTTTTAGTTATAATGTTTAATCATGAAGTATCATTGCAATATTTTCTCAATTTTTAAGCATGAAATAGATTCAATAATATTTGATTTTAAGCTTATTTTTCTATTTGAAATGATATTTAGTCCTTGAAAAAAATAAAATTTGATGTTATACTAGATATTAGAGTGGTTAATAAAATATATTAATTTTAGATAATTTAGGAAATATAAATTTGTATGATTTTTATAAATTTAATGTTTACATTTATTGTATTGCTTTGAGATTAGATAGATTTGTAATTAATATCTAAGTATCTTGAATTCTTATATTTATTTGATAGTTCATCCTATCATATAGTTCTAGTTAACTAATTAAAAAAGTTATAACCTCTGAATATGGTATCAATCTTCGTACTAGGAGGCTCGGTACAATTATCACACTTAGGATCCAAATCCATGCAATTAAATAAAAAAAAAAATGAAATAGGTATCTAAAATTTAAAATATTATTTTTCTATTTCAATAGTCATATCACAAAAAAAATAAGTATTCTCTTTATTTGTTAAACTCATTTTCATATTGTATATATTCCTAAATGTAATGTTTGTTGTGAGATTATATGCAAAAGAATACAAATTTAGTATATTGTAAAATTTTTATGAATTTTAAAAATGAAGAATATATGTTTAAATTTAATTTATTAATTTTTATTTTATCAATGAATATAATATATTGGTAATGATAACCAACATATGAATTAATCAACGGATATGCTGAATTCCAATGATGTTTAATATTTATTGAGAATTTTTTAGGTTTACTGACTTACATAGATTATAAAGTTCTTATAATTTATTAGATATTTTAATATATTTTAATATATTTTGAAATTTTTCTAATTAGTGAAGAATTATTTTTAATTCTGTTTATACTATTAGTTTTATTATGTAACATATATATTTAATATGAAAAATCTCAATTAGAAGATTTTCTAATAATTCTTATGAATATACTTACTGTAATATCATTATATGAAGCATTATTAAATATTATATTATAATTGATATTTTGTATTTTAAATATCTTAAATTTTTTTTGAAAAACTCATTTATGATAGAATCATCATAAAGATGAAAGATCTTACAAAATTTTAATTTTTTTATTTAGTTTTTAATTAAAAATCAGTAAAGTGGATAGTGATACTTATAAAAAGAATTTCATCATGACTTGATCATATATTGAACGTCATCAATACTATTGTATCATATTTATTAATTTCATTATTTATTAATTATTTTTTAAATTAATAAATTTTTATTATATTAGTCTTACAAGCTGAGTTAGGAATCATATGATAAAAATGATGAATATATTTATGCATATAATGAATTAGTCTTTGTTCATAAAATTTAAATGGAATATCAATACTAGTAACCAACCTAATAATATATTTTCTAGCAAATTCATGATGATAAATGAAAGTGATCATTGAACTTGAAGTTGATTTAAATTAAATGATCATGTTGTTAACTTGAATTTGTTTAAGATTTAATATATCATATTTTTGATTTATTATTTTGCTTGTCTCATAAGTTGTCTAGTCTGATCATTAGTTTTGTAGTTATACTTTTTTTAAATATCTATATTAGGATGAATTTTTTTGAGTTCTTTATTTTTTTGTAATTATATTAAAATATGTTCAAACTTTAGATTTTTATTAATGAAACATAAGTTTTGTAGGTGCTTTGACTGTCTTATAACCAAGAGAGATTAGTCATAAATTTTTTGATTGAATTATTATTATTTATATTAAAATAATATATAATATATAATATATAATTCATTTTTTTATAATTATTATTTTTTCATTTTTTAGAGAGTTAAGTATAAATAGATATTTGTTGTTATTTTATCTACTTTTTTATTATAAAAAACTAAAAAAAAAAAAGAAAAATAAACATTTACTTTAAAAATTTATTAATTTGCAATAGTAATTTCGTGGCTTATGAATTGTCTGATTGAATATACTTCATTTTTAATTATATATATAATTATTAATTAAAAAAAGTATATAATAATGTAATCTAATTTATAAAAAAAAATTAGAGAGAGAATTTGAGAGAATTATTTTAGATAGAGAGTGTGTGTTACAATTAGCGAGAAGGGAGGCGAGAAGGGAGGCGAGAAGGGAGGCGAGAGTTGAGTTTTGAGCTGAGTAGTATGAAAAATATAATCTACTTATTTATAAATTTTTAAAAGTTAAAAAAAGTCAAATTTTAATTTTTTAATAAAAATTGGACAATTCTTTTTGTTCATTGGATTTTGTCTAGGTTTGTTGAGTATATAGGTCAATGGCCATTAACATGCACACGAAAAGTTTTATGATCCACATCATGTGAAAATCCACAACATTGTAGGTGATTGAATAATATATTAAATCGGGTCTATTATGAGTTGATTTGAATTGACTCATTATCAAATTTAATTTGAAAAAGGAGCACATGAAGAGCAGATGCTCGCCCCTAATTAAAGAATATAAGAAAGTAAAGGTGTATGTATGCTACATGCACTAAGTTGAATCGGGCTTTCCCTGACCCAAAGCAGTAATGACCTGGGCATGAACTGAGTCATTTTGTCACCTAGGTTGGTTTTGGCTTGCTTGATCTGTTATGCTAGGTTGTGTTGTGCCAAATTCAATTTGGCATGTGGGTCTAAATTGTCAACCCAGCATAACACATGCTGTGCCACATGTTGGTCAGTGCTTATGCTAGGCATGAGTTTTTGCATGCCGTGCGGTGCTTGGGGCGTGTAGTGTGGTGCTTGGGCCATCTTATGCGGGTCGTGCTCGAGTCATTTGACTTTTTGTCATTTCTAGATAAGACTTATTGTGAGATGATTCGCTCATATATTTTAAGTTGATTATTATGTTAATTTTTTAATATCCAATAGCGATTGGTTTGGATACTCATTTCCCTTGTTGCTTCTCATTGATAAATTATATATTAGCTAAATGTAAAGAAATATTTTTTTTCATGATCATGTTGAAGAGATGTAAATAAAGCATCCGCTTGATTTTCTAGTATAGATATGCTATTTTAATCTAATTTGCAAGTTGTGGAAGATCTTATATGACTTAAAAATAATTTATACAATTGTATTATTTTATTTGGTTTATACAATTGTATTACAGATTATTCTTAATTTTACTAGAGGAGCTAAGATAATAGGTAGATTTTGTTGATTGTATATGTGGATGATATCCTCATCATGGAGATATTGAGTTGAGAAATGTCTAACTTATGAAATATTTTCAATTATAGTCTTAGACAATAATTATAGTCTTGGATATTTTCTCATTTGGTTTATCTTTTTGATTGTGCTCTAGTATGTATTCATGTTGAATTCGATATAAAGCTATAGATCCTTTGTCTTATATGAGTTCTTCTATTAACTCGACTACATACATTCAATATAATTAGTTGTTCCTTGATATTGATTTGCATATAATTTTTTACATATTTAGATATGTGAATATATTTTTTGGAATTGATATCTCATTTAATAATCATGCACAAATTTTAGTTTGACTTCAGCTTGCATATATAAGAGATTAATTATATGTTATCATATTTTTTTAGAGATAATTTTATCGTATGAAAAATACATATGAGATGAATAGAGAGGTAGAATCCAAAATGATGATTATAATTTTCCATGAGATTCTCTGGATGAAACACATACTTAAGGATACTTGTATTTTAGTTTTCATAATGTTCAATTTTAATAGTCATATAACGAGATATATATATTCCAATCTAATATTCTATTAGCGAATGAAACACATATAGATAGATTTTTTTTTTTTTGCAAAGAGAAAAATCAGGATTAGATAATTATCATAATTAATATTCTTATAGAAAATTAACTAGTCGATATATTTACGAAAGTTTTGAGAATACTTAAATTTATTTTTTTCTTCTTAATTTAATTTGATGAATATTTATGTATTAGTGTGTGAGAGGGTGATGTTGTTTTTATCTTTATCTTTTATTAGTTTATAATGACATCACTCAGTTTTTTAATTATTATTTTTACTTATTTATAGAAAAATGGGTAGTTTATTATTTGGTAGAAGTGAGATTTATATGTATTTTTATTATTTTTATAGTATGATTTATGTTTTTTGTATTTGTGTAAGAGAAATCTTTTGGTAACATGACTAAAACACATGTTTTTTCTTTTGGCGCCATGTTATACGCTGTGTTGCACGGATACGCCTAGGAGGTGCCGTGTCCACGTGTCCGACACGTGGACACGTGGACACGGGTCGGACACGCGTCGGATACGTGTCCGATACGCCACGTGGCGTATCGGACACAAATCCGTATGGGATACGCCACGTGGCGTATCGGATACGCGTCGGAGACGTATCCGACGCGTTGTTCGGAGACGTATCCGACGCATTTTTGGAAACAGATTCCAAAAACGCGTCGTTTTTTGGAATCTGTATCCAAAAATGCATTTCGGGAGGGGGGGCGGGCGGGAGTGGGTTTCGGAAGGGGGGGCGGGTGGGAGTGGGTTTCGGAAGGGGGGGCGGGCGGGAGTGGGTTTCGGAAGGGGGGGCGGGCGGGAGTGGGTTTCGGAAGGGGGGGCGAGAGGGGGTTTCGGAAGGGGGGGCGGGAGGGGGTTTCGGAAGGGGGGGCGGGAGGGGGTTTCGGAAGGGGGGAAGGGGGGGAAGTAAAATACCTAACATTTTGTTTACATTATTTTAAAATACAAAATTTTAAATTATTTTAAAATACAGTATATTTAATTATTTTAAAATACAGTATATTTAATTATTTTAAAATACCTAATATTTATAATTAATAATTTTTATTTTTAATTTTATTTTTTTTATCATGACGTATCCTAGCCGTATCCGTATCCTAGTTTTTTAGAATTTGCCGTGTCCCCGTATCTTGCCGTGTCGTATTCCCGTGTCCGTATCCGTGTCCGTGCAACATAGGTTATACGGCTTCTAAGCAACATTGCTTCATGATATTTGAATATTTCATTCATTTTGCGTTTAAAAATTATCTTATGAAAATGTATGAAATTATAAAAAATTAAATAGGAAGTCTACTATGTTTTCATAATTAACATATACAAAATATTTTGTATATGTTGAGAAAAAGATTGTTGCACCAAAAATAAAAAATAAAAATGCACATACAAGAACAAATTCTAAATTGGACATATATTTTAATTTGCAAATGAAATATTTGTTGATGAAATAAATAGTAGAATGAGCATAAATAGTAGAATGAGCATAAATATTTGATGATGAAAGTAATAATATTATGTCATTTGCAAATATGTTTTATTAGAGTTGGGAAGGCTAGAATTTTAAATTAGTAATTTAGATTATGCAAAATTTAATATATTTAATTATATTTTTTAATAAGAGATCATTGGTTCATATATTCATCTTATTGTGGTTTGACTCTAGATTTGTGGGTATCATGATGAATGTGTTGGAAATTATATCTAACATATCATGTTGTGAAAGAAATTAAAATATAATTATAATTATAATTAACACAATATATAGAATTATTAGAATTATTATTTTATGTAAAATAATTTTACATATGAGTTTTAAAATTTTTGTAGATTAATTGCAAAATAAGAAATAAATTATAATTTTAATACTTAAATGATGCAATATGCACTAAGTATAAAAAATGAAGATGCAATCAAGCAACTGGAGTAGATGTGATTATATGAATACTAGAGTAGATGCCATCGTGTTTCATACTAGATGCCATAGCTACTGGAGTAGATGCCATTGTGTTTCATACTAGAGTAAGCAAAAAATCAAGCAACATGTCTATAGTGATAATTTTTTGTTTTAGGATCATGACTTCTATTTAATTGGTTGATAAAGATGAAATGATTATATTTTATTATATTTTTAGTATTTTATTATGATTTTCATAATTTTCTATATATAGGTTTTCATATTTTGTAGTTTCTCTATATGATATATTTAAATTTTTGAAATGCTTGTGCATATAATTCATTTTATCAAAAATTTAAATTTATGTGTCGAATAGACTAATACTAATAAATAATTATTAAATATGTTTATATATCATAATTTATTTGTATATGTGATTATATAAATATCAACATATTGGATCTCAAAAAAACTTCAAAGTTATATGTGTCAGAGAGACAATAGTACTAAGATAATTGATCATTTGGAAAGTTATTTTGTTGCATGCTTAGTCAGAGTTAATGTTTTTGTAATGATGAATATATTTATTTAAGTATAGTAGGCCTTAAATTTGAGACTCATCATACATATCTTTATTTTTAATGGATAAGAATATTGAGATATTAACATTTACTAGGTCGCCTACTAAAAGTGGGTATCTTGTGCACTGTGTATGGTTTTTATCTAATAATTATTTGTAAAAAATGAAATTATTATCATAGGTGAGGTGCGAGATAGGCTCGTGCACCTTTTGTTGTTTCCAATAATATATAGAGTAATAATTTTAGTCTTCAAAATACTTCTGTCATTTTTTTTTTAATGTAGTTTTTTTTTTCACTTTAATATATTATATGTAACGTTCAAGATGTCTATTATGAATCTTTGTAATTTTTAGAGTGGAAATTACGTGTGTAGCCCACAATTTAGTTATATTTTAGATGATAAAAAGTTAATGTTTTTTTCAAAAAATTAAATAATATTAAGAAAAATAGAATATATAAATAAAATAAAATAATGAATCTTATGGTTCGTTCTTATCGATCCTAATAGCAAATGCATTCATAAATAGTCATTCAATACAGTACTCGTTTATAATGTTAATTTTGTTGTAATATTTTTTTTTTGTTTGATCTTTTATTAATTTCTTGATATGTATTGTGATCTACACTTATTCTTTAGTTTTTTTGTTTATTGATAGAAGTATCTAATATGTGAGATGTTTCTTTTCACTTTTTATTTATTTATATGATCTACTTGTAGTGTTCATTGTATCATTGGGTACTTTTTTTTGGTCTTGTAGGTTATGTTTTATCTTGGTATTAGAGTGAGATTATTGTAAGTCCTAGGGGGCAAAGTGGGCATGCACAATAGTCGCCCATCATGCACAATAGATGCATATAGGCACACAAACTCTAGGTGTGCTATGCGCAATAGGCATGCATGGTAGGTGCACTAGGAAGAATGATACTAAAAAGTGATAGAGTTGTGTGTAGTAGATTGTTGGTGCATTGTGTTACGCTAACTCATAGTTGGTGTTAATCAAGGGAGCGATATGATGTTAGAATGTAGGTGTAAGAGATTTTTTATATAATGCGTATATATATATAGTAGGAAAAAAGGCATATCTAGAGGTGTCAAACGGGCCGGGCTGGGCCAGCCCATTCCATTTTTTTTTGAGCACGAGCGTGCCTTCGTGCCGGGCCAGGCACGGCACGGTTTAAAAAAGCCGGGCTCGGCCCGCTCTGGCCTGGCCGGCTATACGGTTCGGGCATCGTGGGACCGTGGGTCCGGTCCAATCAGACCCGACCCGCGGTCTTTTTTGCGGGAGGGGCGATCGCGGGGTGGGCTCAGGGGACACCCGACATGGGACGAACCCGTGCCGGTGTGCCGGGTCAGGCACGGCACGACACGGGCCAGGCATGGCTCATGCCTAACCCAGGCATGGGAATTTCCCATGCTGGGCCGGCCCAAGCACGGCTGAACCGTGCCGTGCCTCGTGCCGGGCCGGCCCGGTTGACACCTCTAGGCATATCAAAGGAAAATATTGATAGGTATATATAGGAATGAGATTGAGTGCACCGTAGAGTAAGAGAGGTAGACTTTCTATTTTGGTCAAAATGAGATTTTCTATCTTGATACTTGCTAGAGAGGATTATACAAAATTCATCTTTAAGATAGTAATAGTTGCTTCTCATCATATAAAAATAATAATTTTTATGACTCATATTTTTACTTCAGACTTTTAGGTTATCATCTGTCAATACTTATATTATTGGATTGTATAACTAAAATGAGTTGGCACACAAGGGCTTAGAGTAATCTCTTAGAGTTATTTTTATTTTGTGAATATTATAATAGTTAATAATAAATAATCAAAAAAATTAGTTTTGGTATTTTTAGTACGTGGTGTACTGATCATAAAATTATGTACTAGTTTTTTTTTTTGTGCGGTAGCACATTCACAAAGAACGTGTTTGCAATGAGAAAGAATATACATCTATATGGCATGACTTTGCTTCTTATCTCTGATAGAAATATTCTAAAATATCATTTGAGAGATGTCATTATTATAAATTATCTTATCAACTGAATATTTATTTTCATCTCTTATTTTGTGTTCTTTCAAATCTTATATCATCTAGAGAGAATGTTCAGTTTATATCTTAGAGTCTCTGAGCATACTCATATTTTTTTATGATTTCTTCTTAGGATGAGACAAGATGATATCTAAGATGATTAAATATGTCTTTCTTGATTACTTTAGTACTCAAAAATGATATAAATATTGTTTATTTGATAATAATAGAACATTGATGATTATTGATAATTTTTTTTAAGTATTATATATATTTAACAAGAGAGACAACTTGATTATGAAAGTTAATTTTAAATTCTCATAGAGTTTCTCCATCATGATATACTCACTAGAAGGGAGCAAATACATTTTCTTTTTTTCTTTTTTTTTTAAATATATATTTTATTTTTTTTATTTTTTTATTTTTTTATTTTTTTATTTTTTTATTTTTTTATTTTTTTTATTTTTTTATTTTTTTATTTTTTTATTTTTTTTATTTTTTTATTTTTTAAATACATTTTTTCTTAAAAACAAAAACACAAATTACTCATCATTTGGGTATTATAACTCTCGTAACTCTCGTTCATTCTAACTTCAAATTCTTGGGTTATCATGATCTAACAGTCACATTACTAGTCATATTATTCATTTATGATGTCATTCTTGTTCATTGAATGACATAATAGTCAATGATAAATTATCATGGGTGCTTAACTATAGCAAGTTCAATAGTTATTGTATTGATCATAATATTATATACTAGATTTTTTTTGTGCTAGCAAATCCTCATAGATCAAAGTGGTAGAAAGAAATAATATACAGTTGATTTAGATAATGCGATCATTCTTTGATAGAAGTGTTTTAAAATATCATTGAGCAGATGTAGAGGTGTCACTTGTCAGGCCCGCCCCGGCCCGGCTCATTTTTTTTGGGCACGAGCGTGCCGTCGTGCCTGGCTTGGCATGGTTTAAAATAACCGGGCCCGGCACGGCGGGTCGTGCCTGCCTTGCTTGGCCCGCTCGGGCATGCCTGGCCGAGCGGTTCGGGATACGGGGGACCATTGGCCGGGTCGAATCAGACCCGGCCCGCGGTCTTTTTTTGCGGGAGGGGCATCGTGGGGTCGGGCTCACGGGACGAACCGTGCTGGGTCAGGCAAGGCACGGCACGGCACGGCTCTTGCCTAACCCGGGCACAGCACAGGCCCGGGCACGGAATTTTTTTGTGCCGTGCCTCTTGCCGGGCAGGGCCGGCCCGGCCCGGTTGACATCTCTAAGCAAAATGTGGTAATAATTATAATTTATCTCTGAAATAATATATTTTTTTACGGTAATTTTGATGATGAGGGATATATAGAGTAATTATTATGATTTCGAGCAACACAATTCATTGTAGTTTATATATTACGAAATATGTTATGGTTTGAAGCAGTCACACAGAGTATAATTTGTAAAGTTTCTACATACAGTCACCTCA
The DNA here is from genome assembly GCA_029783825.1 of Sapria himalayana. Classification (NCBI taxonomy): domain Eukaryota; kingdom Viridiplantae; phylum Streptophyta; class Magnoliopsida; order Malpighiales; family Rafflesiaceae; genus Sapria; species Sapria himalayana. The sequence continues at coordinate 134,031 of JAREIK010000418.1, forward strand.
TATGGGTTATATATATGTATGTGGTAGAAACTCTTTATTTATTTATTTATTTTTTTAGAGGGAAGTTGATAGCAGAGTGCTTATATTGATTATTTACATATAGATGATATTCTGATTATGAGAGATGATGAATTAAAGATCACTCAACTCAACGAGATCTACGATAGTGTGTGTGTGTCATGGTGTGAACTATTAATGCTTAGTGTTTCTTTTTTTTTTTTTTTTTTTTTTTTTTTTTTGTTTTTGTGTTGCTGTATTGAACTGATCAAAGGCCCACTGCTATTTGTAAGCTTGTCTTCCAACTCCTTTCGCCCTTCTTTTGGAGGGTGGAGAAAAGAATGATTTGTTCCATGAACAACTCAGGTGTTGCCCGCAAGAACAAACCAGACAACAATGGAGATAAGAAGCCTGAGGATGATGGGGAGGCTGAAAAGAGAGAGAGTGCTTTTGGGGAGAGCAAAACGGCAAAAAAGAAGAAAAAGAAGGAAAAACTACAGGAGGTGGCAGCGGTGGTGGGGAAGGAAGCAGCAGATGAGGGGGGAGGCGACCTCAAGGAAAGTGGGCCAGGGGGAGTGGTGGCCGGCGACCTCAAAGAGCGGCTCAGGAAGGTCGCAGCTGCGAAGAAGAAGAAATCTGCCAGAGAGGTGGATGCCGCTGCTCGGGCTGCTGCCAGCGAGGCTGCTGCGAGGACCGCCAAACTTGCTGCCGCCAAGAAGAAGGAGAAGCACCACTACAACCAACAGCCGGTGCGTTAAACACAGCAGCTTCCTTTTGCCCCCCCCCCCCGCCCAATCCACCCCACCCCACCCCACGTGGCTGTGGTCAGAAGCGAAGCTTGGCTCATTGGTCAACCTTCAGCATCATTGCTGTGGCTGTGGCGGCTTCCAAGAAAATATGGCTCTTTTGTATTACCGACCAAACGATCAACATTACATTTACATGTGACCTGTGTGTGTTGCTTATGTTGGAGTGCAGATGAAAATTGACATTTGGGTTCATAAAAAGTGTAGATATGGTCGTCATGTGATTGTTCTTGTTTTTATTGAGACTACAAATCATTGCTAATTACTTATTTTTTATCATATTTAGGGTCTATGTGTGTGTGTGTTAGTGTGTGTGTGTGTGTTAGTGTGTGTGTGTGTGTGTTAGTGTGTGTGTGTGTGTGTTAGTGTGTGTGTGTGTGTGTGTGTGTGTGTTATTAGAGAATGCAACTTTGTGAGTTGAGGGGTGAGGCCCAAATCCACTAGGCTCATTTGGTGTTCATTGATCATCATGGAATTTATGTAATTAAACTCATACTTTGTAGCCTCAATTAGCATATGAAAATAATTGCTACTTTGATTTCTATGAATAAAATAGACCCATATGGTGTCAGTTGGTTCTTGGAGATGGTGTAATATGTGCTTGATACTATTTCAGTGTCTTTGCGTTGGAGCAAAACTATATACGGCTAGTAAATTTACAAAAAAAGTAATATCTGGGTGAGTCATGAGTGCAGTTAGCAGGATAAATAAGTGTGCCAATGACAACAAAATATGATACTTCATGACTAATTAATTCTCGACTCTTTACACAAGAGTTATGTGTGTTTTTTTTTTTGTGTCAAGTGGATGAGCACAACAACCATTGGCGAACTTAAATGGTATGCTCTGTCTAATAAAAAATAGTTTATGATTTTCTTAGTATATGTCGATTGGTAAATTAAAATTCTAGTGGGGATATCAAGCTAAGATAAAATTTTGTTTTCCTAAATCTTTGATCTCTAATTCTATTTTTAAATATTTTATCATTCTTCTGGTCTCTTCACGAGTCTTAATAATATTTAGACCAGCATACGCAATAATAATTACAGATATGATTTTTGATTTCTTAATTAAGTTTTTAGAGGAAGCCAATATTCTACAAAATAAAGGGTACGTGTTCAGACCCAATAACAATACTCATGCACACTACCACCAAAATGTGAGAAATTACAAAATTGTATCATATAAAATTTTTAGAAATGATAGTTGAACATAAGATAATATCAAAAGAATTTTGGAAGCAATGACCGGGAGGTCACGAGTTCAAGTCTCACCAGGGAGGGGTACTGGGGAATTCTTACCTGCTCGGTTCTCCGGGGGCCCAAGGGGATTAGGGGCCCATGTAAGTGGGCTCTGAACCTCTTGGTTATCCAAAAAAAAAAAAAAAAGAATTTTGGAAGCAACTATAAGTAAAAGGAGTTTTGAGTTTCAACTACAAAAACTAGCAGAAAAACTTTCATTTTAAGAGATCATTCTTATGCTACTTACAGAGACTAGAAAAGAAACGGTGTGCATAAAACTAAATGAAATTGATGAAAACAATGCTAGATCACACAGACACAATTTTGAAGAGTATTGAAAATCAAATAGAATAATTAGTACTAAAGAAGAGCATATCTGTACCACTCAAAAATGATAAAGAATTAGAAAGGCAAAATATAAAAGAGCAATCCAAAGGGGCTACTAATATAAATTTTGAATATGCGACTAATATTATCATGACTTTTTCCAAAGTCATGTCACCCAACACTATGATATCCAAATCCAATACTATGACTTTTTCCAAAGTCATGGCACTACTAGATCACATCGCCTAAATTATGCTATTTGTTATAATGCATGAACAAAAAAAGTTAAAGGAGGAGATGCATATGTAATAAAGCAACGAAGAGAAGGATGATGTGCCAAATAATGATTATGCACATGATAAATAAACCCTCCAACCTAAATTTTCTTTTCCATAACTATTTAGAAAAGGAAAACTAGATAAATAATTTGATCGATCCCTCAATATCTTAATGAAGATGGAAGTCAACGTACCCTTCACTAAAGCTCTACCCTATATGTCTTACTATGAAGGATGTCTTAAGTAGTAAAAAGATTTTAGACATATGAAATTGTGAGTATGACCAGGAAGTGCATCATAATTATTTAATATAAACTTCCAATAAATATTAAAGATCTGAAGAGTTTTTCAATTCAAAGTATTATATGGGAGCATACTTTCAAGAAGTATTATGTGACTTAGGACCACTTAAAAACTTGATACCTTTATCCATAGTGTAGAAGTAGAATCTTATGACAACCCTCAAGAGTATAGGAATCAAACTCTAAATCCACACTTTTTATCCATGTACCTCAGATTTGCTCCTATGTGGGAAATGACATTTATGCCCCCTAAAGTTTATGTTTGTTTCTTATATTACATCTTTGCTCGTGAATCTTCCATAGGTTTGGGTGAATTTATACTCTAAAAACATTAGTTTTTTGTTACTTTCTCATGCCCTAGAATTCTCTTTTAAAAATTTCTCATTTTGTACTCTTTATACTCAATTGAATATGTTGTGTGAAATTTAATTGTTAAGTCATGATCTTGAGAAATATCATAACTCTGACTTTTTATTTTTGTAACATAAAGTTATGGTACTAGGAATGAATTGTGATTTTGAACTCTTTCTTGCTTTAGATTGCCATAGTGCTCGAAATGATCATGACTGTATTTCATTTATATAACACAAAGTCATAATACTAGGAATGAGATGTAACTTTGGTCTCTCTAATGCAATTGATTGTTGCAAATTTGCAATACTAAGAATAACCATGACTATACTTTTCATCTCAATAACACAAAGTCGTAACACTGAAAATGATTATGGCTTGTACATTTCATCTATATAATCCAATGTCACAACACAACACATAGAAATGATTTGCAACTTTGGGTCATTTCTCAAGAGTAAAGAGTCATGACCCTAAAAATAGCCAAGACTTTTGCTTTAGTCTTGGTGACTATAACAAGAAAGTCATGGTGCTAGAGGATTTGTGCCTTTTAGCATCAATGGGTAATTTATTTGCTATAATATATAATTAATATCATAATCAAAAAAAATTATGAGTTAGTGTGGCTATGATTCCAAGATAGTTTCAAAGCCAAAAATAATATGTTATATAGTAAAATGATTAGATCAATTAGATGACAAAATAATGACATATAAAGATGATCATGATTATTTGTATAGAGATTTGGCCAAGAATGAATGTTAAAACTACTATATTCGCTCAATAAGGTATGAAAAAATCATAATACAAGAAATAACTTGATTTTACATGACTTTTCTCTCATCTTCTTCTCAAATAATCCACCAAGTTCATATTTCACTTAAAACCCCTTAATTTTACTATTATTCATCATGATCCATCAAAACTATAATTTAATGAAATTATTCTATTTAAAGTCTTTTGTCATGCATATGTATCATGCATACTCACAAAAATAACTAATATTATTCACTATTTGGTATCCCAAATAAACTCATACTAAAGGGATTGCTCATTCCTAAGCAATTACTCCCCTGTTTTAAAAAAAAATTATAATTTTCCATCCATCACAAACAACATCAAAACAATAATATTATAATAATACACTATTAATGAAAACAAAAATACATATCAAGCATGAGAGGAAGGTCGGTGGTATAACTTTCCTTTAGGGTCAGACTCCTTCGAGGATAAATTTGTTTTGGAGTGCTCAAATAGTAGTATACAACTGAATGGTCTTTATGAATCTCCCTTGTTGGTTGCTGCACAATCCAATATCTTCTCCACAATGTTATGTAGTGCATCTTGTTTTTTCCAATGGAGTTTAATGAGACTTATTTAGATCTCTTTGCAAAATACAATTTTTTTTGGTTCATATTTCATTTTTCCAATTCCTCTATCCATAGATCCTGTCGATATTGCATGTAACCTCTAATTCTTTCCCACTCATCACTACCATTTTTTTCCATTCCATTGTGATGGTCCATAAAGCTTCTTAATTGATTTAGTACTACTTATCACCATGGTCTTTACTTATTTTATTCATTCTTTTAAGAGTTTATAAATCTTATTTTTAATTCTCTTGGACCTTAAAAAATAATATTTCTTCCTTTTGGATATGCACTTCCTATATTGTATCTCATTTTCAATTTCATTCACTATTATTATACATAGGGATTGGTTCTCACTTTTCTTGGATTTCTCTCTATTTTTAGCTTCCAACTACATATTTTCCAAAACACAAAAAATATCACTTATCATACTTCCTTGTGCAACTAGACACTGCTCAATGTCAACTTTTTTTTCTTCTCGTTTTCTTCCACTTCTTATCATATTATTCCTCTTCTTCTCATATTATTCATCTTCTTTCCATAGCTTTTATTTTGGCTTCGAGAAATGACAATTCTTCATGTTCACAATTCTACTTCTTTGAGAATTAATTTCTTTTTCTTTTTTATCTCCTTCAAACCCTCTTTTAACTCTGATAATATCATGCAGATACCCTTGGCCACCATTCATTAATATATCTTCATCCAACGGGACTCCCTCAGCTCATAATTTATAATGGACTTCTCAAGCATTTTTATTTCATCAAATTTACAACCAATCAAGAAGGCATAAAATTAAAATATCTTATCTTGTGTGATGGTTGAGACATGAAGTGTCAGAAGCAAAAAAAAAGTAAATAAAATATAACCATACTTTACTCACCTTCATGAGTTTTCCTAATTCTCAATTTTTCTAATATTAGTAAAATAATGTAATGGTTGAGAAATCAAAAATCCTTATGTACTTTTCATATATATTTTTGTCACATCAAAAATATTTGAAATTGGGTTGTATTTTTAGGAATTTAAATGTCATGATATCCCTAGCCTTTTACAATCCAAGTAATTCATTATTATTTTCCTATCAAAATATATCTAAATTTGTCTCACACAACATTTCTTATCTTCCTAATCAATGAGATTTACATGAAATTTTCTTACCACCAATATATTTCTCCTTTCTTTGTGGGCACAAAACAAATTTTAATCTTTCTTTTTTATAATCTTTTTGAATGAGGTAATAAAAATGTGAAACCTCACTCTTAGTTTCTATCAAAAAAGTCACATTAAGCATCATAACTTTCTATAGAACTTTGGTTACACTCAATTGTGGAAATTTGCCTTTTTCCTTGCTGCTTGTCTTTATGGCATTGCCCATCCCTCATTGCTTTGATCACCAATCTTGCTCCATGGCGGCATTGAAATCTTAGGGTGCTGGAGTTTGGATTTAACAACATCGGAAGAGTGAATAAAAGTTTTGGAGTTTTAGTGTTTCTCTTTCGCTTAGCTTAAATAGTTGTGCAAAGTCACAACCTCACAAAAGTTTTTTTGAAAAGTTGTGGCACTAGCTCATAGTCATGGCTTTGAGTCTGATTTAGCAAGAATCACATCTATGTTTGAATATGTAACCCATTTTTGTTGGGGGTGGGTTTATTGTGCTTCAATATCCAAGTGTGATGTATATACAATATACAACAAAATAAAATTTATTTCATCACGCAACAAAAAAAACTTCTTGGGTTACCTCCCAAGCAGCTCTATATTTAATGTCTAAAGCTAGATATATACTAAACCATTTGCTTCATCTATAACTTCTAGAGTTCATGCCAACTTCTCCATGTTGTTTTTTACTTCCTTCCTCCTTGTATTTATTATGTAGTCAAGTAATACTATATAGAGTACTATCTTAACATTAGATTTTACATAGCTCAATGGTATATGAAATAATCAAATATTTTTTTTTTACGATATTATGAAGTGTCATAGCTCCTTCAACTTACTTGATCTTCTCACTAATTACCATATTCATTTCAGCAATTATAAGTTCTAATTATACACTTTCTTTAAGCATACACAAGTTAATGTCTTCAAGTCTTATTTCTAGTTATCTTACTCATTATTCTTCCAGATTAATGCATTAAGGTTGTAAGGGCTATCACACATTTTTTTTATATATTATAGGAGTGTTTCTCAATTCATATGTGTCAGTGTCCATGCTGACATCTATAAAACATGATATAGTAAAAATCTTAAATCTCAGTAATAAAATATATTCATACCCATTAACATTCCATGATACAACATCAACACAAGTATTCAATGATATATAAATAATGTATCCATCATTACAAATACATAACTCAACCCTATATATCAATTTAGCATAATATTGGGAAATATTTCACATAATATTTATTGAGAGATATCTCATACGAATCGAGAGTTCTTAGTACAAGCCTAAAAGTAAATCTAAGTTTTAAAACCTAAACCTCAATTAAATATTACCGTGTTTACCTTGAATTTGCTTCTGAGAGGGAGTTGGAACCACATTCATGGGTTTTGTAGTAGCTTTTGGGTCAAAATCTAATTTCTCTTTTGCTTTTTTTTTTTTTTGTTTTATTTTTAAGTATTTCTTGAATACTTTGGGGTATCTGTATGGTGCTTTTAGTTGGAATTCATGTTGCTTGCTCGAGGTCATGAATTTTATCTCTTGTTGGATTTTCTCTAGTTTATCATAGTCATTATGACATTGAATCATGAATATTATGATTTTGTTATTTTTATATTCACGTGTTATTTTTTGGTACTATTTCTTTACGATGGAGTGTAGTAGAAATTGTGTTTGCTAATGAATTTTATTTACATAGATATGTGTGCTAGCATCAGATTAATTCAAAACAAAGTCTAACTCAACTTGATCACAAGCTGAGTTTCATAATTTCAAATCAGATAAATTCAAAACACTGAATTGATGAACTTGGATTGAAGCTCAGGCTAGGTTGGGTCTAAGGTTGACTATCTTTGAATTATCATTGGGTTCATGTTGTTCCTAAACCCAATCCAACCCACATGAGTTGAAACATTAATAACCTACAGGGTAATTTATAAATTGTCTTAGAACCATAGCTAAATATATTTAAAAAAAAAAGATGTAATTATTTCCTAATTAAAAATGGAAGATTATCAAATAAATTTCTCAAATATGATGAATGATGATCAAAGTTTACTAGGAAGGATGAGTTTAAAAAATAAATTCCATAGAGTGGGTAAAAAATGGACAATGTAATTTTACTCTTAAATATGTTTTTAATATTTATCTTCCAATTGTCTCAATTTCCAATGAAAATGTAAAACTTAAATGAAAAATGTCTTACCTTTTCATCAAATAAAAAAATATTTGTGAGAATTATTAATTTACCAAAATCAATATTCATGTATCTTGGAAAATAATAATTAAATTAAATTGTGAAAAGATTATCATAACTACATAAATAAAACAAAAAAAAAGGCAAATAAAATTAAATAAAATAATTGATTCACATGTCAATTTTAATATTTGAATATTATACACACGACAAAAAAAATGTAATTAAAAAAAGTGTAACATTTTAAATCTTGTTTTTTTTAATTGAATAAATAAATAAAAATATTTTAATATTTTAAATATTAACCTTATTATATTTTAATTACAACAAATGGTAAATGGATAAATAAAAATAAATATTTTAAATTATAAAATTTAAATTTGTTTAAAATTAAACTGTAACATTTTATCATGGTAGACATTATAATAAAAGTATAAATAATGTCTTATATTTTAATATTTTGATATTGCATATATTACAACAAATAGATAAATAGGGCAGTATCGCACAATATAATCATAAACACAATAATAACTAGAGAATTACATATGACTATTGAATAATAATCGACACATAATCAAAACCACAATAAATTTAGATGTAATATACCACCACAGAATCATAACACTAAAGGCATGTAAGAGGTATTGAATTTTTGCATGAAGCTCGATTATGGCCGTATTGCTGAGTTGGAAGTGAGTTAGAGCTGCCAGAACATGGGGATATGCATGCAACGACCCACTCTTTATTATGTTTTCCATTTAATTTTCCTCAAACTCTGGCCTAATTGAAGTCTTCCAGTTTCATGCTGCAACTAGAGATGTCAACCGCCCGGCCTGGCACGAGGCCCGGCATGGTTCAGCCGTGCCTGGGTCGGCCTGGCACGGTAATTTCTCGTGCCCGGGCTCGTGGGGTGCCGTGCCGAGGCCAACCGGGCCTCGCGCCGTGCTTGGCCAGGCATGGTACCGTGCCGAATTTTTTTTTAATTAGGGTTACTGGGGCGCCGAAACCCTAATTTTTTTTAAAATTAGGGTTTCAGGCGTGCCCAATTCCTAATTTTTTTAGAATTAGGGTTTCGGGCGAGCCCTATTCCTAATTTTTTTGATAAAATTAGGGGTTTGGGTACGCCGAAATCCTAATTTTTTTTAAAAATTAGGATTCAGCGCGACGGCGCATGCTGAAACCCTAATTTTTTTTTAATTTAGGGTTCGTCCCGACCGAGCCGAACCCGGTGAATCGTGACGCGGGCCCGTGCCGGGCTGAACCCCCAAAAAACCATGCTAGGACATGCACGAAAGCCCGACGGGCCTAGAAAAAATGGGCCAGCCCGGCACGGCCCGTTTGACACCTCTAGCTGCAACAGTATGATCACCTACCAGGTGAATAGACTCATCCATATGTGCCAATACAAAGTTAAAAAATCGTGTAATGATCTTCCTCCTCGAGACGACCACGGAACGATTCTGCAAGATTAGTCTTCATCTTTGACCTACTTCGCCAACTCACAATTCTATGACTTTAGAATATTCTCAACTACAACAAAATCTTCATCTAGCCTAGTACATGCGACACTGCCAAGTAGTAATAATACATCTCCCCTACTTCTCTTTCTTCTCATAATATGTTTGGTAACATAGCTGCTAAATTTTATCTTTATATGCTGATTATGATATGCATGATTTTCAACTTCAAATACTCTAGGAGCACTACACACACACAGATCCCAATTTCCCAAGTAATTATCAATCTACATTTAAAAATGCAAAAAAACAAAAAAAAAATAATTTACTATTCTAAATTATAATTTAGAATACTACTAATATACTATAAAATATAATTTAAATACTACTTCTAATCATAAAATATAAAATATAAAATATAAAATATAAAATATAAAATATAAAATATAAAATATAAAATATAAAATATAAAATATAAAATATAAAATATAAAATATAAAATATAAAATATAAAATATAAAATATAAAATATAAAATATAAAATATAAAATATAAAATATAAAATATAAAATATAAAATATAAAATATAAAATATAAAATATAAAATATAAAATATAAAATATAAAATATAAAATATAAAATATAAAATATAAATATAAATATAAAATATAAAATATAAAATATAAAATATAAAATATAAAATATAAAATATAAAATATAAAATATAAAATATAAAATATATAAAATATAAAATATAAAATATAAAATATAAAATATAAATATAAAATATAAAATATAAAATATAAAATATAAAATATAAAATATAAAATATAAAATATAAAATATAAAATATAAAATATAAAATATATAATATAATTAAAATTATAAATTATAATTTAAATCGTAAAATATAATTTAAATATAATTTACTATTCTAAATTATAAAATATAAAATATAATTTAAAAATCAATGTTAAATACTACTAATTCTAATCATAAAATAACGGACCGTTTTGTCCGAGCCGGGTTCTTCTTTCTTGCTGATCCTCCAGTTGCTCTTCCCGTTCCCAACCAAAACCAATCTGCTTCCTGTTGCTCTCGTCTTGGACTGGAGATCATGTGTACATAGGGCCGAATGGTTTTCCTGTCTCATTATACTGACGTGGTACGAAGAGGGCAGATTCATTCCGTCGAGTATTCTACAGGAACAGAAGATTATTTGTATACAGTTGTTTTGCTCTGTTTTTAAATTATACATGATTGAAAGTGCCAAGCAATGGATATGCTTCCGGGAAAATCGTCGTGCCGTGATCGTACGTTTGAGTTTTTGAGCGTAGCTGAGAATCTGAAGAAGTCGTCGTCTTCCCAGAGCAATGCGGTCCCAGGGAGTAGCAGCGCAAGCAGCTCACAGAAAGACTTGAAGCGATCTGCCTTCACAATTCAATCGGAATTCAATAAACACGCTTCTAAGATCGGTCTAGGTATCCACCAGACTTCGCAGAGGCTGGGAAAGCTAGCAAAATGTAAGCTACTCTATGCTGATTCTTTTTGTTCTTATGGTAATCGGATCTGATTAAACGTTTCCCACATATCTTATGTACTTGACGCTTTTAAGTTGAATCATTGATTTGTGTTTTTGTAAATAATTTTGTAAATTATTTGATGAGCTGCCTGCCAAGCTGTTTTTTTTTCTTTGTTGATGAATGTGTTGTGAATTCACTTGCAAGGTAAGTGGCAATGTTACGCTGGCCCGGCCTGGTTGACACCTCTAAATATGACTAGTTACATCCACAAGAAAAATACTTATACTTTTACAGATTATAACCAAAATCAGAATGTTCTTATCGCATGTGCAGCAATCGGGAAGAATATCACAGAGAGAGAGAGAGAGCAGAGAAAAAATACACTGATGAAAGAGAATTAGTAGAGAAGAAAATAGTGAACAAAAAATATATTTATATATAACAATTTCTTAGTTTAATTAATCAGAATGGGTTGGATCATTCAAATGAGTTAGACTCTGCTATAAAATTTTTTTCAGCCTATTTTGTGTTATTACTGTATTCCCAATTTCTTAATATATCCTTTTCTATATTTACATGAATATATTAAAATAAAAATATATTTGGTTATGCAAAATAGATAATTAAAATAAATTTTATACAACAGTGTTTGAGTTGAAGTATTCAATGAATGCAAAAATAAGTTGCTAATAATATATTTAATATTTTTAGTTATAGAATGAATATGATGCTTAGGAAGTAAATATTAATATCAATTTGATATTAAGTTAGAGCAGAAGTAATGATTAATTTTTTAAATATCATAATTAGAAGGTGAATTATATACACTAAATATCTAATTACATTTTTTTTTATTTTTAGTTGCATTTTTATAGTTTACTTTTATATTAGATTTGATAATAATTATTTATAATTTTTTGTTAAAAAATGAGATTGCATTTTAGAAAATTACTAAAGTTCATAATGAATCTCTCATTTGGTCATTTGGAAGTCAAATTATAATTAGAATACTAACTAACGTAGGTGTTGTAATGCATAAAATAAATCTCAAGATGTTTTTTATTATTCACACAATAGAGTAAACAAATAATTATATATATGTGTTGAGATTTTTTATTTTTTGTGTTATTTTTAAAATTTTTGTATGAGAGTATCCTATTTTTGTATGATTTTCTAATAATTTTTTTAAAAAAATATAGTGGTAGAGGTGATATATTTAATATTTACCACATATTTTCATATTAGAATTGTTGGATTTTAGATTCATCTTGGTATCAAACTAGATAGAAAAAGAAAAGTTTGTGTGTGTGTCTGTGTGTCTGTGTGAGGAATTCATCTTTAACATGTGTGCACATGAGTGGGGTGCCCCACTCTTGTGCATATGGTGTTGGAGGTGTAAATGTGCATGTCACATCTTTACTACGTAATGAATGAAGTTGAGACTAGTTGTGAGTATTTACTTGATTTCAAAGTGAATTATAACGATACTTTATCTATAGTTAGTATATGATATATTAGTTATACATTAAGAATATATTTTTTTTTTGATATAATCTAAAGGAGTAAATATATATATATAGAGTAACTAGATGTCTTTTGGGTAGTGATAGAGCAATTTGATTTAATTTAAAGATTTTTAACAATATTGTATGACATGAAGTATTTGCTAAGAGTATGATTTGTGAAAATTTCACTAGTCACTTTTTTTGGTTTATCTAGGTGTGTCATAGATTGTTTTTTATTTTTCGGAAGAAATTTAAATAATAAAGTTATATTCTTGATTATATATGTGAAAGATATTTTTATAACAAGAGATATGGCATGTTGGGAATCACTAAATTCAATAATATATTTAGTCATAATTTTTAGATGAATAATTTTGTGAGGGTTTAATTTTTTTTTTTAATATAGATGTGATCTATGAAAATAGAGATATTGTGTTATCACTTAGTAGATATGTGGTTGACACTCTCATATAAATTAATTTTTTGATCTATATACTAATGTATATTCTTATTGAGTCAGATACTTATTTCCTACTTAATATGAACATTCAATTAACTTGATTACATACATAAGAATAATAAGCATTATTAACCATATGATTATCATTATAATAGATATAATTTATGGAATTAATATCATTAATTACATAGTTTTACACCAAGCCTCAATAATCTTTTATAACTTATGCTTAAGGTGCAATAATCTTCTATAGTTTAGGCGTAAGGCACAACAAGGCATGTATCTGAGTGATATGAAATGCAACTTGAATAATTTAAAATCATTGTTTTAAAATTGCATATGATTCAAAATTCAATTAAATCGATAAAAAATTTAAAATTTCAAATATTCAAAATAAATATTTAATAAAAAAGTAACAAATATATATATATATATATATATATATTAGCTTTAAAAATTTAAGAATAAAAGTGTTAAAAAAAAATAAAGTCAATTAGATGTGCCTCTTCAATAAGGCACATGTCTTGGCATGGTTTAAGATATGCAAGGTGCATAAAGGCACAAAATATTTTTGAAGCATGAGGCACAAGGCACACACAATGTACGGGCTTTAATGAAGTGAGGCATATCTTATCATACACTTTTACACATATATAATTTTATATAATATCATTCAAAATTGTCATCCAATCAAAAAAAAAAAAATTAAAAAAATTAAAGCATTAAAACTAAGTGTCATGGATTCTAATGTATATCTAAATTCAAAATTCCAAAATAAAATATGATATTTTCTATAATTGAATATGCAAATTCAGAACATTAATAAAAAATACTTAATAAATTTTCGATAATAATTAACTATTACTCATGACTAATTCTCTAAATTTATAAAATTATCATCATTATTTTAATTATTTGTATATTTTCTCTATTTTTCTTCTCTGCTTAGTTAATTATTTTTTCATTTTTATCTATTAATAAAAGAGAATATATCATTTTAAGAGTTGGAAGTTACTTTCCTCAGCCTTGGTGTTGGTTTTGTGTTTGAACTTGTTCTACATCTAGTTTCAAATTTATGTTCCTAAAAGCTATTAGCTCAAATGATATCATCACCACCTAATATCAAATCATTATCAAATATAATATTTTCTTACGTATCTCCATAAGAATCTTTTTTATTCTTCCAAATAAGAAAGAGATAATTTGGGGAGAGAGAATATTTTATAAAATAGATGCCATAACTTAGAAGGAAAATCCATTTATTGTTATTTTCCAAGTGGTTGCTTGATTGAATGTCTCATAAACATGAAATATTGTTCACTTGAATTTATCTTGGAAGTGTGACCGAAGTTATCTTTATTTTTTATTATTATTATTGAAGTTTCTTAATTGTAGGTTGAGTATTACTTAGAGAATGAGTTGACTTAGCTAATGAGTAATTTTATATGATGTTTTGGATGGAACTTTATAGCTTATTCTTGGTTGACTTTGTAACTAATAATTAAGTTTTTTCCTAGAGTTCCCCAAGATGAAGAATGATAATACTTAGCTTAATTAACAATCTGAGACAAAATATCAAATTATATGCTACTCATATTTTTTAAAGATTCCTCCTCATATTACTTTCTCAATAAAAATCAAAATTGTGACTTGGCGACTTGCTAAGAGCATCAATCATATATGATGTAGCAATAAAAAAATGAATAAACTCACCTCTGACTAACTCTTGTTAGTATCGAATTTTTATTTAAATATTTGTTGTGAAACATGGGAATGTAAATTATATTAATTGGATTAAATGTGGATTGATCACTAATCAATCCCAAATTAAAAGTGTATAAAATGATCAAATATATCTATCTATTCTAAGAAAATCCTAAACAAAAAGTGTCTTTTATTTTTAATTAAATTACTAATCGATTAAATTAAAGAAGCATGAAATTAATGTAAAAGAAAAAAAGTTTTCAATTAAATTGAATAATCATTTGAATTTTCCAGCAAATGAAATTAACAATAAAATTTAAAAGGAATCTGTGAACTACAAAAAATAAATTTTGTAATAAATTAAATATAATTCTAAATTTAAAACAATTTACATTACATAATAAAATAAAAGATCATTTGGAAAAATGAACATTTTTAAATCAAAATTTGGAAAAATAACTCTTAATCACAAAATAAATCTTGTTATTATAAAAATATCTTTGTTATTCTTATACAAAAATAACTAGAGGTGCTAAGTGCATGTCTAGGCTGTAGGCATGTGACATGATACTGGGTTAGAGTCACGAATCATGGTTTAATGGGACTGGCCATTTATTTAAAAGGGCATGTCCATCATGATTTCATGTAACTATTACTTTTAGTGTTAGAAAAAAATAATATTTATAAAGATCTGATGATCTGTAGCTGTCGGATTTGTTTCTAATGACTACAGGAGAAATCTGATAGTTATTGGATTTTTAGCATTTTAGAATTTTAAAAATCAAAAAATATCATATTAATATAAAAAAAATTATAAATATTGAATGGAAATTTCTAGCATTTCATGCTCTCATTTTTTCATCCATTTTTTATTTTAATTTTTTTTTCTCTATTCTCCTAATGTGATTATTGAATGATACAAATTTGTGGTGCAATAGAAAGTCGAATACAATTGTGGGACATGAGTTTCTACTCACATAAATGAACATGATGTTATGTTAATAGAACTTTAAATTTTTTATTAGATATTTGTGTGGATCATAAGTTAAATGAAGAAGTAATAGAAAATATATTAAAATATATATCCATTTGCATGAATCAAATAGATAAATCTAAAATTTTTATTCATGAAAAATTAAGTGACATGTTTATATATTATGAAATTATATATGATATTTGTAGTGAGACTCTGAGTACGGATATGAACATTATATTCATAGATAATGATTTTTTTATTTAGTTAATTAGGATAATGATGGGGATGATCTATCGAATAGGAGCAAACTTTCTTAGTACTTAGATAATGATTATTGTTCAATTCTATTACTTGATGATAATAAGAATGTAAATATATTTGAGTTGGTGAAAATCATATGAATCAACTTATTAATACAAATAAATTAATATATAATCTATTGACCTCTCCAATATCTAGCATAGTATCGGAGTGTATTTTTTTATTGTAATCAATGTTATTTCAGATAGAAGATCGAGATTATGATCAGTTATTTTAGAGACACTTGCATGCATGAAGGATTAGGAATATTCAAGGCTGAGAATTCAAAATAAAATTAAAGAGTTGATGATAGACGAAGACTCATGGGACATTGAGATTGAGAATATTGAGGCCATCATTAGTGATATCTTCAGATACATATATGCTAATGATGATTTGTATATGCATCTGTTCTATCATACTATAGTCATTGATTGATGATGATGACTAATATTATTTTAGATTATTTTTTATCATATGAATATGATATTTTATTTATTTTTTGATTTTTGCTGTTATATATCATGTTATGTTATTTAATATGTTGGTATTATACTTACAAATTATTTTTTTATGAGTGATTTTTATTTTGCATAAATATAAAATTGAATGTAATAATATTATATTCATGCACATTAATATAAAATTAAATTTTATTATATTTTTATTTAGATCTAGTACCACATGACATGATCTAACACAAATCTGCCTAGATGTGGACCAAATGAGTTGTGTCGGGCATATTAAAAGTGATGTTGTGACTTATTGGCACGATATAGAGACACTACCATGCCACACAAAAAGGATCGTGACATTATGACATGACACGTTTGATATATCTAAAAATAATTTTTTTTTTATTATAAACTTAATAATAAAATTATTTTATTTATAAATAACTTAACTACTGTTAAATTAGGTAAAATATCTAAATAAAGTCATTCTTTAATAAAATGTTTGATTGGGTTATTTTTATAAATATTAAAGTATTTGGATCATTAGTTCCAATATTTCCATAATAAATGCAAATCTACCAACAATTTTGTTTTATTAAATGTATTTCATTTTTTCTAAAAAACAATATAAATTTAACTAAAAAATAATAGTTATGGGGGAGGGAGGCAGCCTTGTTTTGGGGGAGGGAGGCAGCCTTGTTTTGGGGGAGGGAGGCAGCCTTGTTTTGGGGGAGGGAGGCAGCCTTGTTTTGGGGGAGGGAGGCAGCCTTATTTAAATATATATGTTTTGTCCTTAATTGTTCTCAAACATATTTTTTTGAGGCACTAGGTGCACAGAGCACAAAAAATTTGAGGTTTTGTGGTACAAAATATAATTAAGGTGTAATTTTTTTTTGTGAAATATAATCTACTAAATGATATCAAATAAAATAATTAAATTATATTAATATTTCTCATCATCATTTGCATTTAAAGTTCTAAGATAAAATAATAGAATTTCCACAATCTAATATGCGAAGTTGTAAAATATCAAACATATTATTTATAGTTTTATTGAGTGGGGGATGAGAACTTTGAGAATAATATGATTTGTGGGAGGGACATGCCTCTGGTGAGATGAGACAAGGCACTTTGTCTGGGTTTAGTGGAGCTTAATGTCACAGACTTAGTCTTTTTGCTAAGTTTCCATGCGGCACTTAAGACAACTTAATCTTAGATGTTAAAGTCAGTCTTACTTTTGTCTTATTTGTTATGTTTTTTGTCTACCCACAAAATTGGAAGCAAAGAGAATTTGAGATAACACTTATAAATAATAAAAATATTTTATTGAATAATGAAATCTTACAAGAAATTCTCAACTTAGTGGTTTACAAATGAAGTCATTTTCTCCTTAAATACATGTATAAGAAAAGGTCTAAAACTTTTGAAGTTTCCTATAAGTCTAGAGAATTCTAGAATAATCTAGGATAATCTCATTTCTTCCATACAATTGTGAACTTCTTCAAAATCTTCTAGAACATTTCATATTCTTTGAGTAAGTGTGTGACATTTTTTCCCACAAATATTACAGACGTCCTTGTTGATTTTTTAGTCTGGAATTGCTTGATCTATTCCTGAAATTGTCATAAATTATTAGCTGGCTCTCAACTGGCTTTACTTTTTGGTAGTCTCGTCCATTTTACTAAGTATTTTTTGTTGGGCTGAAAGTTGATCTTCCTTAGGTCTCGATCTGCCATGATATAATCAACTTCCTTATCTTAGGATGTCACTATTGCTGTGAGCGCTCTCATAGAGACTCTTTGGCCTGGATCTTCCTTATCTTCGTGATAAGGCTTTAGATTGCTAACATGGAAGACCTTCAACATTGGTGATAACTCAACTTTGTAAGATATATTATTAACTCGTCCAAATATAGGAAATGAGCTTCCATGCTTCCTCATAAGTCCCTTGTGTACCTTTCAAAGGGACTTGAATTGTTGCGGTAGAAGCTTGACAAGTACTAAGTATCCGACTTGAAATTCTACATGTTTTTTTTTCTTGTCAGTCTATTTCTTCATCTTCTTAGTATTCTTTCTTAAGAATGAGCACGTTATATCAGCTTGCTCGTGTCATTCCTTGATAAATTTCTAGGCCGCTTGACTCCTTCTTGTGTATCCTCTGGCTAGGGTGTGATGAGTCATTAGTTATTGCCCAATGACTATCTCGAATGGACTCCTCTCGGTTGTCTCATTTCTTTGTAGATAGTAGGAGAACTGAACCACATCTAGTAATTTGGCTTAATCAGTCTGATTGGCACGCACAAAGTACCTCAAGTACAGCTCGAGTAATGCATTCATCCATTTTGTCTGCCCATCAGTTTGAGGATGAAAGATAGTAGAGAAGTAAAGTTCCGTGCTCATGAGTTTGAAGAGTTTCGTCCAAAACTTTCTAACAAATGGTGAGTTCCGATCACTAATGATAATCTTCGGTAGCCTCCAATACTTTTTTATTTTTTTGAAGAATAATTTGGCCGTCTCTTCTGTTGTGCAATCTTTAAGGGCTGTTATGAATATAACATATTTTGAAAATCAGCTCACTACCACTATGATTAATCCATTTTTCTCGGATTTGGGTAAGCCGATAATGAAGTTCATTGTGATATTTTAGCAAGGTTGCTCTGCTTTTGGTAGTGGTTCCAATAGTCATTTGGAAAAATGTTGTACCAATTTATCTTGTTGATATATAAGATATATTTTCACATGACTCTCCACATCATTTCTTATATTTGACCAGTAGTAGACAGACTTTAGTAGTGTCCTTGTGTGTTGTTGCCTTGGGTATTTAGTCCATTTGGAGTTAAGACACTCCTTGATAAAATTCTTTTTAATACTTTTTCATTTTGGCACATAGAGTTATTTTTCTTTTGTGTGGAACAAATTATTCTCTATCCAAAATCATCTAGTCTTTCTCTCGTGAGTCAATGTGATGATACTCTTGGCTATTGCATCATGTTGTTACCCATTCTTTATGAAATCTACTAACTCTCCATGAGGTTGGTTAGTCATGGAGGTTAGCTTTGCTTTGCGGCTCAAGACATCTGCTACATGATTGGATATGTCTGGCTTGTACTCCAACGTGTAGTCAAACTCTGCTAGGAAGTCTTGCTACCATTTTTTGCCTAGGGACTTAGTTTCTTATGGGTTTGAAAATAGCTAGTAGTAATATTATCTGTCTTCATTATAAAGTGTGATCCTAACAAATAATATCTTCACGTCTGCAAGTAATGGATGTTTGCCATCATTTCATTCTCTTGGATCATGTACCGATTCTCTGTGTTATTGAGCTTGTGGCTTTCAAAAGCTATGGGGCATTTCTCCTGCATAAGAATCTATCTAATGGCAAAGTCAGAAGTATCAGTGTGTACCTTAAACACATTGGTGTGGTCAGGTAGTGATGATACCGGCTTCTTCATTATAGTATTCTTCAAGTCTTCAAAGGATTACTGATATTTTTTATCACATGTCCATGTTTTATCCTTTTTGAGAATGTCTGTTAATGGAGTTGCTTTTGCTGAGTATCCCTTGATGAACCATTGATAATAGCTAATTAGGCCCAAGAAAGACCTTTGTTGTGGCACCTTATTAGGGGGATCTCATTCCTGAAAGTCTTTGATATTGGTTTTATTCATCATGAGTTTGTCATTCTTGATGCAGTGTCTCAACAAGCCCACCTCCTCAAGGTAAAAGGAATATTTTTTCTTTTTCACGTATAACTCATTTTGTCTTAGTAGTCAGAATACCTTTCATAGATGATTAACATGCTCTTCCAAGGTATTATTATATATAATAATATCATCCAGATATACCACCACAAAGTTATCCAAAAAGGATGGAATATCTTGTTTATCAGAGTACAAAATATAACATGTGCATTAGTAAGACCAACAAGTATTACTAGGAACTCATAAGAGTCATATTTTGTTACACACGTGGTCTTTATCTCATCTTCTTCAACTATCATTACTTGGTAGTACCCTGATCAAATGTCTAACTTAGTGAAGTACCGTGCTTTACTAGGTTGGTCTAATAAATCAGTAATAAGAGGAATTAGATACTTATTCTGAATCATTATCTTGTTGAGCATCCTGTAATCGATGCACATCCGCAATGACCCATCATATTTTTTTTGAAATAAGATCGGCGTACCATATGAAGCCTTAGATGTTCGGATAAATTCGTCATCCAATAATTCATTTAGCTGTCTTCTTAATTTTTTTAATTCTGGGGGTGCCATCTGGTAGGGCCCCATGACAGGAGGTTTTGTTCTTGGCTCCAACTCGATTCTGTGATCTTCCTCTCTCCTTTGAGGGAGCCTTTTAAATAGTTTTGGTAGCATTATATCTTTGAATTTGTTTAACATTTTTATGACTTTCATGGGCATAGAATTTTTTATAGGGTGAGTCACTAGGGTCTTCCTTAAATGTCGCCAAGTATGTCACCTCATTCTTTTTCTACCTCTTCAATTTCATAGCTGATAGCTTAAGCATATTAGCTTTATCTTTGTTGATTGTAGTAACCATGCATGGAGCTCCTCTTCTAATATAGCCATCGAACGTAGAAAATGTATAGGCACAGCTTTTACCTGGTGAAGGAAATTTATCATGATCACTATCTGAAAATTATCTATGGGTGCCACCATGAAGTTGACTTTGCCTTCACAAGGTCCAATCCTCATGGTTACCCTGCGAATTATTCCATGTGATGGCTTGACAATGAAGTTTACTGCCTTGAGCCATCTTACTTCATTGGATGTTGGGAGCTTGAGTCTCATTGCTTTCTCTTTTACGACAAAGTTATGTGTGATATCGATATTCATCATGGTCTTAGTAGACATCCAATTCACCTTGACCTTCACGTATATTAGTCCTATACTTTGAGGCTTCTCCTTAGCTTGATTGATCTTGAGGATATTCAATAGCTACATTGACTTCATGTGAGAGGCATCATCTTCTTGTTTAATCTCTCTCTCGATCATGATATTTAGGGCCTTTCTTTTAGGATATTCACGTGCCCAGTATAGTTCATCGCACAGGAAGTAATTGATTTTTGGCTTGAAATCCCGTGCTTATCCTCACAGTTGTCTTCTTTGTTGGTAGAAGTTATTCTTGATCTTTCCTTAATGTTATAGATTTTGTATCTCCTGTCTCCCCCACCTTTGTCATAGATACCCTTGAAGGATGACTTGGTTTGAAAAGAGTCTTCATTTTGGAAATCTATGAGTGATTCTGCTACTATCATGACTATGACTAAGTCTTGGATACCACGTCTCCTCAATTTTTGCTTGGCCCAGCCTTGCAGGTTCTCCATAAAATTGAAAAAAAGTTTTTTCTCATTCATATTAGGAGCCTCAAGCATTAAGGAAGAGAACTCCTTGACATAGTCTCGAATAGATTTCATGTGCTTGAGATGCCTGATCTTTCTACGAGCTACGTATCTCGCATCTTCTAGATAAAATTGTTTTTTTATCTCTCTCTTGAAATCGACTCATGTGTCTATGCTGCATATTCATCTTTCTGTCTCTATAAATTTTCTATGCCACCATAGAATTACATTATCAGTATGATAGAAAGTAGCAGTGTGTATTTTTGATCCCTCATCAGTTAGTGATATTGCCTCAAAATATCTCTCCATGTACCATAAATAATTGTCTAGCTCTTTAGTATTTTGTTTTTTCATAAAAGTGTAAGGCTTTAACATATCCACCCTTTGAGCCTTATGAGTGGACATAACTCGAGCCGACAATGTCATTTTGTAGATTGCCATTTCTTGTTTCAGCTCCTCCTTATGCTTGGTCAAGACCTTCACCCTTGATTCAAAGCTAGTGAGCATGTCCATGATCTTCATAAACTCTTCATGCGACACTACTAGGATCGGCGAGCCTTGCATCCCCTCTTGAAGGTCTAAGATTTGTATCTTGAAATCCTCCATGATATTCTCAATGTTTTGCTTCATGAGATCGAACCCCTCCGTTGGTGTTTGTCATGGCGATTTTTAACCGGGTCACTCGACTGTCCAAGCTTGTGAAAGGATTATGAGCTTTGTTTTTCTTTCTCCTTTCCTTAGCGGGAGGCTCAAGGTCTCTTCCCCGAACTTGCGCGGTAATTTTCTATAAATGAGATCTCGACATCATATCCACCAAGTTACTTTTACACGTTGCAATCTCGCTCTGATACCAACTGTCACGGACTTAGTTTTTTTTGCTAAGTTCCCGTGTGACACTTAGACAACTTAATCCTTAGATATTGTTAAGTCAACATTACTTTCGCATTGCTTGTTATGATTGACATCTACCCATAACTTGGAAGCAAAAAAAATTTGAGAGAACACTTGAAAATAAAAAAATATTTATTGAATAATGAAATCTTACAGGAAACTATTAACTTGGTGGTTTACAAATGAGATCACCTCCTTCTTAAATACATGTATAGGGAAGGATCCTGAACATTTGAAGGTTTCCTATAAATCTAGAAAATTCTAGAATAATTTAGAATAATTTCATTCCTTCCATACAAGTGTAAATTTTTTCGGAATCTTCTAGTACATTCTGTATTCTTTAAGTGAGAGTGTGATATTAAGCTTTAGGCATGCGTGAGATTCACTATAAAGAACTATGTTCTCTAGGATGGAATAAGTTAAATTTAGGGTCTTGAGATGTGTTTTGTTTTGATACTTTAGTATTTAAAGCGGATATAAGTATTTCTCATCTAAGACTGTTACATTTTTAGTGAGTGTAAATATTATTTTTTTTATGATTCATTGTTTAATGAGCCGAAGAAAAATATAAATCCAAATATTATACATGAATCAATTGCTCTTCCTACTTCACTTATAATATTGTATGAACTATATCTAATAATATTAGTACTCAATATAATGTTATTATAATAAAATTATCATATATGCTAATAAATTCATATTAAATCTAGTCTTGGAGAGTGGTATTTCCTAAGCATAAGATCTCATTTAGACCTAGATGATATGGTAATACTAGAATATGAATTTATATTGAGCCATCAACTAGGAGACTTGACAATCTATGATTTAGAGTCTATGCTAGGAGAGAGACGTATCTAACTTTCTCAGACCAGAGACAAGCCTATTGAGAAGTAGAAGATTTTGCAACTAATTTTTCTATTCTGACCTTTCGATTGCTCTCCAAAAGAGAGATATGAGTTGTGCTCACCACTTGATTTTATAATATATTTATATATTTTATCTTTTTCTTTCTTTTATTATTTCTCATGATGACATTATAATACCTAAGTAATCTTTTGAGACATCTCATCGAGAATGATATTAGCCTGTGATAGAAGAGATACACGTCTTTCATTTTAATATTACATGATAACTAATATCATAACCTTTGGGAAAATTTTTTGTGGATTGTGGGTCTATATTCATTGAGAAGTCATATCCAGCATAGAAGGTATACTTTCTCATGGAAAGACTTATAGTGAGGGAATATACTCATATATTTAGTATGAACTACTAGAATACTTACTTTTTAGAAGTCAAGATGATCATAGTACGTATTCTCATTTCTCTTCAAGTATCTTATAGTTATAGGATAAATTAGTTAAATGTGAAGAATAATTTTTTTTCATGGTGACATTGAACAGAGTTTATATGGAGCGGCCACTTAATTTTGGAGCAGTATAGTCAGATAAAGTTTATAATTTATGATAAGTATTATATAGCCTAAAGTATTTATTTAGAGTCTGATTTGCAAGATTTTTATATATTATCATCTTGTTTGATATATATATATATTTTTTTATTTTTTTAGTAGAGTACTAATGATATGATGATTTTATTTATTATCCATGAGGATAATATATTGATTATGTGATATACTAATTAATAATCATTCAATTCAATAAGTATATTCTGATGACCGAACAACTAGCAGATATCTTCACCAAGGTTTTGAAGAAGTTATAACATATTTTTCTTTTCTCTAAGTTGGTTGTGATTGATTTGTATGCTTGATTGGAAGTACCATAGTTTTATTTAATTTTTATTTTTTTTATATTTTTGATGAGAGCATTCAACATGTGTGTTGTTTTAATTACTTGTATTTATTATATAAGGATATTTAATATATAATATTTTTCCAAGTGTATTATTATTATTTTTATGTTCATTAGTTTTAACAGAACTAAAGATATCCCAAAATGAGAATCCAAATGATGTACAAACAAACCTCTAGAAATAAAGAAGAATCCAAGTACCCAAAACTCCAAATGATGTAGAAATATTTTTTTTTTGCGAATTCAAATTTTGAAATAGATTTTTGTATTTATGATAAAATTTTTGAAATAAATTCAATCATCTTAGTGGTGATGGTGATGGAGAGAGTGGTGACGGCAATAATTTTGGTCTTACTCGGTACACAAGATTTCTACTTTAGCATAAAATTTGAGAGATGTTAATATTTTGGCAGCCTTACTCTCAAAAATCAGTAAGATTATGTCTGATGAGTCTTTAACCTGCAACTCAGCTATTGGACGAATATTTTTATTATTACGCTAAGACATAATCTTTAATTATTATATTAAATATTATATGTCGTATACCTGTGTTGCACGGATACGCCTAAGTACTGTCGTGTTCATGTATCTGACACGTGGATACGGCGACACGGGTCGGACATGTGTCCGATAGGCCACGTGTGGGGGTGGGTTTTGGAATCTGTATCGGGAGGGGGGGAGTTCGAAAATCAAAAATCGGGTGGGGGGGTGGGTTCGAGAGGGGGAAGGGGGTTTCGGGAGGGGGGGGGGGGGGTGTTAGAGGGTTTAGTTTTTTTTTACATTTTTTTAAAATACAGAATTTTAAATTATTTTAAAATACAGTATTTTTAATTATTTTAAAATACCTAATATTTATAATTAATAATTTTTATTTTTAATTTTATTTTTTTTATCATAACGTATCCTAGCCGTATCCGTATCCTAGTCGTATTCGTATCCTAGTTTTTTAGAATTTGCCGTGTCTCCGTATCCTGCCGTGTCGTATCCCCGTGTCCGTGTCCGTGCTCCTTAGTGCATAATCATTAGTTTCTGCAAGGTTTTCTGTATCTCTTATTTGACTGGTTGATTCATAATTTAAAGTTGGCTTCAAAATTGTTTCTCAACTCTAGAGTGTGCTCCCTGGTTTTGCTTTAGTGGCAAAGCGAACATCAGTGTTTGATGATCCAGCACTTGAAATCCAAGAGCTCACTGCCGTCATAAAACAAGACATCACTGCACTTAATGCGGCAGTGGCAGACCTTCAGCTCTTCTGCGACTCTCAAAATAATGGCAGAAACATATCAAGCGACACCACAACGCACGCAAGCTCAGTGGTTGATAACCTGAAGAGCCGCTTGATGTCCACTACTAAGGAATTCAAGGAAGTCCTCACGTTGCG
Source organism: Sapria himalayana (assembly GCA_029783825.1). Taxonomy (NCBI): domain Eukaryota; kingdom Viridiplantae; phylum Streptophyta; class Magnoliopsida; order Malpighiales; family Rafflesiaceae; genus Sapria; species Sapria himalayana. The sequence goes on from JAREIK010000418.1 coordinate 159,894, forward strand.
AACAGAGGTACGTCAGAAATTCGCAGCACAATTTTGGAGAGGGTGGGTGAGACTACTGGGAATGCACGGCTCATCGCAGAGTTATTGCTTGCTCTTATGCAGAACTTGAAGGTTCATGAGAACAGGAGGCAATTATTCTCTTCGACTCCAGGAAAGAATACTGGGAATCCTTTTGTTCGGCAGCGCCCGCTGTCTACCCGACACAGTGCGGATGCGTCGCAGGGTCCTCCCCCGTGGGTCAATGGTCCCATAGCAGCGTCATCATCATCAGCATCCAAGTTTAGGTAACCGAAATACTTTTTTTTTTATTTGTTTTAATTGGCACGATCAAAACAATGTTTATTGTTCTTGTTGTTAGCGTGTTCCAGTTTATCCATGAAGTTTGATAACCAAACAATGCTAAATATATCCTAATATCCAATCGAAGAAGCTCTCTTTTGTATGCGATACAACTTACAATCGGCTACATCCAAGAGCTATTTCGGGAACTGAATCCACGTATTTTTAGAGGTGTCAAATGGGCCGTGCCGTGGCCGGCCCGGCACGGCACGGTGGCACGGCCGAGTGCAGGGCCGTGTTGGACCATCCCTGTCAGAACCCGTTGCGTGAAAATGCAATGGGTGGCCTGCTTAAGTGTTCGGTCAATTGCAATCAGCCACGTAAGCAAGATTGGCATAATGAGTAAGACCTGCCCCATTGGACGGTCACCCGATGAGACTTGACCTGTGATCCATAGCCGATCCAGGGTCCCCGGGCCAGTGGTCTGTGCTGCTGGGCTAGGCACACGGGTTGTGCCTTGCCTAGCACGAGGCACAGCTCCCGCTGGCCCAGCAATGCATGAATCGTGCCGTGGGGCGGCACAGTCCAGGACCATGCATGGTTCTAGTAGATGTGTCAGACGGGCCGGGCCGGCACATTTTTTTTGAGCACGAGCGTGCCTTCGTGACTGGGCCAAGCACGGCACGGTTTAAAAAAGCCGGCCCCGGCACGGCCCGCAGGCACGGCGGGCAGTGCCGTGCTGTGCCTGGCCAGCTCGGGCTTGACCTGGCCGTACGGGTTGGGCATCGTGGGACCGCGGGTCGGGTCCAATCAGACCCGACCCGCGGTCTTTTTTGTGGGAGGGGCGATCACGGGGTCGGGCTCGGGGGACACCCGACACCGGACGAACCCGTGCCGGTGTGCCGTGCCACGGGCCGAATCATTCTGGGTCAGGCATGGCATGGGCTAGGCATGGCTTGTGCCTAACCCGGGCACGGGATTTTCCCGTACCGGGCCAGGCAGGCCCGGTTGACATCTCTGATAAGGTCATTTTTTCCATTGCAGTAACGAGAGTGATTCCGAGTCTCAATCACTTTTGCAACATCAGCAACAGCAAAGTCAACAACAACAACAACAACAACAGCTCGTTCCATTTCAAGATAGTTACTTGCATAGTAGAGCTGAGGCTCTGCATAATGTAGAGTCGACAATTCATGAGTTGGGCAGTATCTTCACGCAGTTGGCGGTCATGGTGTCGCAGCAAGGAGAGCTTGCAATCAGGTTTCTTTGTTTTTATTTCTTCTTGTAATTGTACTAGTCAATGTATTTTTTTTAGGTGTTGTAAGGCCTGCTAAACCAGAATTATCCATAGTGGGCAACAAGAGTCGAGATGTGGTATTTTAGTCTGTGAATGTTAAATCACCTGACAAGTGAACAATCCATTATTGACTCAAAAGAGAAATAATTACATGTAGATTTTCATCTTTTGGTTGTAATGTGATAGAAATGTCTTCGCCCCACCAAAGTGAAAATTATGATTTTTTACTAGGTGGGACCCCTGGCTCAATTGGGCCTTTGGTCAACTTTCTGGACCCTTGGGGAATGCACGGACACTTTGTCCCAATGGTAGAAGATAACTTGTAGGTATCAGACTCGCAACCCAAATATGGTGTGTTGGTGTTGCACATCCCAACCATCCGATTATCATATTCGTTGGCAGGTGAAAATTATGGTTATTACTCTTTGAAATCAGGAATATAATAATAGAAAACAAGATTCAAGACTTGCTTTTTTAGTCATAGGCAAAGTTTTAAAGTTGTAGGTATCAGATTCGTAAGGCGAGGCGTTTTTGTATTTATGAGGCGAGGCGTAAGCCTCGAGACATTGAGGCGTAAGCTTTTTGAATCTCACAATATATAATTAATTAATATTTTAAAATATATAAAATAAAATAACATAAATAAAAACATGAATATATAATTAATTAATATTCAAAGGGGGGGTGGAATTGGAATTTTCGAAGGGGGGGGGTGGAATTGGAATTTTCGAAGGGGGGGGGTGGATTCGGGAATTCGAAGGGGGGGGGGGTGGATTCGGGAATTCGAAGGGGGGGGTGGATTCGGGAATTCGAAGGGGGGGGGGGGTGGATTCGGGAATTCGAAGGGGGGGGTGGATTCGGGAATTCGAAGGGGGGGGGGGATCGGGATTTCGAAGGAGGGGGATCGGGAGGTCGCCGAGGGGGGGAGGAATCGGGAGGACGCCGAGGGCGGAGGAATCGGGAGAAAACATACCTGGAAATCGGGATTCCGTGCATAAATGGTTGGCCGCTTGAGGTAGAGTTTCGGCTTTGAGCTTGAGGTAGGGTTGGCCGCTTGAGGTAGAATTTCGTGCATAAATAGTTTGAGAAAGCTTTTGATTTAGTTATCCGCCGCCTCAACGTGTTTCTTCCGACGCCTCAATGCGTTTTTCCGCCGCCTCGCCCTGTGGCGCCTATCAAGGCGCGCCTGGAAAGCGCCTTTGAATACAGTGGTCATAGGATGTTATGTCACCTTACAAATGAACCACCCAATGATGAATCAAAGAAGAAATGACTACATGTAGGTTTTTATTTTTTGGTTAGAGGTGTCAAGTGGGTATGGCGTCCTAAGCATGACACAAGTCACGACATGATTTAGTTGTGTCCGACCTGATATGGCACAATCCAGAACCATACAGGGATCGTAGTTGTGCTGGTTTGTTGCACGGCTCGTGCCTTGCCAAGCCGGGTGGAACATGTCTTATGCCATGTCAGACATGACCCATGTTTCTAGCATGGTGGCACAATCCATTGGTATAATTTTTTTAAATTAATTTTTTTAATGATTATTATATTATTTTTGCTTGTTCTGGATGGACAATGATAGATGACAAGACAATGCATGTCTCTGCCCTATTGCTTGTGACCTAATAAAAAATATTTTTTTAATTAATTTTTGTGTTGGATTGTATCCTGACTTTATTTGCAAAAATTCGATGACTTGCATTTTTACCCAAAAAAATATATTAAAAAAATATAAAAATATTTTTTAATAATATCTTTTTTCATATATATCTTTTCATAGTTAATCTGTAAAGTTCTTTCTCATCTTACTCTAAAAATGATAGTGTCATGTTTGTGCCATTTTTTTTTAAATTTTAATTTTAATTTCTTTGAGTGCTTGTATTAGTTTCATAATGAGCTGACTTCCAAGCATAGAAATATGAGGTGAAAGATGAAATGTCCACAATATTTGTTGTGCACATAAAGTTCTGATACATATTGTGCTTATGTTTAAATTACATAATTTTATTTATTAAATTTTAGATTAATAAATAAATTTTAAAAATTTAAAATTAAAAATTATTACTCATTCTTACTTTCAACTCGGTTTCATATATTAAAAGAATAATAAATTTAATAAAAATATATTAGACATAATCATATGCATAAATAATAATAATAATAACTCGACTAAATAGATAAATTATGTAAATATATAAATAGATAAATAGATTCTCTCTCATTGATTCTCTCTCATCGATTCTCTCTCATCAATTCTCTATATAAATAGATAAATAGATAAATAATAATAATAATAAATAGGTTCAATATTAAAAATAGATTCTCTCTCATCGATTTTATCTATGCTATTATAAAATCTAAAAATAGATAAATTTTAATATTTTAGACATATATAAATACAATTAAAATAAAAATACTAGGATTATTGAAGAAGATTTGATATTTTGTATATATTATAAAATATATATATACATATAAGAGTACTGATAATATTAATCCTCTTAAGAAATATATTGATTAATATACTAAAAAATATGATATATTGAATTAACTTTAGGTTAATTAATTCTTTTTATTTATTTCAATGAGTTTGGAAAGAAAAATATGATAAAATTTATTATTATCACAAGTCTTCTGATTAGATTTTTAGAGGATTCTAAGATAATTAATATTATATAACTTATTTTTAATTTGCTTATCATATAATTTATAGATTAATCAATATGAATAACATAATAAAATATTTAAATTAGAAAAAAATAATAATTAACGAATTTATGAAATACTATGAAGTGATCTTCATGATAAAAAGACTATTTGTGGTGACATTTTATTCACATGCTTCACTGCATGTTACATATAGTGTCAAATTGGTCGTGCCATGTTGGCATGACCCAATATTTGGTGGCCCAGTCGGGCCATCATGCAGTGCCATGCCGGGCATAGTCTATTATGTCAGTCATATCATGCCTGACACAACACAACTCAATAATGGTCGGCCTGGCATGACCCATCTGGCCCAAGTCTGGCTAGAATTGGGCTGGGTCTTGCCAGGCCATGCTGAGTCTGGCTGGTTCAGGTCCGGATATGCCAATCGAGCTAGGGCTTTGAGGTCAACTCACACCGACTCACTATCTCACAAGCTCACCCCCACCACCCATTGGTTGCAGAATTGCGGATTAATGATTTTAATTTTTTTTTATAAATTTCAAATTTTAAGTTACCGTTAATTAGTTGTTGCATTCTATTTTTTATTTATCTAACATAAATCACACAAAAAAAAATTCATTAACACAAATGATAAAATATAATAAATAATCAAAAATCTCTTAAAAATATATTCATCAATCATCATTCAATCTAAAAATAAAATAAAATAACATAAAGTCATAATAAAACATAAAATTAAAATTGTTAATCATAATAAAGCATGTTCAATCTTAATGCTAATTGGTATAAGTTTGCAACTGATCATTATCGCGTAAGTATCTGATGGTAACATTAGCGATGAACTTAACCTTTTTAAAGTTCTACAAGTATCTACCAGTAACTCATTCATTCTTATTCTAATATGATCTTTTGGTAGTTCAATCTCGAATTCTCCTAAACTTTCATGTATAATGGTGTCTCAATGATATTTGACCGTAGTCTCTATCTCTTATCCAAAATCACATGGAATGCAACAAAAAAAATAGGCTTCGATGTTATGCTCGACAACGGAGGAGTCAGTAGGTCTCATGCTTTCTTAGACAGCATGAGATAGTTGATTTATATTATTTTTATTATAGTAAAATATCAAGATTCATATTATTATTATTATTATGTGATATGATTAAATAGTAATCACTAACTAAGTATCAAGATAATTTGCTCCTATTCGATGGTATATCTCATTATTTCATGTTCACTAATTGAATAGAGAATGCATCTTTCTTTGAATATGGTATCTATCTCCATACTCAGAGCCTAGCTATAACTATTGTATACCTAGTGTTATAGTATTTAAATAACTCAGTTAATTTATCATGAATGAACCATTCAGGTTGGTGTTCTTAGTTCATACACGATGATATATATGTTAAAATATTTTTTAATCCTTTAATCTTTACTGTATGGTCTATGCAGACAGTCAGATAATAAAGAGTTGAAATGATAAACCAGTACTTCAAATACTTAATTTTCATCTCAGTAATTATGTTATTAGATATCGAGTCATCTTTAAACTTTCTAAACATGTTATTAATTTTAGATATGTACTTAAGTGTAATACAAGTGGTGTGAGTATAAACTGACGAACATATGTTCGTCATGTCATAAAAAATTCTAGGAATATTATAAATGATATTTTTGTATTTCAGTCTATGTCGTTAATAATAAATTCATCACTTTTACTATTGTCGTAGTCGGATATCACATGTTCGTATTTAACACATGACTCCAACATAAGTATGAGTAAGTTTAATGGTGTTACATATTCATTTGAAATTTTTTTAAGACTTGCAGATAGACTATTAAATTCATGTTATTTGTTTGGTGTCTGAAGATGTTTTAGTAAGTTAAGTATTTTTTTAAGTGGAAGAAATAATCTTTATTCTTGCTTGTACTATCAGATTAATGATGTATACATGTATCTAATGTAAAAAATCTCTTTCAATGAGTCGTCTTTAATGGTCCTAATAAATATATTAATGACTACTTCATTGTTATATGTATTATCAAATATGATATTATATATTTTATTTTGAATATTATATAATTTAAAGATTCTTATTATATACTCATATATGACTGAGTCATTATGAGGATAGAGAATCTCTAAAAATTCTAATATTTTTTTATTTAATATTCTTTTTGAATCTACATAATAGGTGGTGAGACATGCAAAAGATGAATCATTGTGACTAATCTAGATATCGGACGTCACAGATATCACGTCATTATATTTCTTAAATTCATTAGTTATTATTTATTTTTTTAACTTATAATATTTTAGTATGTTGTTCAAACACGTGGACCTAGGATTCATATGATATGCAAATTTAAAATATGTTTGCATGATACTGATTATCTTTATTTTTTTTAAAATCTAATCTGAAGACCTATCATGATGATCAGTTTGGTCATGTCATCTCTCTCAAATTTTATTGTGGTATATGAAAAAGATCAACATAGAAGCTGAATTAGATTCAGCCTTAAATATCCTACTGCTCAATTGAGTTTTTCTAGAATCTAATATATTATATTTTTTAGTGTACTAATTGGTATTTTTCATTAGATACCAAGTCTCACACACACTCATAAGTATATATTTTCTTATAATGTTTGTATTGTATAGATTTTTTATTGATATCTCTAATATTTTTTTTTTACTATATTAAAGTGAGTTCAAATTATATATGTTCTTCTAGTATTTTATTTTTTACATATTTTAGTTTGGTTCGAGGTCATAAGAAAAAACATGATTTTTGACTTCGGACATTTTCATAAGATTATCAATATTAATATTATCTATCTCTACGTTAATGTTAATCTCGTTATTATTAAATTCACTATTTATCATTATAATTTTTTTTGTTTATTAATTAAATTCTAAATTCTAATTCCTAAAATAAAAATTATTTAATATTAATAAAAAATAAAAAACTAAATAAAAATTTTCAAAAATAATATTCGTTTATGAAATATGGAATATGGATAGGATAGAAAAAGTTAAAGCCCTCACTCGCACTACATCGTATCTTACCTAATTTTTCTACCAAAACCAAAGTTGCTTTGCTCGCATTGTAGTCTGTTGTTTGCACCTGAGAGCAAAGCCGATGCAAAAACAAAATTAAGAGGAGGGAGATATGAGATGAGAGTGAGAGAATTGAGATAGAGATTAAAGAGGAGAGTGAGAGTGTAGGAGTAAGACTGAGAGAGATATGAGAGAAACATTATATAGATGATAAAATGAATTAAAAAAATATTTTTAAATTTTTTTGATTTTTTTAAATATTTAAATAGGGTAGAAACCCGATAGTAATCGGATCTTTTGTCCTAGTCATTGGAAGTGCATCAAATAGCCTGGATGCTCTTAGTTTATTTATTTATTTATTTTTTGGATCATTAGGATTTAGGTTAGTCGTTAGCTCGGCCTTAGTTCCAGAAGGTTTGGCAGATAGCTTGGACCTCGAGCACTCAGCTTGGGCCTCGGGCACTATGTTCAGGCATTGGGCACTCGGCTCGGGCATTGGGCACTCGGCTTGGGCTCGGTTCGGGCGCTCTGCTCGGGAGTGAATGGAGGCATGTGCTGTGCTTGGTGCATCCATGTTGTCTGGTGGTTTGGACCGTGCCACCTAGATGCCCTCATTCACACACGTGGTGATATTTTTTTATAAAATATTATTTTAAAAAATTGGGCAGGTCAGGCACAGTCCAATCAGACTTTGCCATAAACTCGATCCAAGCATGGTAGCCTATCATGCTGCTAGACTATGCTATGATCAGACTCGTGGGACTTCAAAGCTATTGAGCCCACCGCTAGTGATACAATCAAAAGCTTACGTGATGATCATCAATTGCACACTCTTACTAGTTAGCATTGAGATTGAGTTATTAAGGTAATTGAGCTTGCTGTATTATTATTATTATGATTGAGATTGATAATATATATTTTATATTGTTGTGATTTGTGAGTTATGACTTTGTGTTATTTTATTTATTTTAGATTGAATAATTAATGAATAATTAATATGTTTTTTTGATATTTTAATGATTAATGTGAACTAGATAAATAATATAATATAATGTCGCACCTACAACTCATAAATATTAACTTAATGAAATTTTTTAAAAAAAATTAATAATTAAACAACAATTCTAAGATCGGGAGGGTGAGTCAAGTGCGACTGTCCGAGTCGGTCTCGAACTCGAAATCTTAGCCTTCTAGAACCTAGCTAGGGCTAGGCAAAGTTGGAAAATCAGATCCACCATGAATTCGGCCAGGCTTAGGTTGGCGAGCTGTGCCAGGCATGACACGACTCTTGTACTGTGTCGTGCCAAGCACGACATGCCCCGTTTAACACCTACCTCTAGGTTGCATCACTTATTTAAAGAAATCAAATATTCATTTTTTTTTCTTATTATTTTTTACTGTGATATTCAAATAATATAATATATAACCTCAAATATAATATTTCACAAGTGTATGAAATGTACAAAGGTGAACTACCCCTTACTCATGGAGAAGATCCATGATAAAATTATTATTATAATATATATTCTGATGGTATAACAATTAGCAAATCTTTTCATGATGACCTTATAGAGATATCAGTTTTTTTTCTTCTAAGCTCGGTATTGTGGATTGGTACACACCAAGTTGATGTGGTGTGTTGTAATTTTTTTGGTTTTTTATTATTCTATTCTTTTTCTTTTTATGTTTATACGAGCTCTTAATTTGTGGTTGTCTTAATCTTTTTTGTTAATTCGTAAGGGATTGCTTGCATGATATTATTTTAGAATATTACTACATTGCTGTCTTGAATTTCTATTGGAACTAGAGGTGTCAAACTGGCCGTGCCTGGCCGGCCCGGCCCATTTTTTCCAGGCCCGACCGGGCTTTCGTGTCGGGCTAGGCACGGCACGGTACGGTAACCGTGCCGTGCCTGTCCCGGCATGGTGTTTTGGGGGTTCAGCCCGGCACGGCCCCGCGACATGATTCGTCGGGTTCGGCCCTGGCGGAGCGAACCCTAAATTAAAAAAAAATTAGGGTTTCAGCGCACCCGAAACCATAATTTTAAAAAAAATTAGAAATTGGGTGCGCCCGAAACCCTAATTTTTAAAAAAATTAGGGTTTTGGCGCCCCAGGAACCCTAATTTAAAAAAAAAATTTCGGCACGGTACCGTGCCGGGCCAAATACGGCACGAGGCCCAGTTGGCCACCGCACGAGCCCAGGCACGGAAAATTTCAGTGCCGGGCCGGCCCAAGCACTGCTGAACCGTGCCTCGTGCCGGGCCGGGCTGTACCGGCCCGGTTGACATCTCTAATTGGAACTATCTCAAAGAAGCGACTAAAAGTACTTTAGACAATTGAGAGAGACATGCTGACTACTAGGTTCGTATGAGGGTCCTCATAGATTTCTCTCACTATGACCCATGTTGAAGGGGGGAATTCAAGATTTCTCCCCAATGAGGTAGTATTTGATCCTTCTAGTTTTATATGTACTATAACTTTTTTGACTCGTTCTTCCAATTCACACTCTTATATTATTAACGCAAGAGCTAATATTCATTTAATAAGTAATTATTATTATTTTTACTATATTTCTTACTTATTCATAGAGTATTTTAGATAATGAAAATTTCTTAAAAATTATTTGGTATGATAATATTTTAATTTGTTCTTTATTTTTTTGTATTTTATTTATTATTGATTGTCTTATTAGTCTTCTTTTTGATTTTTATTTCCAAATAATTTTATTTTATTTTTATTGATATTTATTAGCATTATCGATTTTTTTTTTGGGATCGAGCATAATAAATTTTATTTTCTTCTTTGGTAGAATGTCTTATTAGGTGTTTTGAGTGGACGGCTATTTGTTCGTATATCATCAACTTAGTCATTTATTATTGACCAAATTAATAATATTATCTTACTTGCTAAAATAATACAATGTTAGTTGGGAAAGTATTCCATAATTTTGTATCCTGCTCGCTAGAATGGCATGAAGAATGTCTAATTATGATTTGATATGCCCTGGTGCATATGAACCTAGTAGTAATTAGATGTGAAAGCGTATTAAATATTTTGTTATATTTATTGATGACTGATTTATTATTATACGAATATTTTGTTTATTGTTAGATCACATGTCTCTAATGTTCAGTTATTTCATAAAATAATAAAAAATTAATTTATAAAAATATAAAAAAAAAATAAAATAATAATAATGCAATGGGTCGGGTGATGCTAGCACAATTTCTCTAATTTTAGTTACATCATAAAATAATAAAAAAATAGTTTATTAAAATATTAAAAAAATAAAAAATAATAATGCAATGGGTTAGGTGGCATGAGCACTATTTCTTTTCATTTAGTAAACATTGGTGTAATAGGTTCCCCATAGTACTTTTATCTATGATGGATATTAATGCTTTGTTTTTTTTTTTTTAAATTAAATGAGTGGTTTATTATTTGAATATGATATTTCTATTTTGCAATGCAATAACATTTTATGAGTATTAATTGGTGAGTTAATTTTTTATAAAATGCTCGAAATGATTTATTGTACTTCATCCGCTAATATAATATGTAATTATAAAAAAAAAATAATGTCTTGAGCAATCAAGCATGCATTCTTTGAGTATTTAAGTAGTCAAAAGGGCTATAAGTATTATTCTTCTATAGGATTTAATGTGGAATATTGACTCTGTCGAGCTTATTGCGATTAGTTCAATATCATGTTCAATTGGAGTTTAATATAAATTTTAATTATTCGTGATCTTGTTCTCATCGTTACTTATGAGTTAATTGGAGGTTATGTCTTAATGTGATGGCAAGTGCCTTTTTTCTAATGATGGCAGGTTTTGGGCCCGAGACTCATCAGATGTAATCTCTCTGAATTTTAAGGGTGAGACTATTGAGATATTAGCTTTTTTTTTTTGCAGATCCAACACTATAGTGGGAGTCCTGTGCTGGGTACGATCTCCATCTATATCTACTTGTCCCCTAGGGTTTTTCTTATGGTGTGACTGATTCTTGATCATTTAGGATGATGATAAGGTACTTTGGATGAAAATTAGGTTTATCACTTCTAACAAGTCTTAGAATTTAGAAAGTATGCGGCACATTACAATTGAGTAGTTATTGTGAAAACTAATCTCTATGATGGGATATATTCACTTATTAAAGATTTATTGTAAGAGATTAATTACTTGAATATATTCACACGGATAGTCCAAATAACTCAGTGAAAATGTGTTTTTTTTCTTATTATTTTTCATTAAAAAATGATATAACAATTGATTGTAAAGAATACTTTTCTTCATTATAATGATCTTGAGGTGAATATTTATGTAAAGCATCCAATAAGTTGTATAGTGTCAGGAAGGACGTATTTTATTTGTAGGTTATAGAAAGCTCTATAATGGCTGAAACAACATCTTGGAGTCTGCTTATTTATTTGGAAATCATTAATATTTTTTTGATTACTCTTATTTATTTTGATTAGGATTAAATAATAAATTTATTTTATTCTTGATATATATATATATATATATATGATATTTTAATTACAAGTAATAATCAATTGGATATATCATAGTTATTTGAGATACATTACAAGGCGTGTGGAAATGCAAAAATCTCGTGGGACCTTTAAGTGTCATATGTCAGATGTATTTTATAATTTTTATTATAATTATTTCTTATGTTTATATGATTTTGTTGAAATTTCTTAGGTAATTTAGTTGATTTTTTTGTTTCTTTTTTTTTTTTTTACAAGGATTATATTTTAGCCAATCTTTATTATAAGGATTATATAGTAATTGTGAGGGTTAGGATTTTTCTTTTTGAGTTTGGCTTCTCAAAAATGTTGCTGGGGAGGTGGACATCTCAAAAATAAGGTATTTGGGGCTAAAATGAGGTCATTTTGGTCTGCCTGTGTCCAAAATAACACCGTTTTGCTGCACAAGTGGCTATTTTTTTTTTTTTTAAATAAAAATGATGTTATTTTGGATAAGTTAAAATAACTTATTCATAATTATGTTATTTTGGTCTATATAAAAGAAAAATAATTATGTAAGACTAAAATGATGAGAAGGTAAATTCTACCAAGAATCATTGGCAGCTCTACTAAGTATCGAGATAATTATTTTTATTTTATTATTTTTTATATCTTATTATATTTTAATTATTGAAATTCTTGCTTTTTGTGCACCACTTGTATATGTTTTTACATTTTTAATTTTCTTTTTGCCTGAGCTAACACTAGAAGTGGGGTTTTGCCTCCATTCATGGGATCATAATTGTTGTAGCCTATCATTTTGCATTTTTAATTTTTTGTACTATGGATTTGGATGGGAGCACAGAGTATATATGGGTCTCTCTTGTATATATTTTCACATTGAGTTTTTTTTTTATATGTTTTTCTTTTTTTTGTGTTTTGTGGCTTAAATTTTAACATAGTATCAAAGCCAACATCCTAGGCGTGCAAAACTTATGGTTTGTGAGGTGACAATGCACAATGCATGTGACAATGTGCTATTCTAGAGATCCACAGCCATGTGCGCCATCATGGTTTGTATCGCACAACACATCTGCTTTGTGCGATGAGCATCGACACTGTAATTAGGGTTCTTAATTTTGGACGAAATCTAAATTAGGGTAGAAAAATCCTGATTTTAGAGGAATTGATTTGCATTTTGACCGTTATTATTAATTTGGTAGTTATGATATGGTGATTGTATGTAGACCTAGAAGATTCTTCATATAGTATGTATATTATAAAAATACTAGACATCGTAAAGGAATGTGTTGGGAGGTATTTTTAGAGAAAATGCCGAGAGCATCTTAAAATGCTTATATTGGTAGACAAATATAAATATTTTAGAGTTTTTTAGAGTTTTTCAAATTTTTTTCACCCTCCCCCAATCTCTCCATATCAATTATATGATAGATGTGTACAATAAACTTTCACACAAATCAATCGTCTCAGTAGTGATCATGATCAAGAACGTTTAATTTTGAATTTTTTATGAGATTCAGTGCATTAATGATGGTTTAAATGCATCTAGGCATTTTTAGAGTTTATTCTCTGTGATATCACAAAATGATATATAAAACTCTTCTTTGAGGTAATAATAGAGGTGTCAAACGGGGGAAGGCCGGCCCGGCCGGCTGTTTTTTTTGAGCACGAGCGTGCCTTCGTGCCGGGCCATGCACAGCATGGTTACTATACCGTGTTGTGCCTGGCCCGACATGGTTTAAAATAGCCGGGCCCGCAGGCACAGCGGGCCGTGCCGTGCCTTGTCAGGCCCGCTCGGGCTGGCCTGACTGAGCGGTTCGGGATACGGGGGACCGCGGGTCGGGTCGAATCAGACCCGACCCGCTGTCTTTTTTGCGGGAGGGGCCATTGCGGGGTCGGGCTCAAGAGACACCCGACACGGGACAAACTTGTGCCGGTGTGCCGTGCCACGGACCGAACAGTGCCGGGTCAGGCACGGCACGGCTCGTGCCTGACCCAGGCACGGAATTTTCCCGTGCCGGGCCGCCCCAGGCACGACTGAACCGTGCCGTGTCGGGCCGGCCTGGCCCGGCCCGGTTGACACCTCTAGGTAATAACATATATTTCTCATTCATCAGGTGCATTTAGGTTTGTTACTCGCACATCTATTTCAAACTCTTAATTATAATTATATGGGTTAATATTCATATTATTGATAATTATTTTATTTTTATTATATATGTTTCTTGCTCATTGAATATTATGTTAATTAGTGATGTTTCATCAAAATTCATTGGATATGTTAATATTCATTTATGCTCTTTTTTTTTATGTATTATCCATTTTTGTTTGTTCTCTTGGTGTCATTTTTTTTTTGAGTTATTTTTTTATCTGACTCAATTTTAATTTAATTTATTTTTATTAATATCTATTTATAGGATAAATTCTGAGAAATGCTTCCTTTGAGTTTGAGCCGGATTAATTATATATTTTTATTTCTATACTTAGATCTCCTGCTGCGTATTTTAAGTGTTTTGAATCATTTGCTTGAGCATTCTCGACATGGTCACTCATCATTGGTTAAATTGATAATTTTTTGTTCTTGTTTTTTAGGGGTATTTTCATGTTTGAGTGTGTGACATATTAGTTCGAAAAGTATATCATGGCTTCTTATCCTATATGTCACATTAGTGTGGAGAAAGATTCATTTGATATGATACACTTGGATGTGGAAGACCTTGTTATATCAACATAAAAATATTAATTTAATAAAGATGATACTTGAGAGAGATACACTTTTTTTGTTATATTTATTGATGATTATTCTCGATTTAATAAAAAATATATTTTTTATTTATCAGATATTTCATAAAATAATAAAAAATTAATTTAATAAAAATATTAAAAAAATAAGAAATAATAATGTATTATAGTATATATTAGACACCTCCAGCACTTATTATATGAATCGTGAGATCTATGCTAGATTTTTTGTCCCAGCTCATTTCTTTAAAATATAGTTATAGAAAAGAAGAATAAATATCTGATCATACCATTTGAGTAATTTTATTTAGTTGGAGTATTTTAAAATATTTTGAAGAAAATATTGTAATAATCACAAATTATCATTTTAATCATTTATTTTTATTTTTTTATTCTGTTCTTTTAGATCTTTTTTCATAGGGAGGGATTATTTAATCTATCTCGTAAAATATTTGGGAGTGCTTATTTTGTTCGTGATTTATTTACAAGATGAGATAAGATGAATCCTAAATCTTAGGGTCTTGAACTCGAAGTGTGTCTTTCGTAAATATTCTAGCATTCAAAAGGGTATAAGTTTTTGACAAGGGTCGTTAAGGTATTGTTAGTATGTGTTGATGAGAAGTGTCAAACGGGCCGTGCCGGGCCGGCCCGGCACGTTTTTTCCAGGCCCATCCAGGCTTCCGTGCCGGGCCAGGCACGGCACGGAATAGTAACCGTGCCGTGCCTGTCCCGGCACGGATTTTTTGGGGGTTCAGTCCAGCACGGGCCCACGACACGATTCGCCGGGTTCGGCCAGCCCGGGCCGAAACCTATTTTAAAAAAAATTTAGGGTTTCAGCGCACCCAAAACCCTAATTTTAAAAAAAATTAGGGTTTCGAGACCAATAACCCTTTTTTTTTTTAAAAAAAAAAATTAAGCACGGTACCGTGCCAAGCACGACACGAGGCCCGGTTGGCCTCGGCACGGCACGGCACGATCGTGCCTTGGTCAAGCACGGCACGAGCCCGGGCATGGGAAATTCCCGTGCCGGGCCGGCCCGGCCCGGCCCGGTTGACACATCTAGTGTTGATATTATTTTTTTGCATGATTCATTCTTTAGCGAGCAGTGGCAACGACAGATACATGCATTGGAGATCTAAGTATAGAGGCATGTGTGGTGTTGCCACTGGAGGCATGCATGGTGTTGGCACTGGAGGCACACAATTGATGGAAATAGGCACATGTGATGGTGGCAGCTGAGGTGCACTCGATGGCTCATGGTGACACATGGTGGCATGCAGTGGCTCGTGGTTACACGTGGTGTTGTGTGGTGGTGCTCGATGGCAATTTTGGCTGAAATCATGATAAAGCTTATGGTAGATATGTAAAAAAATTGAAATTAAGTGATATAGTTTCATTTTTTGTTAGGAAAAATCATAATTTTATGAAGATATATTATCATAACAAATTATTCCTTTCTTTCATTTATTACTAGTTGTTTTACTCGTACGTTTACTTTAAATTCTTGGATTATAGACACAAAAGCTAACACTCGTATTATAGATAATCATATCTTATCCACTCTATTATTTTATTATTTTGAATTATTATAGTAGTCAGTATTTATTATTCAAAAATTAGTGGATATAATAGTATGCAGCTTAAGGATTTGTTATTTTCTTGTGTGTTGTTTATTTTTGATTATTCTGTTAATTTATTATCGGTAAGTTAGTATTTCAAACAACTCAATTTTGATTTTATTTTTATTTTTATTATTTTTACTTTCATATAATTTATTATTTGTGAGTTAGCCTTCTTGGAATTTATATTTTTTGATGTTTGAGTGTGTTGGATCTTTTACTTGTACATTCTTAGCTCAGTCATTCATTACTGATTAATTTGAGAATACTTTATTGTAGTCTAAAGGATATTTTGATCTTAAAATATGAGGCATATCAGTTTGAAAGTTTACTAAAGTTTTCTATTATATGCACAATTTTAACTAGAGCTGTCAACTGGGCCGGGCTGGCCTGGCACGAGGCATGGCACGGTTCAGCCGTGCCTGGGCCGGCCCAGCACGGAAAAATTCTGTGCCCGTGCCGGGCCCGGGTTAGGCACGAGCCGTGCCGTGCCTGACTAGGCACAGTTCCGCCCGCGGCACGTCACACCGACACGGGTTTGTCTCGTGCCTGGTGTCTCGTGAGCGCGACCCCACGATGCCCCTCCGGCATAAAAAGACCGCGGGTCGGGTCTGATTCGACCCGACCCGCGGTCCACCATATCTCGAACTGCTCGTACAGGCAAGCCCTAGCGGGCTAGGCAAGGCATGGCCCGTCGTGCCTGCGGGCCGTGTCGGGCCCTGTTATTTTAAACCGTGCCTGGGCCAGGCATGGCACGGTACAGTAATCGTGCCTGGCCCGGCACGGCGGCACGCTCGTGCCCAAAAAATTTGGGCCGGCCAGGCCCGGCCCGTTTGACACCTCTAATTTTAATAACTTGAATAGTTATTAAAATAATTAATTTTTGAAATAACTTGAATAATTTCTCGTTAATAATTTATTTGATTATTTGATCTTATATATTTAGACATATGAGGATTTAATAGAGATATGACCAAGAGTGATATAGATATGTGATCATTTTTGTTAATAATTTCTCGTGATATATATTAATATATATTTTTTGAAATAGATGATAAGTTTTTTTTTTCAATTTTTTTTATAAAATGATAAATAATTAATTTAATAAAAATAATAAAAATATATAAACTAATAATAAATTATAATATATATTAGATTGATTCAAATTTTATTATACAAATCATACGATTATATGATTGAGATATGCTATTTAGTTTGCTTCCTGATGGTCATAGGGAAACATGATTTTTTTTAGCATGATTTTCTTAACAAGTATATGAAGAACAAGGATGCATAGCAAAGATATAAACTTATTATCTTTTTTTGATTTTTTTTTTTGTAATACCAATTAGGCCTCCTCTCAGGAAAGAGAGAATTACTTATTTGTTATATTTTAATTTATAATTTTCTATTAAAAAGATGCACATACGAAATTTTATAAGTATCAACAAGTACATATCAAATTGATTATTGAGAGAGAATTGTGCATTAGAACATGAAACTTAAAGTGAATGCTAAGAAAATGAAATATACGTTCCCAATTTAAAGTAGAAAATGATATTTTGAGAAGTCAAATAATCTTGCAGTCGACTCTTCTTATTTTGATTTTCTCATTGCTCTTTAGATAAAATAAAGGAGTTGCATCTTCCCCTTTATTTCACTCATATTGTTGTATTTATGTATTTTTTTTTTTGATTTTTTTTTTGTATTTTTATTGGCGATATTATGATACGTAATTATCTTTTTGAGGTATTTGCTTATTTTGGATCATCTCGGATCATGTTGAAAGAGATAAATATTCTGCACTTTAATATGACTTGTGAATTAGTACTTTGATCCCGAGAAAGTTTGTTGCTGATTGTAGAGGTGACAAATGGGCCGTGTCGAGTGGACCCAGTTTGGAAGCCGGGTCAAGTCGGGCTTTGATTCCGCTCGACACAAAACGGGTCGTGGGACGTTAACCCACGTCGGTGCACAATAGCGGCGCACCTCTTCTTTCTTCATTACACTGCAATATCATGTGCACTGTGCTAGTGCAATGCACGGGCTCTCTCACGACCTTTGGGTCTTGTATTCCTTAGGATTTTAGCTTTGACATCATGTTTCCTAAAAAATCATCCAAATTTTTGGCATTTCATGGACTCGGCATGGTAGGCATGGCACGGGAACCAGCTGACCTGCCCGACACGACATGATTGGCTTGCATCGTGCAGGGCTTTGCCATACCATGTTGGACCATTCATGTCGGAAGCTCGTTGGGTGAAAACTAGAGGTGTCAACCGTGCCCGAGCCCGTGCCGTGCCAGGGTTTGGCACGAGCCGTGCCGTGCCTGTCCCGGCATGGTTCGGCCCGTGACACGGCACACCGGCACGGGTTTATCCCGTGCCGGGTGTCCCATGAGCCCGACCCCACGATGCCCCTCCCGCAAAAAAAGACCGTGGGTCGGGTCTGATTGGACCTGAACCGCTCGGGCAGGCAAGCCCGAGCAGGTGAGGCAAAGCACGGTACAGTAACCATGCCCGGCCCGGCCTGGAAGCACGATCGTGCCTTAAAAAATGGGCCGGGCCGTCCCGGCCCGTTTGACACCTCTAGTGAAAACACAACAGGCGATTGGCATACATGATCGGCCAGTTGCAATTGGCCATATAAGTAAGATCTGGCTTACGTGGCTTGATTTTTTTTTTAAATAAACTACCTCATTGGATGGTTACTTGACGGGACTTTACCCGCGACCCGTAGCTGGTCCTGGGTGCCTGTGCTTGTGGACCGTGCCATCGGGCCTGACACACGGGTTGTGCCTGGTTCTCCACGAAGCACAGCACGAGCCGTTCCACGGGTGTCATGGTCCAGTACCAGACAGGGCTAACCATGCCGTGGGTCCTGACTAGGCTACCCGGCTTGGTTGACACCTCTTTGTGTGGGAGAAACTTAAACATAACTTATCTGCAAAAAAACAAGATGAATGGAAGTAGTAGACACACAGAGTGGACAATATAGTGGAAGATAAGGATTAAGAATGGACGTGAAAATGGACTTCATAATATTTTTACTGAAATTAATTAATGATGATATAAAATATTCAATTCATATTTCTTATTGGAGCACTTCTCTGCATATCATAATTAATATTTTATATCATCATTAATTAATTTCAGTAAAAATATTCATATAAATTTTGGAATATGTAATTTAACATCGCCATCAAGCCCACTGCGGGTAGCGCCCACTGTGCTCGACACTTTTATGTTGAATGTCTAGTCAACATGCCTTTTTTGTATTCGGGCTTCCTCTTTTTGAGGAGTGTCTGGCCGACATAACTTATTTGACACTTTTATGCTGAATATTAGGTTATTGGTATCTGTCATGCATGAAGATTTGAGACTTCATAACCATGATACATTGTTGAAGTGTCTTTCTCTTATTTGAGATTATCACTCAATCCAGGGTATTTTTTTTAGTTCTTTTTTTTATTTTTATTTATTTTTTATTTATTTTTATTTATTTTTTATTTATTTTTATTTATTTTTATTTATTTTTTTTAATTTTTTTTAATTTTTTTAATTTTTTTTTATTTTTTTTTAATTTTTTTAATTTTTTTAATTTTTTTTTAATTTTTTTTAATTTTTTTAATTTTTTTAATTTTTTTTAATTTTTTTTAATTTTTTTAATTTTTTTAATTTTTTTAATTTTTTTTTTTATTTTTTTTATTTTATGTTTTTTTTTGATTATCGCTCAATTGGTTTAGTATTAATTATTTGTGGATCTTAATGAGACTAATCTCTATGTTGAGATTTTTCTAGTTTTTTTTTTTTAATTAGTTTTTGAATATTCTTCTTGTGCAAACATATCTACCATTTTTTGCATTTCCTACTAGACAAAAAATTGGTTTGGTGGGTTCTCTATCGTGATTAATCCTCTTGTTTCAGATAAATTTATCATTTTTTTTTAATGTCGTTACTTGTAGCAGTTATGTTACGAGTAATTATTTTTTTATTTTTATTTATCTTTTTGTATCTAAATCCTTTGACATTATTATAATTAAAGGAATTATTGTTTTGGTTAGCGATTATGGTGGTATCAATGTAAAGTCTTTTTTATATTATATCACATAGGTATGCCTGGCATGGCAAGTGGCATGATTGATTTTAAATAAATAAGCCGTGTCAAAAAAATGGCCTGTCCCATCGATAATCATGTCGGAAAATATATATATATATTTTTAAATTAAAATTTAGTTTATTCTGAGCCATTGGATTGCTTCCAACGGCTCTCAGGCAGAAATCCGATAGATGTGGGAATTCTACCTTATTTAATATTTAAAAAAGTTTTAAATTATTTTAAATTATTTTTATTATAAATTTCTAATTCATATATATATTTTTTCACTTATAATCCGTGACCAATCTTTTCTCTTTTTTTCCTCTCGTTCTTCTCAGATTAATAGTGTCATATTTTTTTTTAATAGTTTTTTTTTTTTAATTTATTTGTAATTTTAATTTTGTGGGGTGCAACATTCAACGTGTCTACCGCATATATAAAACTAGGGTACATGTTACAATTTAATTTTAATTAATTTACTTTATTTAGAATCTTATATTGATATAAATAAATAAACAAAATTAAATAAAATATTAAAAAAATAATTATTTCCTTGTCATGCCGTCTTATTTTCAACAAAGTCTCACACATTAAAAAAAAGATAAATAATTAATTTAATAAATATGAACCACACCTAGGCATGTATAAACATAATAAAGATAATCCGACCGAAATAGCAATTGAACTCGGGTTCTCATTCCCGTGATTTGAATTACGTCGGGTCCTATATGCCTTGCTCCTAAAATCAAGTAGGCTACTGCACGTGATGAGTGTCGAACATGTGACTTGTCGTCACGCCAAGGCATGACTTTTTTAATTATTAATTATGAGCAAGTTAATATATATATTTATAATAAATATAAATATATTAATTGTTTTATGACTTGTAATTTTTTCATCATTTTATTTCCAATTTTCTAGGGAATATAAATCTAGATTATAATACCGGGCAGCAATTCAGGCTGCCCGGGCTGACCCTCCCAGAGTGGGCAGCACTGGCCAGACATAGCTGGCCTGCCCGGGCGAACTGGATCCATCTGTTGCCTCGGCAGCGGGCAGCCCCAGCACGTACGGGCAGGGGGTGGGCTGCATTCAAGCCACGTATCTAGTCATCCGTGATTAGTTGTTGATTTCTTGTATGTATCTGTGTGTGGGTGTGGGTGTGTGTGTGTGTGTGTGTGTGTGTGTGTCTGTGTGGGAATGGGTGTGGGAATGGGTGTGTGTGTGTGTGCTTTGTTTGACGGGGCATGGTGATGGTGTATGCGGGTGGCAGGATCGACGAGAACATGGACGAGGCGCTGTCCAATGTGGAAGGGGCGCACGGGCAGCTGGTGAGGTTTCTCAGCAGCATATCTTCCAATCGATGGTTGATGATGAAGATCTTTTTCGTGCTTATCGTATTCCTCATGATTTTTTTGTTCTTCGTGGCTTAGAAAACACCAGAAATGAAAAGAGAAAATAAGTTTTAACCAAAAGTTCTACTTGTTATGATTTTGATTGAATTGAGAAAGCCCACAGCAAAACAAGGCTCAGTTCTACTTCTTCCAGGATACTTTGACTCTGTGTGTGTGTGTGTGTGTGTGTGTTGATTATGTGTGTGTGTGTGTTGATTATGTGTGTGTGTGTGTTGATTATGTGTGTGTGTGTGTGTTGATTATGTGTGTGTGTGTGTGTTGATTATATGTGTGTGTGTGTGTTGATTGTGTGTGTGTGGTGTTGATTATGTGTGTGTGTGTGTGTTGATTATGTGTGTGTGTGTGTTGATCGTGTGTGAGTATGTGTGGTGTGTGATTATGTGTGTGTGTGTGTGTTGATTATATGTGTGTGTGTGTGTGTGTTGATTATATGTGTGTGTGTGTGTGTGTTGATTATATGTGTGTGTATATGTGTGTTGATTATATGTGTGTGTATATGTGTGTTGATTATATGTGTGTGTGTGTATGTGTGTTGATTATATGTGTGTGTGTGTGTGTGTGTTGATTATATGTGTGTATGCATGAGAATGGGAAAACATTGTGTATGTGTTGGAACATTTCAACTGTATACGTGAAAAGGTGGTATACACTATATATATGATAACACACACATCATTAAATATGTGCATGTGTTAACACATATATTGTTTGTGTTTTATATATATATTTTTTATTTAAGATTTTTGGGTTTGCAAAGTTAATAGAGATCTGAAATTTAAATATTTTATATTTTGAATATTGTGTATTAAAACATTTTAAATTGGAGGCTAAAACAAAAATATTTTAGTTTTGGAATTGTTTTACCTAATTTTCCCTAAATTATATTGTATAAAATATTATTACTATAATGTTTTAAAAAAAAATTGTTTAATACTTTCACGGCCCAAATCATTACATTTAATGAATCTTTATAAATCTAGAATCGAAGCTCGGTAGGAATCTTTATTTCATTGGAACAATTAACTACAAAATAAAACAAAGTTTTCTTTCCTATCTGTTTTTTTTTATCACCCTCCCCCCAATCCCCCCCCTACCAACTCCACGGTAGATACATTTGACAAACTTTCACACTGGTCAATCATCACAGTAGTGATCGTCACCAAGCACATTTAACTTCTCTCT
Organism: Sapria himalayana; assembly: GCA_029783825.1. Lineage (NCBI taxonomy): Eukaryota > Viridiplantae > Streptophyta > Magnoliopsida > Malpighiales > Rafflesiaceae > Sapria > Sapria himalayana. The sequence continues at coordinate 182,755 of JAREIK010000418.1, forward strand.
TATTAGTTTATCCATAAAACATGATGAATTATCTCTCCCTAGCTAAATGATTTTTAATCATATCTTTAGTAAGAGCTATTTTTTTTTGGGGGATATCACTCTAATCACGTGCGGGCTGGGGCCCTACATATCCACTTCATGCTGTCTAATTGCCTCGGTCATGGGTTTAAAATTAATAAGTGTGAATGTGTTTGTGTTAAGAAAAAGCACAACGTAATGCACCCACTTAATAATCATTACTCTCACTCTATTTTAGCCTCTGTGTGTGTGTGTGTGTGTGTGTGTGTGTGTGTGTGTGTGTGTGTGTGTGTGTGTGTGTGTGTCTTAACCCTTCTTCAAGATGATGAGTATATATCACACCAAGTTTGAAAGGTAACAAATAAAATGGAGACCTCGTGAAGATATATGCAAGTTAATCTAGAGTAGACATATATATATATATCCACAGGTTTATGGATTATTGATAGTATAAAGTAGTAGAACTTAGAAAGATGGAACAAGAAATCTAATCTCCCCTAATAAATGTATGATCCAAGAAGCTTATGAGTTATTGTTTGCCAAAACCTAACACTTTGTTTAATTAATTCTTTTATTTTTCCAAGAGATAAAAAGATTATCTCTTGGAAAAGTATGAAAAATTATGTTAGATCTCCTATCAACACAAGCTTGTGCTTAATTAGGATTAGAAAAATCTATTTGCAACATACTACCTTAATCCATCTAAAAAACAAACAGTATGAAACAAAAATTTATTATCATATGAATTTTCCTAAAATAATATATGAAATGACTTATTATGATGATAATATATGATATATATATATATATATGATCCAATAATGATAAAATAGTTAAATTTTTTTATAATTCTATTAAATGTGATGGAGTTTACATAAATACTTGTACCAATTACAAAATAAACTTTTGCCTCAATAAAAAATTGATAATAAATATATTTGTGCTTTTATCTATATCATTCTCATGGTAATTAAGTAATTTTTTATGAAACTCACTTATAAAAATCATACAAGAGAAAATGACATGTTGGGTTGTCAAGACTATATGAAACACCTCCACTTTTATGTGTCTCATGATTTATCTATCATTTGTCATGATCGACACATGACTCTCACATTATAATGAAACTCCTAGTTTAAGATTACTCATAATTATATTTGTGCTTTCAACTTTGTAAGCATCATACTTATAATAATTAAATTTATCATAATCTTGAATTTTCACACAAATGTTCACCTCATGTATTAAGATTAGAAAGGTTATCACATTTATCTTTACATACCTTATGAGTGTGTCTTTTGACTTACATGATGTCATCTATCATGACAAATATACATAAAACTATAATATAGTATAAACCATGAATTTTAGTTTTAAAATAGCATTTATATTCATCAACATTTTATTTACAACATTACCACAAATATAAATATTATACGTGTATATCATCATAACACAAGTAGATCAAATTAATCCTAGATCATAATATAGGCTATAACCCTAATATTAGGAGAGAATTTATCCGAGATAATTGGAGTGGTATCTCATGGAATCAAGGGTTTCAATGACAACCAGAGTGATGATCTAAGTCTCGAAACCTAATACCAATCTATATTTGCTTACGTTCGTTTTGGATTTGCCCCTAATTAGAGATTGAAAGTAATGTTGCATAGGATTTTGTATATATATTTGGCTTGAAATCTAGTTCCCCATCTTCTCTTCAATGAAAAACTATTAGTATTTCTTCTATACTTTGAGAGGTTCCATGTGAATTTTTAAGCTTGAAGTCATGGTGTTTGGTTGATATCGTGACTTTTTCATCTCTTTGTATCTTTTTTGGAATACATAAGTTATGGCGATAATGTCATGACTAAGATTTTTTATCTCTAGAACACAAAGTCTTGGTGGCAAGAATGGTTTCAATATAGACAAATGCTATATAGATCACAAAGTCATGATAGCAAGAATGACCACAATTTAAGTATTTACTCTATGTAATGCAATGTCATGATTATAAGAATATCATGACACTACAATAAAACTTCAAATTAATGATATTTTATACCTTGACGCTTTCAGAAAATGTCATTATTCTATTTGTAACTAGATATTTAATGACACTTACTAGATGTGTCATTATTACGACTTATAGGTTAGGAAATTTCTTTACTCCTTAAATATTGTCAAGGACTAAGGGGCTTAAAATTAAAAACCTTGTCACTTTTATTAGTGTCATTGATATGAAAATATTAATTCTGAATTAATTGATTTTGAACTAATTTCTTTTGTATTTTTTATCTATAAAATAAGTAATAATATTTAAAATTTTACTCTTTATAAAAAAAAATTATCAATTTTTAGTTGATAATTATTTATTAAAAATAAAAAGAAATTTATGATCAAATTAAAAAAAATTAAATATTTTTACATTCAAATTTGAATTTTTTATTTATAAAATAAGTAATAATATTTAATTTTAAAATTAAACTGTTAATATTTAATTTATCCCTAAGAGAAATAAAAATAAATTGAAAATTTTAGGTCATTTAATAAATTAATGTGATTAATTATATATTAATTAAATTTCTAGCGAGTCTTAATTTAATAAAATTAAGACTGCCTCGCTATTAAATGCAAATATGGAAGTTTTCCCATTAAGTTACTAGCACGCATCTTCTTCAAATTGTTCGGATATTTTCCAACTGCTCGGCTTCAAGCAGTGCCTCCGATATCCTTGGCGATTTTTGCAGCATCCAGTAAGTTTCTCCATTAAGTTTCTAATTGTATCAGCTCTTCCAATCACTTTAATTTTTTCAAAAAACTGCATATTTAATCACTTGAATTGAAGAGGTTAACTTATTTCACCATTGTGAACTTGTATTCCGATCTTTTTGTATTTCTTCGCCGCATCTTCCAAATTCTTCTGTTTTGCTTCTTATATTATGCCCTCGTCTCTTTTCATGTAATGATATTACGTGTCATGTTCTTTCCAGTTGGAAATGTAACAGAGTCCCTCATCGAACAGCTCCCCCTTTTGACTGCACCTCATACATTTGCTGAAGAAGTTGACTTTAACGTAAGCATCATCTGCCAGCTTATAATATGCTGCTTGTGTGAAACATTCTGCAGCTTCTTCAAGTTTGGGAACAGGAAGTCTTTCCATAAATAAACAAAAAACCTGCAGCAGAATCTAAGACACACTGGATTGTAAATTTGCAGCGGAAAAGATAAAAATTAATATATGTTTGTATAATAAATTATATTAATTAGACATGTCATTTAATTTTTCTAAAAATATCATTATTTGGAACATGTTATATGTTTTTATGGCACTTACTAGATATGTCATTGTTAAGACTAATAGATTGTTAAGACTAATAAGAGGCTGAAAAATTTAAACTTTGTCACTATTATAAGTGTCATTGATATGAAAATATTAATTATGAATGTATTGAATTGGAACAAATTAGATAGTATTTTTTATTTGTAAAATATGTAATATGTTTTAAATTGGTACTGGCAACAAACTGGAAGAGTCGAGTGGAAGAGTCTCGGCTTGCTTCTCTATGGCAACATTTTCCATTTCTTCATTGATGAAATTTTCTTTGCTTAGATATATCCTTCTTCCTCAGGGTTGTTGTATTCTCGCACATGAATGGGTGATGTTGGTGACTCAATTAATACTTTCCTCAGTTTGAAAAGTATTGGGGACACATTTTTGTATTGAAGTATGAACAAATTTTGGTATTTCCAACTTTAAATTTTGATGAGGTTCATACTTTATATATCTTTTGACCCAAACTATGACTGAAGGTAAATTATTAGACATAATCATCTGAAGACATTTTAGTATTTTCCTTACACATTCATTATATTTCTCTAATTTCCAAATGTTGAATTACGTTAGTATATTGTTTGCATGATTCATGGGCGTTTAAAGGTAAACTTTTATTTGATCAAGTTAGAAGATCTTCCAACTTTGGAATGGTCCATGAACTATTGTGATAATAAATGTATTTTTTTTAACGAAATCAAGTTTATTACTTCTTACTTTCTATTAAATATTCAAAACTTGAATATGCAATTAGAATTTTATTGTTATCATATTATCTTTTGTTTATGTTGTCAACCATAGATTTTTTTTTGTAGATTGGCAATGGAAAAAATTGTGAGATCTTTCAACTCACTACACACATATATGTTTTTAATGAATTATTATTGTTTTGTATTTTAAAATATTTGATCAACTATTATGCTATAGTTGATAAATCTCTTGCTTTATATTTGACTCATTACTACTAACTTTGTTTTTGTTGTTGTTAAATTTGTTTAATCGTATATGTTAATTGTTACATAAATTATTTTTATGATATGTTGTTATTATTCCTTTTTTTTTCCAATGCTCTATAATATATTTTTTTCTACAAGTGTAATTATTTATTGTTCATCTTTTTGTATGTATATTACCTTTTTTGGAAATTAACTTTTAACTTTGTCAGGCTAGCATGAAGCAGTTTATTGTGGATAAGGCTCAATTGGGTTGCATATATCATAAACTTTGAATATAATTAAAGAAATGAATGTTGAAATTGTGTTTTTTTTGAATTGCAAGAAGTCCAAATTCCCCATTGTACTTGATAACTTTATTCTTGTTATGGATTGTAAAGAATGTTTTTTTATGTGTATGCAGTATTACAATAACAGGTGAAAATATATTTACAATAATTATCAAATTTATATTTAATTAAATCTTATCTTCCTTGACACTTTTACTAAATATCATTGTATTCAAATAATTTAAGATTGATACAACAAATTATGACATTTTCTGAGTGTCAATATAAATTAGTATAATAAACAGTGATACTTTATTTTAGCATCAAGGCTTGATTCAACGACACTGCAAAAAAATGATATTATATGCAAAGACTTTTTATGTCAGGCTAGCGGATGACGCTATCGATAAGCGACATGAATTATATATAATGATGCTTTTTAAGCGTCTTTGATTATGTTTTTTTGTTGTAGTGTGACTTAGATATTTACTCACTATATCACAAAGTCATGTCAAAAAAATTATTTTGCAACTATAAATAACTTGATGTTATATGCTTTTTAGTTTTATATTGATAGAGTCGTAATGCTTGAAAATATCAATACTCCTTATACTAGTAGAATACTTTATTGCCACCACATGAAAAATAAAGTCGTGACCATCATGTATTTTAGAAATATTATGTACTCCTAGAAAATATTATGGTATGAAAATAGTATTGTACAATAAAAAGATTATAATAACTTGGTGGCAGAATCATGACTTACAAAGATTGCCATGAATTATTTTATATAGTTGCGACCAAGAAATACTGCCACAACTTTTTTAGTGAGATGTTGAATTATATATATATATATATATATATATATATATAGTTATGTATAATTACATACATTTAATCATATATATTTATATATATGATTAAATATGTGTGTGTGTGTGTGTGTGTGTGTTTATATTGGTATATATATGTTTGTTAATTTATATATATGTTTATATATCTAATTATATATAGTTAGTATTATATATATTTATATTAGATATATATGTTTATATATCTAATTATATATAGTTAGTATTTTGATTTGTTGATGTTGATAATATGTTTATATATCTAATTATATATATCTAATTAAATAAATAGAATTTATAAATTTAAAAGCCACTCTTCATAAATAATTCTCGTGGAGTCATAGTTTGCAGCAATCAATTTTTATTTACATGATCACAACTATAATTGCAACTATGAGAGGAATTAGAATTCAAGAAATTGTAAATAGAATTTGTACATGCTAACGTGAATGAAACATGAAGATGATGATGAGGGTATCTCCCCCCTGCTCGCATCAATTTCTTGAGTCGATTAATTTGATGAACAATATGTGCTCGTATTATGAACTACATGACAAAGATTAGTGACGATGGTTAAGGCGTTTCTTTCACTGACACAGTGACGATGGGCATGGGCTACGATCAAGAAATCTGCACTCCGAAGAGTCTGAAACCTTTCTTCTCGACACGATCCTGTTCCGAGCCTAGAGCACAAGTCGGAACATCCGAGTCCCGCTTCATAATGCTCCCGTCGCTGAACGTCACATCTTCTTCTCCATCTTCAAGGGACAGCTTGTCTGAGAGAATATTTTCGGTGCTCTCGCCCGCGGCTCCGATGAATGCTTGAAGAGCATTCTCGACGTCGATCATGAAGAATATTTTATCGGCGGCGGTGACATTGGCGCAGCGCTCGCATCGCCAGAAAACAACAGCGTCATTGGCCACCAGCTTCTTTTCTTTGACAAACTGATTCCAACCCCTCGTGAACACGTAGCTCTGACTGCTCCGCCAATAACAGTAACGGAATCTCCATAACTTCATCGATCTGTCGTAGAAATCAAGCTGAACGTCCAACGCACCGCCATCAAAAACTTCACCTTGATCTTCTCCGATAGCTTGATCAATACGAAACTGCGGAAAGAATTTAACAGCGTGTTTCTTTGGAATCACAAGCCTGTTCAGCTTACCCACGTCGCTCGGAGTTAGCTCTTTGCGAAACAGCTTCCGCAATACGGTTCCTTCCCCACTGTTCGCCGTCGTCGTCGTCGTCGTCGTCGTCCAAGTATTAGTCTCGACCCCGCTATTGCTTCCATTAGTACTAGTCCGACTTCTGAGCATGATGAAATTGGCCAGCTTCTGTTTGTAACTTCTGTCTTTTATCATACTCATCACTGCTTCGGTGCTGAAATAATTCTGAAACTCGTGTTCTTCAATGGTGGTCTTCGTGAATGGAAGATTCCTCCCGCCGAAATCTCCTTGCCGCAGTTTGATCGATGCACTATCATAAGCCATGGCTGCCTCCTCCTCCGTCTTGAAGGTGCCCAGCCATATCCGCTGGTGCTGCGCGTATATCTGGCATCCCCAATTGCCATTGTGCTGCTGCACCACACCTTTGAATCTGGAGGCACATGAAATGCCACTGTTGCTACCGATCCTCGTACGTTTTCTAGCCGGAGATACTCGACTGCAGGTGCTGTAACAATCTGAAGCATCTTCCACCGTCACCGTTTCGCACCCATTCGAAGTCAAGCTCAAAAGCTTCTCTATCATTGTTCTTTTTCCTGCAAGAAACTTGAAATCACTTCAGCTCCCCAACCTCTCGAGCTCCCGAGGACGAGGAGAACCACGAAATAGCAAATAAAGATCTACCCTTGTGGGAGTGAGGCTAACACCCAAGTCACCTCATGATCGTACGGTAGTGGAATGCAACAACGAAGGCAAATTTGAAATTTCCCGCTTATAAATGACAGAGAGAGAGAGAGAGAGAGAGAGAGAAGCTGCCACAACACATGGAGTTTAAATGCATGGGCGATCCGGGATTTATAAGGAAACAGAATCAGCGATGATGGAGAAGAATTCTCTGACTGGATTAATTTATTGACCTGTCAAAGAGGAAATTGATCTTCCTGAAAGAATTTTCTCATCGTGGGCAACCGACGGTGAAGAGATGTTAGAATTGAGGAAACAAAAAATCATTGCCATATTCTGGCGTCGTTTTCGACGACGATCTTCAATCTTTATCAGTTTATATACCACCCATTCCACAAAACAACCCATCTGACATGACATCTAATCACAAGCATATATAGTAAGTATTTATTTCCATTTTCATCACATGGGCACTTAATATTCATATCAACTAGCGCACGTGCTCTCTGTAAGTGAAGAACACATAACATAGCGACTTATTTGTGGTTTACAAATTTACTTAGTTTTGTTTTAATTTTATGATAATTTACATGGGAGTAAAAGTGATCTCATTTAAACTAGATGTAATGAATTCATTGTGTTTGGTAATATTTTACTAAAATTACAATTAGATAGTATATAAAAGGTTTGAAATCTCAAAATTAAAATTAATTAGCAAATTATTGGACGGAGCAGTTTCGAATCCATTTTTGATTTTTAGGTTGAAACTTGGTTCATCCTTAATAAGTAGTATCATAGCTAATTAATTAGATTTAGGTGATGATTAAATATTTTATTTGTCCATATAAAAACTATTTCTTTGGGAAAGAAAAATAAATAGTCAAAAATGTGACTAGTGGACAGATTTCATGATCACCTTATGAGTTATTTGAATCTTAACTAGATTGTGTTACCTTTGTCCGAAGATTATGGATTAGTTAGGATGGGAAAAAGAGTAACGCCTATATTCAAAGAATATGTTTTAGCAGTGATGGGTGATGGGACATCTAATTTGGATATATCCCCAATATTTGGATAAATATTTTATCTATTAGAATCTTGGATAATATGAATCATATGTATGAATACTGTAATGGAATGGGGTAGGTAAAATCTCACATTGCCTACATCAAAAATTTATTTGGGATTTATGACTTTTTTTTCTATAAAATAAGATTCCCCCCTCCTTTGAAAATTATCACAATCTTAATTCCCTTTTTACTTGTTTTTTATTTCTTGTATTATTTATTTATTTTATTATCTTATGGGTTGAATTTTTTATTTTTAAATTATTGTTGCGAGTTCTATTTTTTTAATGGTGGTATCTGAAATGGGGTTAAGATACTAACTTTTATAGTTAATGCATATCTAGGAAAGTTCTGTCAAAGGGGCAATAAAAACTATTAGATTGCATAGAAATATAAATAATGTACGCCGCAACAATCAAACACCAGTTTTAATATGGTTTGCTAACCGTTCAACACGACTAACTATGTCCACCAGAAAAGTGCTTTGTACTTATAGATTAATAACCAAATGTTACAATACAAATTCACATAGAGAGGGAGAAAGAGATGAAGAATAGAGCGTGCATAACAAATTACTCATACAACGAATTTATAGGAAAAAGCAAATAGGGTTCTATAAATAGAATGAGTCAAATCAACAAAGTGGACCAAGTCACGCTCCAAAATTTTTTTCGGCTTATGACCAGACACTAGGACCCCCATTATTATCATAATGCCGCGTAATCAATCTCTCAACATATCAAAACATGTGCCTAAAAATAAAATAAATAAACAAAAAAAATAAATGGCTAAATAGATAACAAAACAACAAATTATATACTACCATTTTTAAAAGGACATTGCACCCCTCCACTTGCCCTGGAACTTTTTTTGTGTATTAACATAAATAGTTACTATTATTCGTGGTTACAATTCACTGTAAACATAAAATAAATGATAGCAAAATTTGAAGTAGAAAAATTTAACTGGTGTAATTTTTCATTTTGGAAAATAAAAATTAAGATAATTTTGAGGAAGAATAATTACTTAGATGTAATTGGAAAAAGGCCCATCAAAATTCTTGAAGATAAGTGGAATGAGATGGATGATAATGCGATTACTTATCTACATTTGGTACTAGCTGATGGAGTATTATCGAGTATGATAGAAAAGAATACAGCAAAAATAATTTGGGATACTCTCATTACATTATACAAGGTGAAGTTGCTTCACAATAAGATCTTCTTAAAGAAAAGAGTTTAAACTCTTCGAATGATGGATTCTATTATGAAAAAATATTAATATCAATGCTTTGAATACATTATTTTCTCAACTTACTATGATGAGTCATAAAATAGAAAAAGTTAAACATGCTGAGATTTTACTTCAAAATCTACCTGATTTATATGATCAACTCATTATCAATAGGATGAATGGTGTTCTGATAGCCAATATAATCTTTAATGATATTGTCTCTGTCATATTAGAAGAAAGAAAATGCAAAAATAAGGATAATAGATATGCAAATGTACCACAAGTAGAGGCCTTGATGATGATATGAGAGAGATCAACTGAGCATAGCCCTAATGGGAATCAAAATTATGGTAGATCAAAATTAAGAAGTAAGAAAAAATTAAGTGCTACAACTATGACAAGAAAGGAAACTTCAAAAGTGATTGTTGGTTTAAAAAAAGAGTGAGGATAATGAGTTATCAAATACTCAAGGGAATTTTCTAAGTATCAATGATAATATCAATATATTATACAACAAGGTGATAACAATAGCTGAAAGAAGAAAACAATTGTGGTGATGTGTGGTTGCTAGACTCAAGAGCTTAGTGGCACATGACATCTCGAAGAGATTAGATATACAAATATAAACCAATCTCATGAGGTTTTATACACATGGGTAATGATCATGCTTTGATGATTATTGGTATCAATACTATTAAAATAAAAATATTTGATGTTATGATTTGTATCATTCAATAAGTATAATATGTGCTAGGACTTGAAGAAAAATATATTATCTCTAGGTAAAATATATAGTCTTGGGTGTAAGACATATTTTGAGAATGAGATGATAAAGATGATGGTAGATATACTTATATTCATGAAGAGAGAAAAGATAGTGACCAATTTATTCATGCTTAAAGGAGAAATACTATAAAAGTTAATACATATGTTGTATCAATTAGCAAAGGAGAAAAATCAATGATAATATGGCATCTCAAACTCGGTCATATGTAAGAACAAGGTGTGAAGATTATTTCTAACAATAAACTACTTCCGGGGCTCAAATCAGTAAATTTACCTTCTTGTGAGCATTCTGTTATATGTAATCAAAATAGGTTGTTATTTAGTTAATCAATTATAAAAATTAAATACATTCTAGACTTGATACATTATGATGTATAGGAATCACTAGAAATATCTTAAGGAGGAACAATATATCTTGTGTATTTCATTGATAATTCCTTAAGGAGATGTTGGGGGTATTCAATGAAGAAAAAGTCAGATATGTTTTTATTTTTTTCAGACATCATAGCACATGTAGAAATTGAATCTAAGAAAATAATTAAGTGTTTATTGATAGATAATGAAAGAGAATTTATAGAAGGCAACTTTATTACTCTTTGTAGGTAAAAAAGTATCAAATGATAGTTCATAATCACATACATGCTACAACAAAATGAAATAGTAGAATGGTTGAACTGAATACTTGCAGGATAGAAGAGAGCAATGTTGTGAACTACAAATTTACTCAACTTTTTTTGGGTGAAAGCAATCAGCACTACATGTTATGTGATAAATTGGTCATTATCAATTATGATTAATTTGAATATGCTGATGAGAAAATGGACTGATAAGCTAATAGATTAATCTACTTTATACTTTTTTAGATTTCTTGAATGTATGATATATGACACCCAAGAAAAAACAAAATTGGATTCTAAATCCAAAAAATATATATTCTTAGGATATGCTGAAAGAGTGAAGGGGTACTGCATATGAGATCCCACTACCCATAGGGTAATTATTAGTAGGGATGTAATCTTTGTAGAAAATCAACTACAAAGAATTAATGACAATTTAATATATTGAAAAAATCTTTAGAAACTATCATTATGCAAGTAAAAAATAATTAAGGACAATATATTCAATATCTATAGGAGAAGAACTAGAGCATGAAGTATAAAAGCAAGCCGAGTCTGAGGTTCTAGAAGTTAGTCAGCCAATATGTGATAGAAGGTCATCAGCTTTGCACTTAGAGTATGTTACGGAGAGCAATATTACATATTGTATTCTAATAGATGATATAGAACCTTTAATATTTCATGATGCTTCAAATAGTCTAGATACATCTCTATGGATGACTATAAATGGAAGAAGAAATTGAAACTCTATAAAAGAATAAGACTTGGAAGCTAATACTATTATCACTAGGAAGAAAACTATTAGTAACAAATGGGTACACAAGATCAAGCAAGATAATAATGATCAAGTAGAATAGTATTATTCAAGATTGGTGGTAAAATGATATACTCAAAAAGAAAGTATTGACTTCAATAAGATTTTTTCTTCTTTAGTTTGTCTTATAATAATCAAAGTAGTAATGACTTTGTGTGCTACATTTGAGTTATATTTAGAGTAATAGATGTCAAAACGATACTTCTTCATGGAGAAATTGAAGAAGAAATTTATATGTTCTAGCCAAAAAAATTTATAGAAATAAGTAAGGAGAATATAGTTTGTAAGTTAAACAAATCTTTATATGATCTAAAATAGGCATCGAGGTATTGGTATAAGAGATTTGATTTCATCATCATTAGTCTTAGATATAATAGACTTAGTTCAGGATCATTGTACGTACTACAAAATATTTGAGAATGAAAATGATTTCATTATTTTATTATTGTATATGGATGACACGTTGGTAGCAGACCCAAACATATATTGAATTTAAGAATTGAATTCATAGTTAACTAAGGAGTTTGATATGAATGACTTGGGAGTAACAAATAAAGATTCTAAGGATACAGATTTAATGAGATAAAAATAACAAAAAGTTTTGGCATTCTCAAGTAAAATACTTTAACAATATTTTGTGTCTCTTTAACATGCAAGATAGTAAGCTAATTTCTACCATACTTCTTGTTATTTTTAAGTTATCCTCAGGTATGCATCTTAGCTCTTAATAAGATAGGAGGTAGATATCTCAATTATCATATGCATCAGTAATGGAAAACTTAAAATTTGCAACTTATTTGTACTTGACCACACATTGCACAAGTAGTGTGAGTAGTTAGTCGATTCATAACAAATTCTAGCAAATAGTAATATTAAAAGGATTCTCATATATATTAGAGGAATTTCAAATGCTTCATTATGTTATGAATATTCATACCATATTACTGGAGACTATGTTGATGCAAACTATGCTAGGAATATTGTTAATATCTAGTCTACCATGAGCTATATTTTTATGCTTGCTATAAGAGCTATAAGTTGGCTTTCAAAGTCAGTTTATTTTGTCTACTTCTATGATAGAAGCAAAGTATATTGTAGCTACGTAATCTAGTAAAGAAGCAATCTGGTTGTAGATGCTATTAGAAAAGTTTGGACACAAACAAAATAAAATAACTTTATTTTGTGATTATTAGAATGCTCTATACTTAACAAAAAATTTAATATATCACTCAAAGACAAAACATATTAAAGTACAATATTATTTTGTATGAGAGAAAGTTGAAGAATGAAGTATGAATATATAAAAGATTCGTGCTAATGAGAATATAGTAGATATTTTGACTAAACTAATCAATATTGATAAGTTTGAATGGTGTAGAACTTCATGTTCCTTAACAAGAATATAAGCAAGCATAGACACATGAGAAATGTGGTTTTCAACTGGAGAATGTAATGACAGTGGTAGATGAAATATCACCTTACCCACATCATAAATACATTTGAGATTTCTTATTTTTCTTCTATAAAAGGAGGTTCCCCCTCCTTTGAAAAATATCTCAATCCCATTTCTCTTTTTACTTATATTTTATCTCTTGTATTATTTATTTTATTATCTTAAGGGTTGAATTTTATATTTTCAAATTATTATTGTGGATTCTATTTTTCTAACAAATACCGATAAATATTTGGTCATTGGATAAAGTGATGAGTAAAAATAATATTTCAAGGATGATTTCTTATCTAAATTGGTTCGAATTGGAAAAGTACCTTGTTAGGAATTGCAAGCACTGATTCCAAGCTACTCAATACATGAATATGTTCATGTGGAATATTGATGATCTAATTTCTATAGGAAAGTAGCCTACACTTACTATCCAAATGTCACCTAGTAATGAGAGGACTGATTAATATAATTAAGAGATATATAGCAATGTTGTTTTCACCCACTTGCTTCGAGGAGATTAAAGTTAGTTGATGTGGATCTTAAAGTGCTTATAAAGAGATAAGCAAGATTCTCAAAGGAATCCCATATTAGTATCACTGTTATTCCAATCGCTACTGAGGATTGAGTAGATTAAGGATGAGTTGATGAATTAAAAATAAAATTCTACGTTTATTTTAGTCACTTTCATGATATAGAGATCAAGGGGGAGCTTAAGTGTTGGAAGTAAAAATTATATTTTTACTTCAGCCACTCTCAAGGATCTATCGAACAAAGGGGAGCTGATAGCTAAAAGGAAAAAATGAGACTCAAAATAAATGGGAGAAATTTTAATTTTCAGAAAAAATTAAATTTTCAAAAAACTCTCTCATGTGAGTAACAAGAATACATTTTAGTGTTTACAATAGAGAACTTCTTATTTTTGTTTTAAATTTAAACCAAGGACTTATCTCGGTCTACCGTCTACCCATTTATGGTTGAGAGAGATTATTGGGTATGCTCAGGATTGTGCAAATTGAGTTTGATTTATTTATGGTTTATATTTAATTAATTTGATTTTAATTTATTATAATTTAAATGAGAGTATGAGTCCACACTTTGAAATTGGCTGCACTTGACAATAAAATTAAAATGGTTAAGCTTTTAATTAAAAAAATATTTTAAAAAAAGAGAGAAAATTGTATGGCAATGAAAAAAAGGAAGGACATCCTTTTCTTTTTGTAAGAAAATTGAACCTACTTTTTAGAAATGAGATATCAATTTGCATGATCATCAACCTAATTTTTTGAGTCAGCATGGAAGCCATGCAAGCATGATTATCATGGCTGCTACAGCATAGCTGTCATGACGTGCACAAAAACCAAGCATGTTTGATGGGTGTGGTAGGCATGGTTTCCATGTATACCTTAGCTATCCTGCACAGTAAGTGGGGCAAACATTGATGCTATAAAGCAACAACCACTACAGTAGCAAAGGCTTATGTGAATGCAGTTGTGGTTGTGGCTAGACGTCATGTGTGGAGGTGTGAGCGTGCAATATGATAACCTAAAAATGAGTTGTTTGTTTTGGTTCATGCTCAAAGGTGTTGCCCCTTCCCTCTTTTTATAGTTCTATATGAGTTTTAATAAAACCTTAATGAAGGATTTTAAGAAAAATCTTATATAAAGTTTGATAAAGTAGCAATCTTGTTTTGGGATTGGGATGCTATTTATTAGAATGTAAAATCCCAAATAATATTAACCATATAGTATGATTTTTCTTATGTATTATATCTAAAAGACATGTTTATTTATAATAATTTCAAAAAACTTAGTTTTAAAGGATTTTAATGATTAGTTGCTAAATCGAGAATTTTTAGTAAGAAATGTGTCGACTGATAGAATTGGTAATTAGGAGGAAGAACAATAATGCAAGTTGTAGTATTTTTATTTGATATGCTATGACTTAAATGTATCTTTAAGTACTTGCATATTTTTTATTTGACATATCATTATATTGTAAATTCTAAGCTCGAGAAAAGCTGTAGTATTACACAGGCATACTCACACCACCGTCTATAGCATATGCACAAATATAAACCATAAATTGTGATTAAAAATATATATCTAATAGTATAATTTCAAATGAAAAGTAGAGAGGAGAGCACAAAGAATAGAGAGAGGAGAATATACAAAGGATATAGAGAATCATACTCATAGAGAGTATAAGAGAAAAAATTTAAAATAAAAATTCTAAAATTCTCTTATATTTATAATGAAAAAAAAATTGAAATTATTAAAAAACTATTTTTTAACATTCTTTTTAATTTTGTTTTATTTTATTTTTTTTGATTTAAAATTGACCAGAACCACAATAACTATCAGATTTTAAACATAATAGCAAATGGTTGGTATTTTCTTATCATTATGGGATTGACACAATTTTATTCCTCATATTGGTCACATGAGAATATCCTCAATCGGATTCATGCACCACCTCAAAAACAAGGCAAGAATATATATGTAGTCACTTAGTGTCGATATTTTTCATCACTGAATCTCTATCAAAAATAAAATAGCAATTTGGCAATGTAACAAATCACAAGAGTGCATATCATTCGGCATGATAATGCACAAAATGAGCTTCTGCTTTATATGTAGTCACCTAGCATCGGGGGGGAGAGAGTAGGACAAGCTAAATATGAATGCAGATGTGGTGGAGTTTTCAAGAATAATCAGTTTAATGAGATTTGCTTTAATCAAAATCAAGTCACACTCGAGAGAATTTCTAATCACAAAGGATCATCTGGTAGGAGGATCTCAACTATAGAGTTTCTCTGAGCTACAAAGAAACTAGGATTTTGTTGGAAGACTATGACTAGAATGCTGGAGAAATAATTAAATCCAAAAAGAAACAATGAACACTAGCATGGTGTGATAGAATATTATGGAGTGGGAAAGGCATCCAACAATAATCTTAAATTTGTGGGAAGTCCAAGTTCTTTGATTATAATTCATTTTTCACTTTGTTTTAAATTCATGTGGAAGCCATTGAAGGAGACATTTGTGGATTTTGTTGATGCATTTGTGGATTTATCAACCCACATAGTGGATCCTTTCATTATTTTATGGTTTTAATTGGTTGTTACATTCACTTGTTTGTTTCATGTTTGCCTTCTTGTTCTTTCTATTCGAAAACTTATTTTTTCTAGCTTACTTGCATAAATTATCAAATCGAGCCCATTTTTTGATCATTCCATTAAGACTAATCATTTGGATAATACTGGTAATTTTCTTTTAAATACCTCATGACTATTGCATATCATTGGGTATGGAGGTTCAATATCATGTTACTCAAACTCATTCTCAAAAAGGCTTAGCTGAATCTTCCATTAAGCATTTATAATCTATTACTAGACTATAATTTTTATGAACCAAATTACTTTTATCTGCACGAGGTCATGTCCTACTACATGCTACCCTACTATAGCTCTACCAAATATTTCTTATTTATGTGTCTTTAGTTGTGTAATTTATATCCCAATTCCTCAAAATCAACATTTAAAATGTGTCCTCAACATTGCCTGTGTATTTATAATTATATGGGCTTTATTTTTGTACCTAATATCCATTATACTAAGCCTTTAATAGGAAATCTTTTTACTACTCTTTTTGTCGATTGTCATTTTGATGAATCTATTTTTCCCCCATTAGGGGGAGATGAATTAATTTCTATTAATTGGCATCAAAATATTTGGAATGCACCATCATTCCTGCATCTTGATCCTCATACTAAATAGTTTGAACAGGATGTTCAAAGAATCCTTCATTTATAGGATCTTGCAGATTAATTACTAGATGTTTTCACTAATCCTAATAAAGTGATAAAGTCACATATTTTAGCTATTAATACTTCAGCACATATTGAGATTCATATAGAGGATTCAGGAAATGCTATAGCTAGTACATCTAAACCATGTATGAAATATGGAAGACCAATCAGATCTAATATTATTTCAATGAAAAAGTATATCTAATAAATTACTTACTCATGTAGAGTGCAATTCTGATAAAACTACCCTTGAACAACCTATTACAATTCAAATAGTTCTTGTTGAGCCAAATACATCACAAGGGTTAAAAGAAATAACTACAAGAGTAATATTAACTACCTAATTAAGTTATATGAATGAAGAGATCTCTATAAATTATATAAATCAAGAAAAAATATGAGACCATAAAAATATCTTTATCAACATTTTTTTTTCAAAGTGACTAAGGATATCATAAATAATAATGATGATCAAGAGCCACAAACTGCATATAAATGTTGAAATCAACATGATTATGAAAAAAGAAATAAGCAATTCGGGAAGAATTGAATTTTTTAGCTAAAAGGAAGTTATTTGGACCAATAGTTCTAATACCTAAAAATGGTAAGCCTATTGGATATAGATGGGTCTTTGTATCAAAAAAGAAATGAAAATAATAAACTCATATGATATATAGATCACCTTGTTGCATAAGGTTTTTCACAAAGACACAGTATTGACTTTAAGGAGACATATTCACCCATAATTGATAAAATCACAATTAGATTTTTAATATATTTGGTAGTTTCAGAAGAACTAGAAATGTATTTGATGAATGCTATCATAGCTTTTTATATGGTTCCGTAAATAGTGACATATACATGAAAATCCTTAAAGGATTTATTTTGTCTGAAGTAAAATTTTCAAAACTAAATGGTATGTATTCAATAAAATTGTAATGATCCTTGGATGGACTCAAACAATTTGGTTGAATATGGTATAGTCGTTTGAGTACAAACTTATTGAGAAAAAATATATAAATAATTCAATTAACTTATGTATTTATCAAGAAAATAGAAGTCATTTTGATAATTAAAGTTGTATTTGTGGATGATTTGAATTTAATAACAATCCCTGAAAACTCCTAGAAATAGGTGATTATTTAAAGAAAGAATTTGAGATAAAAGTTATTGGTAAGACTAGATTTTGCCTCAGCCTACAGACCAAGTATTTTTTAAGTGACATTAATTTTTCATTAATCAACATATACTGAAAAAGTCTTAATATATTTTTACATGGGCAAAACTCATCCCCTTAACTCCCTATGGTTGTACAATCACTTGAAGTAGATAAAGATCCATTTCATCCTAAAGAAGAAAATGGGAAACTTCTTGATCCAGAAGTACCATACTTAAATGTAATTGGAACACTAATGTATCTTGTAAATTGTACAAAGCTAGACAGCCTTTTTCAGTGAACTTGCAATATCTACTCTTAGGCATTAGAACGAAGTAAAATATTTGTTGAGATACCTTCGTGGGACAAGTGATATGTGGCTCTTTTATTCCAAAGTATCAAAACTAGAGTTGCTTGGTTATACTGATGCCAGATACCTTTCGTATTCAAATAAGGCTCGATCACAAATAAGATATGCATTTTCTTATGGAAATACTGCTATCTCTTGGAGATTTATTAAGCAAATTATGGTGGAAAAAACTATTAATAATACATGAGGCAAGCAAGGAGCACATGTGTTTAAGATCCATGAATCAACATATTCATGACTCTAGTGGTATTTCTCCTATTTCAAATACCACAACAACTTTATATGAAGATAATACTATTTGTATTACATAACTCAAATGTGGATACATCAAAGGAGACCAAACTAAACACATTTCTTCTAAGTTCTTTTACACATGAGCTTCAAAATAATTCTAAAATTGGTATACTACAAATTAGGTCTACAAATTTATTCATAAAAGTATTACTTACTATGACCTTCATGAAATTTGTACGTCAAATTAAAATGAATAGACTTCAAGATCTCCAAACTGAGATATTAAGACATTAAAGGAGAGTCTCAAATACTCACAGTATACTATATTCTTTTTCCTTTACTATATTTTTGTCTCAATGAAATTTTTCTAATATGTATATGTATTTTTTTTTTCATTCACTAAGATTTTAATGAGACATGTTCTTTGACATTATGATCGCACAAGGGGGAGTGTTACAATACTTTACAATAAATGAATATTATTTATGAAGGTCCTTTGCCTTTTTCTCTATGACTTTTAGTTTTTTCCCTATGATATTTGGTTTTCTTGTAAGCCCATAAATTAGCTCGATCAGAATGAAATATAATGATTCAAATTTTTTTTCTCTTCATTTCTTTCTCTTCTTTATAATAAAATATTCATGATACTCTATTTTATTCTTATTTTTGTATCCATTTTCAGGCAGCCTAGGAAAGACATGAGACATTACAAGATTCAATTGTATCTGACACAGTATGATCCGATTTAGAGTTATACATGAACTTGACTTGGGATGCATTGGGTCAGAGTTCCTATCATGGTAGGCGCGACACAACACAACCTGACAGATGGCTCATGCAAGCTATTTTGACCTATTGGTCAAACAAACTGGCCTGAACCTAATTTAGGATAGCCTAGAATGAATTAACCTAACCTAGCATTATTCATACTGCTCTGAACCAACCTAGTCGTACCTTACCCGCCTTAGCATTAGTGCATGGCTAGGTATGATTTTTAGTTCATTGGATTGAAAAATGAGGACTTGTGTTTTGGTGTACCAAATATAAAATATTAAAAAAAATAATAATTTATAAATTTATTTAAAAAAAAAAAGATAATTAAGTTTTTGTGTGAAATCGGAAACCCGCCGTCAACATTCCTACGTCGGACTGTCTAAAAGAAAGGCCTCGCTTCCATCTTTTACCACTGTGTCGAACACGGAGAGTGTCCCATTGGCCTTGCTCGACCTCGATCTCCTGCTGATGTTTGGAAATGAAAACCGAGTGAACATCGCGCTATCCCTGGTCTAGGCGAGCGCTGATTGGGATGGATAAAGGCGCTGAGGAAATTCAAGATCAAGTTCATATCGATGTTCTTTCTCAAGCCAGGCAAGTCTGCTACAAGGTTCCATCTCATCTCTCTTCTTAATATTTTTGTCTGATAGAAAAGCGCAGACATATTCCATGGCTGGGAGTTCCTTTTGATGTCAGGCGCGAGATTTATTTTACGCGTGTTTGGAGAAAGAACGCGAGAAAAAGCCCACAGAAATTGGGTCGGTAGGCCTTTTGTATCCTCTCGAATGCAAGCAACTGCGGGTCGAATTCGAGACGAATTGTCGGGCTTCCTGGGTAGAGTCTCTTTTTCTTCTCTTCTTCATGGGCATGTCTTCTGATGTTGTCGTGTTTGGGTGATAGGTTAAGCACTTCGACAGGCAGTATTGTAGAAAAAAGACGATGAAGAGGCTGCTGGATGATGGGGATAACAGGAAGGGTCCTCTTTTACTGCCCAAACCTCAAATTTCGATTCCAAATCCTAGCTAGCTCCAAGCTAATCACGTACCTTTCTTTGTTCAATAATCATGCCGATAATTTGGTTACATTTGGGTTTCATTTTGATGATACCTTGCTCTTCTTGCAATCTAATTTTGGAGTTTTACTTTATTCAGTTCGTGAATGACATGGCGGGTTGTTCTATTTTGCATGCAGAAGTCACTGGTAAAAGTATAATATAAATGTTCACTTCTCTCAAATAGCTTCATTTCTTGGTTTTGCCATTTTTTATATGGAAATGCTCGATAGATTGTTCTTGGGATAACATCTCGTGATGTTGAGCCAGTGCCTAGTTATTCTTGTATTGTGATTTGTTTATTTATCGCTTTTTCATAGTGCTGATTGAATCATAATTGCCAAATGAAAATCTTTATTTGGGAACCACACACACACACACCCACACACGCACACACTTATATATACACATATATATTTCGATAATAAAAAAATTAAACTTTTAAATGTTGTTGGTTCACTTTGTAATTCATTTTACAATGTTGGTGGTTCATCATTAATATAAATTATATGGTTTTGAAAATATTAAACACACACACATGCTTGTACTTACTTACATACACACACATGCTTGTACTTACTTACACACACACACACACACACACATATATATCCTTCACCAAAAAGTGATTGTTTTCTTATTGATGAATACATGGTAACTCAACACTAATGAAATCCTCAACTTGTCCATAGCATTAAAGTTGCTTTGTAGAGCAAGGAAATTTATGGATCTTCATGAACATGACTATGGACCATCCAAACAACATTATTAGTAAACTATGTGTCATATGTTTTGATGTTTGAAGATGTCACGTGAATACCCACTTGGCTCCTCAATAAGTTCCTCACTGAGCAGTTAACTATTTTAGTTTGTGTGTTAGATGTGAATAATGTGTACTATAGTTGAGAGTAGTAGCGATCACAAAGCTTAGACTCTGCTAGAAATGACTGGAAAACTAATTGTCAAATTATGCAAATGCAAGTATTGTGAGAGTGTGCCATGGACCACACTTATCATCCATCTATCAAATTATGCAATTTCATGAGAGCAGTGCTCCTCAGTGATAATTTTAGGTTGTGGCCATTCTCACAAGTTTTGTAAATAACTCACAAGGCTAATAATATAGAAAATGATATGATTAAAACAAACCACCATAAATTTACCAATGAAAGGTCTTTGAGATACCGATCACTTGGTTGTATGATCAGCAAAAGAGAGTTGATACTCCAACCTTGGGGACATAAGTTTGATCCCCAAGAATGCTAGATATGCATTCCCATGGTGTTTGCACCAATCAAGCCGTTGGGATGAGGGCCTTACAAGCTCAGACTCTGAGGCACTTGAAATATATATATATATATATATATATATATATATAAGCAAATGGATAATATGAGTTAAGTTTGGGAGGAGAGTGATGGGAATGGGACACAAAAAAAAAGTCTCACAGTTTAATTCATCACTGTATAAAGGTATCAGGAGCATTAATAATCCAAATGGTATGGTCAACCACTCTGACAGTACTTGATGTGTTTTAAATGTGGTTTTTTTCCCTCACTGAGTCTTTGAATTTGTATCTAATAGTACTAGTTACTGTGTAAATCCAACTTGTTAAACACAGTTGCTCCACCAATTTGATCCTGAGGCAACTCATATGGCATCAATTTAGAAAAATATCAAGAAATTTTGTGATTAAAAGATGGATAGGATTAGCAACATTTGATGATGATAATCTTGATTTATCCATCAACATTTTTTATGGTGTGCTTGAATTTGGCTTGAGTCAAAATGATGTTATTATCCCCATTAAGAGTTCTCCCCCTTGCTTATACTTTAGAGAGTAGTAGTGTGATCTTTTTATCTTGAACATGAATGTGAAATAGTTAGCACACTGATCGTGAATAATCTCATAGTCCAACTACCAAGGATGTTCCAATAACAAGTGGCGGGTACCCTTGGGAATGACATCTCACATAATCTCATCCTTATACGTGACACTAATATAGAAAATGATCAAAGCATGATGCTTCATAGTAATGTTAGTCCTTTTTATCAACCAAGCCAACTTGTATGATTTGGTGTGCTTTTCTGAGAGATGTCAGAAGGATTGTGTTGTGCCAGCATAGCACAATTGATTTTCTGCCTGGCCTAGCACAGCACGATCAGCACAATTATGAGTAGACTCGTGCTTAACGTGATGGGTTGTCTCAGGTCGTGCTGAATCATGTTGGATATGAGTTTTATAAAAAAAATTTATCACGTGGATGCGATGGATATGTATAAGTAAAAAATTAAAAAAAAATATCTATTTTTTAAATGGATCCAGGCGTGGGCAAGTCACAGAAATTTGGTTACCCATTTTTCTGTGACCTATTTCGGTGGATTGTGCCAATGAGTCAGGTTGTGGGTCATACTCGGCTTAGAATAAGGCATGGTAACCTTTGGCCCATCATGGCATGAGCTATACCTTGGGCCAGCACTACCCAGGTCCAACCATGGGCTTGGACCGTGCTGTGCTAGGCTAGACACGATTCAATTGGGCCATGCCTCGTGCCATTCTTGGTAAGTCTGACTTCATTGACACTTCTAGATTTCCTCTTGTCAAATCATTGATTGTGAGATTAATAATAATTCTATATTAATTTTGAAAATGTTTGTATAGTTCTCCATAATAATTAAGTAAATTGCGTTACACATAATATAATGAGACCTATAAAGATTCACTACACATAAATAAAATGCAGTGCACAATAAATTTAGTATATAAGAGTTTGATGTTTTTTTTTTTTAATATTAAAATTTTAGTTGTCTTTTTTTAAATATTTCATGGGGAGTATATCTAAACATAATTCTCTCTTTTTTTTCTCTGTGTTTATTCTTTTTCATAAATAATATGATTATCAAAATGTTTTTTCATATTTTATCATATTTGTTGATAGAAAAATGAGTGACTATCAAGAACATATTTGATTAGTTATTAACAAATTAAAAATTGTTTGCTTTGCATAAATTTGAGTTTTGATTTTCAAGTCTTGTCATGACTTTATTTTACTTGAACTAAAGGTAGATAATATGCACTTGCTTGGTTAATTAGTAATTTATAATATTTTAGAGGAAAAAAGGCAGAGAACTTCACATTCTGTCATCTTGTATAATTTGTATTTTCTTGACATGATCTTTTTTTTGGTAATTCACTTATCAAGAACATATAAGTTGTTTTCAACAACTTATTATGATCATGTTTAACTTTTGTTTAGCATGGCTAAATGCTCGCCATCATCGCATTGTTGCTATTGCTAATGTTGGGGACTTGGGATTCAAAATTGCTAATGAGATTATTTGCTTAGTTTAGGATTAAATTTGTTTTAATAAGAATAACATACCTTGAATAGAGCACTTGTCCATGGAGGAATCATCTCCTGCATATCCTCTATTCCAATTTCTCAATGAAGA
The DNA here is from genome assembly GCA_029783825.1 of Sapria himalayana. Classification (NCBI taxonomy): domain Eukaryota; kingdom Viridiplantae; phylum Streptophyta; class Magnoliopsida; order Malpighiales; family Rafflesiaceae; genus Sapria; species Sapria himalayana. Next base: position 206,834 of record JAREIK010000418.1, read on the forward strand.
AGATACACCACAGTAGTCCTCGTATCATCTTTGTTACTTTATTTTATTAAAAAAAAATTAAATAAAAGAATTAAAAATAATATATGTCATAATATCTTTTAAAAGTTGATGTGGCATCCATTATTAATCTTTTATTTATTTATTTATTTATTTATATTTTTTTTAATGTAACAAAAGATTTATTTTATATTTATATATATATATATATATATATATATAATTAAAATTAATTCAATTTTAAATAACTTAATTACTCTGATTTATACATACATAATTTATCTAGAATGATCTTGCTTGTGAGTTTGTGACTTATTATATAATCTTCTAAAAATTGAGCATTTATACTTACAATGACCTGATCTTTTAAATTATAGAATAAATTATTTTTGGTTTATTTAGGATATCCGACAAATAAATAAACTTTTATTCTTGATTATAGAATAAATAAATGTGTTGGTCAATCCAAAGATGAATATGTTTTAGACTTAGCTTACGTATAGTCTACAAAATTTTTTGGAGCCATAGGCATTGACTTAGATGAAGCCAATTTCAAAACATGGGGTGTTATTTCAAATGCATATCCCCAAAAAGAATCATTTATTTGCAAATAAGTAGTCATTGATCTTAACATATTCATGAGTTCTATTTTTTTTTTTATATCACCTCATTTTGTTGTGAAACATTAGGTGTAGATAACTAGGAACTAATCACATATTTTGATAGATCATCTCTGAGTCTTTCCAAGAGGTATTCATTATCATGATCACACTGTACTTTTTAAATTTTTAAATATTTTGATATATTTATTTTGATGTTTTGCCATTCCTATCTTGTATTTTTAAAAATTTTCAAATGTATCATACTTATGACATATCAAATAAGTATACTCATATCATGAGTAATCATCAATATATGCTATGAAATAATCAAAACTACCTCTTGCTTTAGTAGTCATGGGTCTGCATAAATTAGAATGAATCAACTCAATTGTTCTTTGGCTCTATCGTTTTTAGCCACGAAGGGCCATTTGTTCATCTTTCTTTCTAAGTATGATTTGCATGTTGGAAGTGTTTCAATCTTCAACAAACCCAAAAGCCAATCTTAAGTTTTAATCAATATCGAAATCCATTTAGATTCACATGATCTAGGCTTAAGTGTCAAATATAGGTATGGTATGGTTTATATCAGAATGATATTTTTTTATATATGATAAGATATTGATATTGGTCGAATCATCCCATTGTATTTCCCATATAAAAAGTGATCTCTTCATCACTTAATTGTTTGGTTTTCTATAATCTCTGCAAAGAATTACAAATATAAGTAGTGGAGCCCATATTTAAACATCGGGTATACATAGATGCCATTGCTAAACATGACTCGACAACTAATCAATGAGATTTATTTTATTTATTCACCTTGCTGAGATCAAACAAATATTACTTCTCCTAGCGTCATGATTATTTGCGATGAAAATATGTATCTCTTAGTTTTTTCACTGTCATTTGTGACTTATTAGTTATTTGTGAAACATGAGCATATTTTTGAAATTTATTTCTATTCTTTTCTTTTGGTTTATAAAATTTTTTCAAGCCACAATTATTTTTTGTCGATACTAATTCTTTAAGTAATTGTGTGAGTATCCAGTCAATTTTGTTTATATTATAGTTTAGATAGAATTGCCAATAAGAATATGGAAATGATTGGAGAATATTATCAATCTGAGAATCCATATCAATCTTTTTTCGGGACCAATCATCTTCAAAACATGATTCCTCACTATGGTGTTTTCAGCTATTATAGTATTTATTAGATCCCTCATTATTTTTTGTCTGGGAGAACATGTCTGTTTTCTAAATATTTTTTTGAGATTAGATATCATATCATAGGTAGTAGCCATGGATTAATATTGATGTTATAATATATATTTGACATATAAATTAAAATATAACACCTTGATATCTCTTCAGTTTTTACTCATTTTTTATAAGGCTTGGCTTTTTCTTTGGCTGCTCCTTCATAAGGTTTATCTAGATATATATTTGTGAGTACAAACTTGTAGTTTCTAGTTGTCAGAATAATATCAAGATTTTTTTTAATCTACGTAATTAGTCATATCGAGTTTATATTCTTTGAAAATAGTGAAAATTATGTTGAATGACATTTTCTTTAAAATATCTAAAAAATTCGTAATAAATTTATTAGGTTGGATTCTATGACAAGAATTAGTTCCATCTAATAATTCTTAAATGAATTCATCATCAGTCTGATATTTCATGAATAATAAATCTCAATGAGAGGATATCTACTGTTCATTATTTATTCAAATGTGTCAGTTCTTATTAAACTTGCTGTTTAGGCATCAGGTTGTGCTAAACATGTTTATACTGATAACTTATCTTTGATCATACAAATAATAATAATGACTCGGATAGGGATGATGTTATTATTTATAGCCAAATATGTACCATCATCTAATTCTAAACTAATTAGTCCTTAAATGTATCATTTAGTTGTAGAAGTAATTCATTTAAATAATCTATTGAATTACCTTACGGTGAATTGTGCTATATATATTTACAAGCTAATCAGTTCGATAGGGAGAAGACACTAAGACTAATATGCTGTCTGACTTACATCATCTTCAAACTAGTGATTGAGATTATGAAATTTATTCGTGATGAATTCTCTCGTTCACTTAGGGTATTTTAAAATTGATGGTTTTTATTCTCTTTTTTTAAAATAAAACAAAAAATTATATTTATAAATAATGTGGTTTTGTGAAATGTGTATGTACGAAGGCTATGCGAACTAGCTATTTTTAACACACGACGATCACACAAGTTGTTATACTTTTATACACGACATATACGTTCACAATACACACCAAAAATATGCGATGACTATGTATCTAAATGCTGAACAATCCAACTATATTAGTTTTAGGGCACTATAACATTAGACTTTCCATGAGGAAATTTAAGGCTTGGGATAATGTCCTAAACAATGTTGAATTTGCTAAGGTTGAATTTGATTGGGATGAATTTTCTAGGCTTGGGATTTTTTTTGGGGTATGCTCTCCATCTCTATCTACCTCTGCCACTGTGAGTTCCACCACTTGCACCATCATTGGCCACGACTACCACCAGAGACACCATTGTTGGCCACGACTACTATCAGAGGCACCATTTTTTGCTACAACTACCATCATAGGCATCCTCATCGGCCCTGACTACTGCCAGAGACACCATTGTTGGCCGCGACTACCACCAGAGGCATTGTCGTTGGCCGCAACTTCCACCACATGCATTGTCTTTGACTTTGAGATCCATCATCGTTACATAAGGCTCAATATATTGAATGGGGGTTTACATAATGCAATTAACAAAATGCAAAAATTTTAGAATTAAATTACACCCTCGTATTGAAAAATCACACATAAGCAATCTCACAAATTATGACCCCATTAACAAAATGTATCCAAACTTATTATAATTTCAATCCATAATCCAAAGTCCAAGCACCTAGTTGGTGTGTTTAAATTAGTCACCAGAGGCTATACTTTCTCTATTTAATAAAAGTATTTATCCATTTGATATCATAACTATAAAACCTAATCCATTCATATTATTTCATATGTGATATCATCACCTATGCTCTTATACCATCATTGGAGGCTCAGGGGTTCAAAAATCTTTCATCATGATAATGTGCTTTGGATAAGATTATTTGCATAGTTTAGGGTTAACATCATTTTAATAAGAACAACATATCTTAAATGGTGTGCTTGTCCATGATGGAATCATCTCAAGGTATATCCCCTGTTTCAGTTTCTTAGCGAAGAAGACGATGTTGTAGTAGTCCTTGCATTGTCTTTGTCACTTTATTTTATAAAAAATAATTAAATAAAATAATAAAAAACAATGTGTCGCATCTGCTTTTAAAAGTTAATGTTATATCTACTATTAATCTTTTATTTATTTATTAATATTTCTTTTTAAAATGTAATTAGAAATTTATTTTATATATATATATAATCAAATTAATCCAATATAAATCAATTAACCTGATTTAACAAACCAATTAATTTGAAAAAAATAATATTAATTACTCTAATTATATATATACATACGCATATTCTAAATAAACAAAATATATTATATATTTTCATGGTTCTAGGCAATGCTATGGAAGGGAAACTATCTTGAATGAAATCTTTGGTTCCTAATCTAAATTATCTTGCATCATAATTTATATTAACTAAAATTCACATTATTACATAATTATAGTTTCATTTTCTTATTTAAAATAATTTATCTCGATTATTATTTAATACTTGTTAAATGTCTAATGTTATGGTCACATATACATATTTATTGAATTAAATTAATAATAATTTAATTCAATTAATCTATCATTATTTTTTTGATTTTTTTGCTTAACCTATTTGATATGTCAGATCAAAATTCACATGCATGGTTTGCTAATATTAAAACTTATTAATTTTTTTTTAAGGGACTATCATCAATCTTTTTAACATGATATATATTCCATCAGCAACTGATATTCTTCATATAGTAGATAAAGTTATCTAATTTATAGAGTTTATAAATCTATTTCAAGATTTCATTTTTTACGAATCAAAGTAAAGGTATTTTAATTCTTCGATAAATAACTCTTTTTTAATTAACTTGTTGCTCAAATTTTTTTTTTATTATAATTAATTGTGAATCCATACATCTCAACATCAAACAACATAGTCGGTAAGAAGCAACATTGTTATTTGGCATGACATGATTGAATTTTAATTATTAAATTAATCAAACATATTTTTATCTATGAATTTCATTATGCATAACTATAATTTGTATGCAAGTTTTTATAAAATATGAATTAAAGTTAATTAAACTTATTGGTTTTGTGTTTAGTTGAAAAAATAGTTAAAAAAATTGAGATGATTCATGTGGTAAAAAGTCATTTTGGCGAAGCACATTATTTTTTGAAATCAACATTGATGGCTTCGATGAAAGAGAAAAGGACGTTATAGAAAAAAAAAAGCTATTTTGTTTCTCATTATATATCTTTCAATAGCCATTTTCATTATCATGAGAGTAAACAAAATTGATGGCTTCAGTGATAATATTAAAATCGAAATTTTTAACATATTATTTTTATAATTATTGTTCAATATTTTAGCCGTGCACGAAAATAATTAAAAACAAGCTCAAAAACAATATATTACTACAATTTTTTACCATCAAACTCATTTATATTTTATCATTATATAGATGATTTTTTTTTTTACAATTTTTAATATAAATATTAATGACAATTAGCAAGTTTCTTCATTTATGCTGAGAACTAGCAATAACAACAATGCGACAGTGTTGAGCATTTAGTATTGCCAGACATACAATGATTATTAAAAAAAAAACAAATTTAAACATGATCATGAAGAAACCAATCTTGCAAGGAGGAGCAAACAAAAAGTATCATGAATGGTAGTATCATGAATGAAAGTGCTAGGGACAATAAGTTAATTTTAGTTGATGATTTTAAAAGTGAATTATCAAAAATTAATCATGTAAATGAAATAGAAATTATATAAGATTTGTTCTTGATATAATATAACAATATGTAAATGTGCCGGGAAGTCAAAAAAAATAAAATAAAAAATGCACAAAAATTTTCAATAATCTCTATCTTATAATTTTTGAAATTTACATTTCGACTATGATTTTCATATGGAAAGATAAACTAATTTTTGAAGCCACTTTGATTGTAATTTTGAGATACCCTCAAAATGTACAAGGAAGTACTTTTTCATATGCTAAGAACACACTTATACATAACAAAGGCATGCATAATTTTCATATCCCCTCTCAAGTTAGTGTGTGTGTGTGTGTATAAATTGGCATGTATATATTTCTAACATCAATCATTGTTTCGACTATCTAGGAATGATCAGATAGGAAACAATGCATTGTACTGACCGACCATCACGAAACAAAGAAATTGATAATAAAACTAGAAAAAGGTCAGAGTTTATGCACTCAATCTAGAATTAACTAGCTTGATCTTGATTTTTTTAAGGATAAAAAGCCGACTCTTGGAAATATAATAACATATAATAGATCTTCTCTTTGTAAGTACATGAGTCTGACTACAATCAGAGTAATAAGTCAAATTGAAGAATCGTTGATACTGAAAGATCTCAAAAGTTCATACATCTTCTTCGCATATACTAAGAATGCAAAAAATAACTTGAAAATTAATCTATCATTGAGAGCCTAAGAAATAACTAATCATAGTGATAAAATAAATAATAAGTGACATTTTAATCTAGTGACTATCATATAAATTGAATTTTCTAATGACAATATGATACATTTTGGAATGAACAAGAACACATATTTTCGAAGAGAAATATCCACCCTGATCAATTAGAGTATCCAATGTATTCTACTACTACAATAAAAGTATCTATCACATGAATAAACAACCTCCATAATAATATTATCTGCATAAAATAATGTGTGACTCATCTCTGTGATAGAATACAAATATGTGTGTCATCTCAGAAACTATAAAACTTAGTGACTACTTCATGTATACACCATTCTCAGAGCTACCTTGAACGAATGCATTTTTCATTTTCAACTTATATACCACATATTTGTGTGACAACTATAAGAGATATAAGTAACCTAATAGATGTCATGTTATTCACTATAAAGAAGTAGCATAATGATCAATCACATACATTTTGTAAACTTCCATACAATAAGTCTAGTTTTCAACTGGTATAATATCCCACTTCTCTACTATTCATGATAAACACTCATCTACAACCAACTATGAATTTCTCACAAGGTTAAGGTGCAAGTTCTCAAATCTAATCACTAGAAATTGTATAGATATCTTACAACATGATTTACCACTGAATCATTCATTTAGTCTCTTATCATTTCTCTATAAGAGCCACAATTTGTTCACATTCTCTTATGTGTTTAGATAAACTAATATTATTACTATCCTCTGCAATTATAGTAAGTGATTACAAATTGCTATGCAGTGAAATATTATGAGGGCGTCTTTGAGGTTAAAGGGCGATATCACATTATTAGTGAGTTATAACTTTCACCCTGATCGGACATGGTACTAAACTCATAAGAAGATAGCCATTTGAATTCTCTTTTGAAGATGAAATTATATAACAAATTTATGGTCTTAACTATACAACCTCAAAAATATTTTCATGCACACATGTGCAGATAAGTGTCCTGGTCATATCAACTAAATTTTTATTTTTCCTCTTGGTGATCTCATTATAATAGATGTACGAGCATAGAGTACCTAGTGGATCGATCTTACTCATAAAAATATGATGAGAACTCACTAGATGTATGTCCGAGGGCATTATTACTCATGAAGTCTGAATAATACAACCAACTTATGTTTTAATTTTTTTATTAAAATAAATCAATGTTTGGAAATCTAATTTATTTTTTTAAAAAAAATTAACCATATAAGATAAGTATAATTATGAATGATTGTAATAAAATATAGAAAATCATTCAAAATTATACAATTTTTATATATATTATCTAATTATTCAAATGTTTCTCTGTATCACCATGGTTGCATTACTTTTTTATATATCCTCCTAAGAGACTCTGTGTGTGTGTGTGTGCGCGCGCGCGCGCACGTGCGTGTGCGGACAATAACATTGATAAATCAACATCGAGTATTATCAATATATCAGTGGATTCTAATCAACATTAATAGTGACGATGTATCGATAATACTTGATGATATGCAATAATCATCAAGAAAGATACGGAAAGGTTCAACAAACAAATATTGTCATAAATTCATTGCAAAAATATTAATAAATATCAAATATTATCACAAAAAAAAAAATCAATGGTGGTTGATTATCCAGACAAATTAAAATATCATTAATTTTCTTTAAATATCATTGGAACTTATTAAATTATGTTGCAAAACAATAAAAAATAAAATTAAAACATGATTATCAAAAAATCATCTCCACTATACAATTATTAATTATTATCAAAAAGAATTAAAGATACATGCAAGTTCATATTATTGCTAGAAATAAATTTAAATTGAATTATTTTATTATCATGAATATTTATTTAATGTAATTCTATTTTATCATTTCTATGAGAATTTACCGTGGAATATTTATTTTTAAATATAATGCAAGAGTTTCTTTTATTCTACATAGTAGATGATTTGATGTGTCGAGTTTTACTTATACATAAAAGATCAAATAATTAGTTCATGTGGAATATAAGCCTGATGTCTACGATGTAATTTTTGTTTGATACACTATTTTTTTAATTTTTTTAATTTTTTTTAATTTTTTTAATTTTTTTTAATTTTTTTTAATTTTTCTTATTTTTTTATTTTTTTTTTGTTTTTTGTTTTTTTTTTGTTTTTTGTTTGTTTTTTGTTTGTTTTTTGTTTTTTTGTTTTTTTTTTATTTTATTTATTTATTTATTTTGGATACACTATTGATAAAATTATCATATAAAATTTTAATAGATCTGTCTTGATTATGAGAAATAGTAAAATTCTAACTTCTTGTACTGGCATACTTATGCGTGTCGAATGAAACTAACATGTCATGATTATTTTATATTGATACATAAAATGATCATTACCCTATAGCTATTGTGAATGCAACTACTCTTAATATTGAGATAATTAATAAAAACATATATTTATTGATAATTATTTTTGATTCATATAAAGCGAGATCTATTAATAAATTAATAAGCTCGGTGAGTTGGATAACTGTTTCAATTTATGGTGAATATTAATTATTGATGGAATCCAAATCCTATTAAAAAAATGATAATATTTCTTTGAGGATATTTACAAGTTTTGATAATGTCAAACCTTACAGGTGTATTTTATTCAACTTATCAAATAAGTTATTTCAAATATCTCAAGGAATGTCTTGATTTCTAATTTTTTATAGGCTGGTGTTTTTTTTTTTAAATATTAAAAGATTAGTTTTATATTCTTAAATTTTTCCAGGAGAGTATCCCAAAACATAATTTCCCCTTATTATGCATGTCATCCCTAAGGCAGAGATATAAAATTAAAAAAAAAAAACTTTTAAAATTTTACATTCTAAAATATTCGAGTTTTCTTGTTAGTTTTTCGAGTCGAGCTACGAGTTGCTCGACTTGACTAGTTAGCATTTCGAGTCGAGCTCAAGCTCGAGTCGAGTTTAGACCGAGTAGCTTGCGAGTTGTCTCGTCTCATTTGCATACCCAGGTCCTATTGTAGACTTATGGTAAATGTAAAGAGTAGAGAGATATAGCTACATAGGTGGTGTTTGCTTTTTTTTACTTAATACTAAATACAACTTTTTTTTTGAATTTAATAATGAATGGTATTTAATAGCATTAATTAATAAGTTGTTTATTTTTTAACATTGGGTAATGAGTAAAGATAGTAACGAGGTGAAATAAAAAAAATATAAATGAACCGGATCGAGATGAGATAGTCCCGTACCAAACCCCCCGTTGTCATCCATAATAGTGAGTGTTATTAGCTCTCCTCCTTATTATGTAATCATGAATTTTTTCTTATTTTAATAGAAAATGACTTTTTCTGAACATATAAATCCAAATATTTTAATTTTTTTATTCAATTTTTTTTTAAAAAAAGTCAGCATTAAGTTATGCATTTTTTGAAAAATAAACAGCCGAACACTGAAAGTAATTTGATTTAAGTGTTCATCCCAAAAAACAAACAAGCCCATGGTCTATTACCAAAAATTAAGGTGAAGTTTGGTTTGGAAAAAAATTTTTATTTTCTGTTTTTCATTTGCTGGAAGTCATTTTTGGTTTTCAAACTATTTTTTGAAAAATAGAGAATGCATTTAGTGTATATGCAGGAAAATGTTTTGCTGAAAATGAAAATAGAAAAATATGTTTGGTATGTATAATATAAAATATATTTTTTATATGTTAAATTAAACTTAAAGAAGAAATACATAATTGAACAAAAACATTCACAAAAAAGTTTAAACATGATTTTGAACAAAATCATTCACAAAAGAGTTTAAGCATGATTTTAAACAAAATGATTGACAAAAGAGGTCATGCATAATTTTGAACAAAATAAAAATCAAAAGAATTCATGCATGATTCTGATCAAAATCATTCAACATTTATTCTGCTATGTCATCATGAATTTGTCTCATTTGTGTTGTTTGGCTTGTATCTACTGCAATTGGGTCCTGCTCTGCACCATCCACTTTATCATTGCGCATCAGTATTTGTTCTGCACTGTACTCCATGAATAATATATCTAATGCGTGATAGTGTCGAATAAAATTGTGTAAAGTGCAACAAACTGTAGGAATTAGACGTTGTCTCCGCAATAGATAGCTAGGCATGTGCTTCATAATTGGAAATCTTGCTTTTAGTATCCCAATAATTCGCTCAATGACATTACGCAAGCAACTGGAGACAAGAAGAAGCAAGAAGAGAACAGAGCAAATCCACAGCCACATATCTAAGGGAGGAATCGCACGCGAAATCAGATGGAGAACGAGAGCTGGAGCGTTCTCTAGCAAAGGGAGAGAATGACTTTTTATCGTTCTCTCCTTTTATTAAAAATAAGCACATGTTTTCTTAGAAATGGAAAATGAAAACAATCACCCAGGCGGATTTTCTGGGAAAATGCAGAAAACAGGAAAATGCAAACGGAAAAACATCAAACCAAACAGCAGCTAAATACTTTTTGTTTTTATGCACCAAAATTTAAATAATTTATAAATATTCTAGTTTTGGTATTTTACATCGGAACTGATCTCGCCCGTGCCGGGCTCCGAATCGGGCCCCGAGAGGTTTGTAGCTGATGGTTTCCAGGCACCGAAGAGAGCAAGCCAAGGTACCATAACCGAGCACGAGCAGGGAACATGATTGGAGTCGGCAAGGTGAAGCATCACGCTAATGTCCTAGACAAATCTCTTGGAAAGGGGAAACAAGAGGTAACTGCCAATTCATTCTCCCCTCGTCCGATCCTTGTTATTTTTCATCGTGCTCGGCGAGCAACTTTCCGAAAAATGAACTTTCTTGCCTGACGGCTATCTTCTCAAGTCCGATACATTGATTTTTCTGCTCGCCATACGGTTAGGTCAAGATTATTGATATCGCAATCGCGCGTTGGCTGTACCATCCTCTATGAGAAAACCGAAAACGTAGTCCAAATGCCTGAAAATCTCATTGATTGCTTGTTGTAGCTCTTTCGTTTTTCGTACATGTTTGAATTTGTTTCTCTTCTCTTTGTTTTTTCAGGTCAGCTTGAGTGCATTCGGTTTTTTATTTTCAGAGCTTGTTCAGTACAGTCAGACGCAGGTCGATAACATTGTTGAGTTAGAGAGGAGGTGAGTTTAACTAATCATCTTATCAGCCTAATCTATATCGATTATAGAAATTAATGAACCCTTTGGTTTCCTGCTGCTCGGCATATTTTAATTTACTGGTTAATAAATCATTGGAAATTGGAGGTGAGTTAGGGAGGAGGTGGTGATGGAGCTGACAATTCAATAATGATGGTTAAGTGCCTGGTTGCTAGAAAAAAAATAAGTATTACGCCATAAGAATGTTTGCTGTATGTTGCAGTTATTATCCCAATTTTATAATTTAGGCCAACTTTGTTGGTAGTATTATATTGACTTCCAAAAGATGCTCATTCTATCTAAGATCACTGCTTTTAACCATTTTTTAAAAATTCTAATGATATGATGAGATTAGGGTGGTAATTGTTCTGCTGGACAGTTGTGTGAGACAAGGAAGCACAGATACTGCTCCCTATAGGCGTGTCCACGTGTCGGACACCTGAACACATTACGGACACGGCATGGATACGTGTATTGGATGTATGCGTTGGCTGGCGTATCCATGCCTATAATGCCCGATGACGTCGCCCATAATGGTCAATGACCAATTCTGTGAGGCGGCACAAGTGAGTGTGATTCTGTGGGGTGGTGGGGGTGGGCTCGATTCTATGGAGGGGGTAGGGTGAGGGCGCGATTTGTGGAGAGGAGGGCCCAATTTGTGGGAGGCAGGGGGCAGGCATGATTCTGTGGAGAGGCACGGGGCAGGCATGATTCTGTGGAGAGGCAGGGCTTGATTTTGGGGGGGGGGGCTGATTTTTATAAAATAATATATTTTTATTTTATAAAATAAAAAAATTATATTTTTATATAATATAAGATTATTATTAAATATTATTTTATAAAATAAGATAATTATAAATATTATCTTATAAAATAAAATAAAATATATTATTTTATTTTATAAGATACCTAATATTTATAAAGAATAATTTTTATTTTTATTTTTTTTTATCATGTCGTATCATAGCCACATCCGTATCCTAGTTTTTTTAAATTTTATGTGTCCTTGTATTTTGTTGTATTGTATCCTTGTGTCTGTGCCCGTGTCTGTGCTTCTTAGGTGCGAGACACTCCTAAATTTTTAGGAATAAGTAATTATAGCAAGCATAGCATTGGAACATCTTTATATGTTTAGAGTAATTATTTACATAATCATTACTTTGTGAGTTTTGAATGAATAATCTCCTCAATAGAATTTCTTTATCATAAGTCATATATATCGCACTTTACATTTGGAAATAGATACTTCGAGTTTGGATATAGATGAGTAGGTCAAGGTATTGTCGAAGTGCATTTGAAAATATTTATAATATGATCTTCATTGAGAATATGAAGTATAATAAATAATAATTATGTTACCTTGACGATGATGCCTGTGAAAATAAACTACAATCATTAAGTGATTGATTTTTTGATGATGAACTTATAATTAATTCTAATATACTTTGACTATTCACCAAAAATAGATTATAAATAATATGTATTATAGTCTGATTGTTATGAAATCATTATATTTGAATTAAAAAAATCTAATTCATGGAACAAATGATTGATTCAAATACAAAGTCTTCTAATGAGAAAATTGCATTTAATAGTCATAACATTGTAATATTTTATTCATTCATATTAGTTGTATTTATTTATGTATTACTTTTTTTTATAAACAAATTTGTCTTTCAAAAAATATAAAAATCTGTAGTTGATAACTTGCCCTCGCATATATAAGCCTAACTATATACAAAAAAAATCACAAGTAGTGCATTTTTGTAACACATTGGCATTTGTTTGAAGACCTAATATATTCTTCTATAAATTTGTTGAAGTCAATAAGAATACTCGTCGAATACATATTTAAATTTTGATTAAGTTGTGAATTATTGTTTTGTTGGATCACGATTTAAGAGACCAAATTATGACTATTTATTGCATGCATTTACTAGTATAAATCATTGCTTTAAGAGAATATGCAACCTAAATATTAAGAAAGATGAATTGCTCATTGATCTTGAATTTTAAAAAAAAGTGTGAAAGAGATTCATGAGTTGAAATATTTTTAGCTATTGATTACTCGTGAACATAATTCTAGTTCTTTGTGTGCGAATACATAAATTTTAATATTTTAGATTTTATAAGAATTTCAAAGTTAAATATATTTGAGTAATAATAATATTGAGATGACTGATAATCTAGAAAATTTTTGAGTTATATCTATATATGTGAGGTTATGTCTTGGTGTGATGATAAGTGTCTTTCTTCAAGAGCGACATGTCTCAGGTTCGAGACTAATCAGACATAGTCTCTTTAATTTTTTTCAGACCTCATGCTAAGGTGGGAGTTGTGTATACTAAGTGTGGCCTATTACTCACTAACATAATATTGACATTTATTAGAAAATGAATAATTTTCTCTTTGGAAATGCACTAGTTGAAAAGATGATGCTTTGAAATGCACACATGAAGCTTGAAAGAAGTGCAAACAATAGATATTTTTTGAAACTTAGCCATAAGATATTATTCTAGTCCAAATCAATCTTTTTTTTTTTAATTTACAAACATGATTTGAGGTTCATAAGAAAACATCAAGGATGATTGATAAATTGCACATGTGAAGCTGCTAGAGAAAATAAAATCATAACTTAGGTCAATTTAACCGCCAATGAAAAAATATCTGCATAATTTACATCCTAAGTTTGAATGTATCATTCCACCATTAATTGAGAATAAGCCTAGTTTATCTTTAATCATGATTAAATTTTATATTGAATATTTGTTTATTTATGGTCAATAACATATTTTCTTGTAGAATGCAAATCTAAATTTTTGGAGTTAGTTGAATTGAATGCACGTATCTTATTTGTAATAACCTTTCTTAGTTTGAACAAACTAATATCTCAAAAGTTATCTTAGAATGCATGTCTAATCATGGAAACATTGATCAAACATCTCTTGAAATTACTTCTAGGAGATTTTTCTTAAAAATTATAATGATACTAATGATTATTGGGTAAATGACAAGAATAACACATGTATCTTTTTTGGTATTATTAATGCACTGATATTTTATTGTTTTTAAAATATCAATGCATTGATATTTTTTTAGTTGTTTTCTCTAGGGTTGTAGGAGTGATTCTATTGTTTTTAAAAGATAGCCTGACCCTTTGTTTATTATTCGATGAGGTGACTTCATAAAGACATCTATCAAGCATATTTGGTGAACAATTTAATTCTCTTTTGTTGTGCACAAATCTCTCAATTTAGTGTGAGATCTTCTCATTTTTTCTTTAATGATGTAACTTCATAAAGACATCTATCAGGCATGTTTCGTGAACAAGTTGATTTTTTTAATAAGGTCTTACTTAGTGCATAAAGCTTTCATTTTAGTGCGAGATTTGAGAAAAATTAATATCTCGACAGTTTTATATCCAAAATTTAGAGAGATAATGTCTGATAAATCTTAAATCTGATATCTATCACCATTGGATGAATCTACTTGCCATCATACTAAGATATTATTTTCAATAAATACATGTAAGATGTAACACAAAGATTTCCTAGGTAATCATTTATTTCAGTAATTTTCTTACTATAATGTATTTAATTGTGAAGTTATAAGATCTATTATATTAATATTTGTATAATAGTATAAATACTAATGATTTTTTAATATATTTTTCATAAAATTATAAAAATTATATTTTTTTGTAAAAGTGCCTCACCCAAGGTGGTAGGTATTGGATTAGCAATCTTTTTAGCACGTTTTTTCTAATTTATTGGGGTAAGACTTGCTAGAACTTATCTTATGTAGATCCCATTTGTTGAGAGTTTTTGTGAACTGGATATGGTTAATGGTCCTATTGTTCACAAAGTTATTATAAAATATTTTAGAATACATTTTTTTAAAATCATATTTATTATAATAAATAAGTATTAATATAGTTTTCATAAATTTTTTATCTTTAGAATTCTTTTCTTTTCATACTCTGTTTATTTAACAACCTCATATTGCAAAGAAAATAAGGAAGAAGAAAATATGTTTTGTGGTGAAAAATATATCTTTTTCTAATTTTATTTTGCAAGAGAGATAAAATTTATGTTATGAATTCTATTTTTTTTAAACAATTGGATGGTGACGAGATAATCCAAGTGAGATGTGAATCAAGTGTAAAGAGTGATCTAATATTATTATAATTGACAATATATTTCAAATGACTTAGTTTGTTTTCTTAAAAAAAATTACATGAAAGGCGTATATGAACATATATATATATATATAAAGCTCTAGTATAATTTATTATTTTATTTCATTTATTTTATATTTTCTTTGTATGAGAGCACTTGATATGTGGGCTAGTACAATGTTGTGGTGATTCGATAAGTCTGACATTTTTGATGTTGGGTTTGGTAGCAGTTTGTGAGTACCATTTTGTGGTTTCTGCAATTGGTGTGTGTGTGTGTGTTGTAAAAGTGATTCTGTTGTGTGGTGCAATGGGATAAGAGACAAATTTGTGTGTGTGCATATTATTGGTGCATATTATTTCATATGATAAAATTAACGTGTAGATGTAGTATTTGTGTGGTATTGTTGCTGTATATTTTATATGTTTGTAAGTATTTTTTGTTGAAAGTGATAATCATAATTAATATGAGACCATGTGAGAAAATCTAGTGAAAATTAAAGATGGAAATATATTCATCATGAACTAATTTAGTAAGAATTTGGTTTTTAGTATTACTCAGTCGACTGAGTAATACTAATTTATGTATAATAACTAATTTATGTATTACAGTCGATTAATATGAGTATGATTAATATATTTGTTTCTTTTCATATGTGCAAGAATATTTAATATTTGACTACGTTGCTATACTTGTGTGGAATGTTTTATATATATGATAGTATTATTCAGAGTCAATAATGGTACTTTGAGAGGGAGAAAGTCAGTAGTAACTCATTAATATCGTGGAAAGCTAAGGCACACTTAATAGAGGTGTTGGACATTGTGTCTTGTTTAGGGTGTTGTGTCACCCTAGGGTTGCACAATTGTAGCCCTAATTGCAATGTGTGCTATTGAGTTTTAGTGACGTGCCATACTTTTAGGATGTACGGGCTTGGATAAGTGGGTTAAACCAATATCATTATCTATAATTAATAATTTTTATAATTTTTAGAAGTTGATTATTTCTCACAAAAAGATAGAAAGATAATTATTTATTTATTTAATGTGAAAGAAACAAGTCTAATTATAATAATTATGATTTGTTAAATTTTCTGATTATGTATTTATCAAAATAGGCTAATTATTTTTCTTTAGGTCGCTTTAAATTTCATTGTGCTAGCCTGATAGTTGGACTCAATACTTGAAATTTGATCTTTCACAAAATGATAAAATATATATAATCAAATTATTACTTAAACAAAAAAAAAAAGATTTGAGATGAGTTTCTTACTACTATTTGTGTTTCTATCTCATATTAGTCAGCATATATTTGTACCAGATTTCTTGAAGATCATGGCTCACTCTTTTCCTCAAAGTTCATAAGAAAGTTCTTGTGATGAGAGCCTTGTGTGCTCAGTATGGCTTACTATGACTTAGAATCATATTCATTTCATTTATTTTCAGCTTGTATCGAGTGAGTTTGTTGTGCAATGAGAGTGGCTATAGTATGATAGTGCTCTATGAGGTGTTTGTATTATTTATTTTAAAATTGAGATGTGTGCATTAGGTGTAGAGGTGTCAACCGGGCTGGTCCGGCCCGACACGAGGCACGACACGGTTCGGCCGTGCCTGGGCCGGCCCGGCACAAAAATTTTTCATGCTCGGGCTCGTGCCGTGCAAGGCCAACCGGGCCTTGGGCCGTGTCTAGCCCGGCATGGTACCGTGGCTCGCTGGTACGGTACCGTGCCGAAATCAAAATTTTTTAAAAATTAGTGTTACGGCGGCACTGAAATTCTAATTTTTTTTAATTTAGGATTTAGGGCGCGCCGAAACCCTAATTTTTTTTTAAAATTTAGGGTTCGGCCAGACCTGGGCCGAACCCGACGGATCGTGCCGCGGGCCTGTGTCGGGCTGAACCCCACAAAAACCATACCTAGCCAGGCACGGCACGAAAGCATGGTTGGGACTGAAAAAAATGTGCCGGGCCAGGCCGGCCCGGCATGTCCCGTTTGACACATCTAATTAGGTCTACTTTTTTCTTACATATGTTTCA
The DNA here is from genome assembly GCA_029783825.1 of Sapria himalayana. NCBI lineage: Eukaryota > Viridiplantae > Streptophyta > Magnoliopsida > Malpighiales > Rafflesiaceae > Sapria > Sapria himalayana. The sequence continues at coordinate 224,495 of JAREIK010000418.1, forward strand.
TATATTATTAAAACTATGAGAAATATATAACCAACGTATTGATTTTAATGTAACAATATCAATATGTTTATGTACAACGATGATAATTTATATAAACATAAAATTAGTCAGAGCATCTTCTTACAACCAATGGAAGAGATGCTTAGGAAATAGGACGTCACCATCCATGTTTGAATCATATTTTTTTTTTTGCAATGTTACCATACATACCCCTAGCCCTATGCTATTAGAGGCTATCATTGGTGATTGAGTGTTCATTAGTGAATAGTCATAATAATCCATGTCATTGGTTTTTTGGGGATTGCAGGGTCGTTGACAAGTTCTAGTTGTTTTATTGTTATTTTAGCCAGTACCAATATTTTAATGATCTGCTTGGGATTCGTGCAGGCTAGAGGATGCAGGGTTTGCAACTGGGTCTCGAATTTTGGAGCTTCTATGCTTCAGAGACAAGGTATGACAGGATGTTCAGCTTTTCCCTCTTTGGAAATCTTTTCATTTCATCGAATTTGTTCGTCAAGGTCCTTGCAAAGAAAAGAGATATAAACAAAAAAAAAAGAGCTATAATTGTTGAGCATATAATATGTACTATATGTACCATATTATTGCTAGATTAGTTTTAGGAGTTTTACTAGGACAAAATTGAAAGCTTTCATTAGATAAAATGTTTTTATTTTTTTAATGAGCTTGAAGCACATTAATGTCTTTTACCCAAACCCTGTTTTATCTTGAAGCACATTAATGGGCTTCAAGGTTTTCACCATTATCGTTACTGCATTGGAGCATTTTGGAACTTCAAAAGGAATATGATAGATGGAATACCAAATTCCTTGTTATTGACTTGTTTAGAATTTGGATCTAAGTGATTACTAATCCTTTGCTTTTTATAGCATTTTGATTGTTCTTCTAGTTTTTACATGATAATGAAGTACATAGGCCATAGTTGTGAGTGTTCTCCTGATTTTTGACATATGCTATAGGGAAATGAAAATCCAATTTGGAGCATGAGTTTCTTTTCCAATGATAACTCACTATTAAGCAATCAATGCATTTGAGGTGGTTAGTCTTGCATAAGTTGCAAATGTGTGATGTGCAATTGCTAATAGAAATTATCTAATCAATTTCAATCTTTGGATTATAAGTGTTTCTCTTTGAGTGCTTTGCACATGGAGGTGTCAAATGAATTGTTTTGTACATGCTTATCATACATGCTGAGAAAACATGTCCCATCTAAACTTTGGGCAATGCCTACCGTACATGACCAACAAAATAGGCCACACGTGGACCCATGCCTACTCTTTTTTATAAAATTTTAATTTTATTTTGTAATTATTTTCATCTTAGATTTTTTTGTATTATTAAATACATTTTTAATTACATTAATGTATTCAAAAATTATTCAAATTTGTAGAAATTATGAATACTAAAAAATAAAATGTATTCAATGAAAAACTAATAGATACAAAGCAACTCCAAATCTTATATATAAAAAAAGAAAAAGATTGGGGTAACCCATAAGTTGAATGATCTTACTTAATGGCATAAAAGAAATAAAAGTAAAGTATAATACTTCTCTTAAGTTGGTATATAAATATCAAAGATTTAAAAAGAGCAAGCATTAGGTGGAATATTTTTATGTTTGTAATGTGATATGTAAGTTTTTTGAGTCTCATATTATATAATTAATTAATATTTTAAAATATATAAAATATAATAAAATAGTATAAATAAAAATATAAAAATAATTAATTAGAATTATAAAAAATATACTAGTTCACTACAATTATAAAAAATTATAACAAAGTCATAAAATAAAAAAATATATTTAATAATACTTATAGTTTTAATCTCTAAAAAAATTATAAAAATTATGAAATATGAATTAGAGTAAATTATTTTAATTTAAATTTTTTTCTTCAAGGCTATTATCATTCTTTTCTTATGTATTTTTTTATCTGAATGTGAAGAAATTATTGAGTTGATGATGATTAATTCTCTTTAATTTTTAATTTCATAACTATAATAATATTAATATTGAGTAACTCATCATCTTGAAGTTAATAAAAATCAAGGGTTAGGAGTAGATCTCCTTTCTTAGTAATCTTTTCATCATTTGAAATAATTTCTTCAATCAAAATCAGATAAATATTTTCTTTTCTTTGTAGAATTTATTTTCTCAATTTAATATCGTATCTTACATATACTAGAGTAGTTGATCTTTGATGTGCATGTCTATTATATTTTGTATGGATCTATAAATAATGAAATAAAAAAATATGTTAAAATAAAATAAAGTTTTCTAATATTGAAATAAAAATATTATTGATTCAACTGTATTTCAATTTTTTTCACATCATAAAATCTTACAAGTAAGGTTAAGTACTCGAATAATAAATTTTTGCAACGTTGGTGTTCAACCACCAAAACAGATCTATTAACTTTCTTCTTAAAGTTAACGAATTAATTATAATACAACTCTCAAATTCACTTATTATTTGGTTAAATGAGTTCAACTGAATTTCATCATTTATATATTCTTGATTATTTAATATTCTATTCATGCATTTAAATATTTCATTTTTCACCTTATCAATATTAGAGAATATATTTTTATATTGTAATTGATAATTAAGATAATAACCAGTTGCAAGTAAAACTCAATGAAATTATATATTTCATATTATATTAATTTTTTTCAAATATTGTACTTTGGGCTTCCACACATTCTGCATTTTAACTTATAAGCTTGAAAATTATTTTTTGTGTGGAAAACATTACAATAAGAGCTTGTTTTTGTTTATGATGGTTTTGGAGAATAAAAAATGTAATAGTAAATTATGTAGTTGTTTGATAAAGAAGTTCATGATTTTATGTAAATATTATCATCAAGCTAGAAATCCAAGTATGCCCATATATGAACTTTACTATTTGTCTAGTTCAAGCAAATGTAGTAACATGAATATTTATTTTTTAGTATTCTTAAACATCAAATCAATGTGTAGCAATATTATTTTCATAAGTCTCATTTATGTATTCACATAAGCAAAGCCATTATCAGTGATAACTTATATAATAATTTTCTCTCCAATTTTTTAACCATGTTATCAAAATATTTAAATATTAATTTCTTATTTTTTATTGTGTCAAAGATATTAATTGATTTTATAAACTAAGTGTTAGCAATATTATTACCAAAAAATTAATAAGATACTTACTTTTGTCATTCATCCAACTATTTAATATAATTAAATATGTATTTTGTTTTTAATTTTTTTGTGATCTTTCATAATGTTATTTAAATCATTACTTCTTTAAGAATCTTTGTTTTCTATTCGTGCATAAATGAAGGGTTTAATCTTGGCTCAAATTTTGCAGCAGTATTCATTATAAGCATTTAATACTAATCATTTATAGTGTTGAATAAAAGACTTTTTGAATACATAAACTTATTACTTTTTCTACATATTTTATTCATTTTTTTTTTGTTTTCATTTTGTATTTAAAGTATTTTGATGAGACTATAAAGAGATAAATTTATTTATGGGTTTCATAGGAATTTGTTTCCTACTTCCACTTTAACTCTTACATCCACTCCCAAAGATACCTATTCTTTTGGACAAGATACTCTCAAACACTGAAGTTGGTTTTATATCAATTTCTTTGAGTAATTTATTTTATTTTATTTTTTGATTCTTAAAATTGATTAATATCTCATTGTATTCAAATTTAATATCTTCATTAGCTTTGATGTATGGTTTCATATTGTGATGAATTTTAGCAAAATGATGCTTGAGTCTATTTATCTCTTCATCGCATCTTTGATTATAAAATTTATATCTCAAATATGACTTTTTAAAAATTTTAATAACATATTTTTATAAAATCTTAAAATTTTATAAAAATATTTAGTGAATATTATAGGTATTTATAAGATTTTAAAATTTTAAAAGACATTTAAAAATGAAATTCAAAATTTAATTGGTTCAAAACTTTAAATTTATAAAAAACTAGTAATTTTTAGATGTATTTATAAAAACTAATATTTAGGGGTATTCAAATTTAAAACTCCAATAATGAGATGTCCAAGCTCATTCAAGAACTAGTTACATCAACTCATTCCATGAATGACCTTGGACAGAGATTGAAGAAAAGGAGTTCATGCGATACCTAGTGCCAAAGTTGTCAATTGGGATGATTACTATTTTATATTTTTTTCGTTTCTCTTGAAATTACAAAATAACTTTTTTTTTTAAATGCTGCAAGGCATTTTTTCCATGCCTCACCTTGCATTGCCTTCATCTTGAGGCATGCATCTAGTTGTGCCTTGATAACACTTATTTTAACACTAATACATATACATAACGCCACGTTTGAGAAAAAAATAAATAAACAAAAATATTTTTGAGGCCTTTATAAATATATCAGCTAGCTAATTTGTTGCATGAATACAAATAATAATAATAATTATATAATATATCTTCTCATTAAGAAAGAAATAATTAATTGACATGTATTTTGTATGTTTGTAAAATATTAAATTAAATATTATATGTCTTTGTTGCCAATCTTAGCTAGCTAAAGTGTTGCAGGAATATAACTTGTGATAATAGTCCCATCATGGATTGTCTCTCGAAGAAAATAGTAATTTATTTTTATGTATTTTATTTGTTTGTAATATATTAGATTATAGGCTATATGATTTATAATTTGACAATCATATTAAAAAGTAGTGAGTAAAGTGTTTGAAAATGTGGTCTTCTTAAATATATATATGATCTAAATAATCTCACAGGTAGTTGTAATGGACTAGTTGTACTTTGACTTTACATAAAATCTAAAGACTGACATTTACTTTGTATTTTTTACTATGCAAATTTGTCTCTGCCAAAAATATAATAACTTTAATAGATTTTTTTTATACAAATTTATGCTTAATTGCAATTTGAATACCCGACTAATTAAATATGCTCATGATTAACGTGAATATTTAGATAATAATTAATTGTATTAAATGCATGTGCTATATTTGATTTGATAATAGTCAACTAATTTTTTTTAATAATTCACATTTATATAATTAAATTAACTGGAGGACTCACATCAGATAAGAAATTAATATTTGACTCAATAGACATATTTGTTGCATTACAACTCAAAAGACTAATATTTTATGTTTTTTTAATTCTAATAAAATATTTGATTCTTTGAAAATTATTCATCACAAATTATGATCAAGAATACTCATTAGGCTTAATAATTCATAACTTATTATCTCATAATAAATATATCAATTATTTATATAATCAATAAAATAAGCTTGTCATTTGAACTCATTTGATAAAATAATGAATAATCTATAATGTACATGTGTAAATTAAATGAGATAACTGTGATTGAAAATCTCTCAAATTAAGTATTCAAAAATTATTCTAGATTGTTAATTATCTTTTGTAATCTATAAATTTGATCTAAATAGATTGTTTGAGTTAGTAAATTAGTTAGTAGTTTCATATATATATATATGTGTGTGTGTGTGTGGGTGGGTGTGTGTGTGTGTGGGTGGGTGTGTGTGTGTGTATATATATATATATATATATTATCATCCTCAGTGTTGTATTGAAGATTTTTTTTTACCTCTATTATTTATATAAATTGGATGTAAGAAGCTGCAAGTGAAGTGAATATCTGAAGTGAGATTATTTGATTATTAAAGAGAAAACATCTTGCTGATAGATTATAAACATCTTAATAAATCTACCCACAAAAAGTTTTCTTTATATTGTTTACTACTTTAAATGACTTTTACTTTTTTTGTATCATGATAAATACCCATTAGTAATTTATATAAAATTGTTTCGAAAAGGGTGAGATATCAATTCGTAAGTTTCACTAAAGTGAAAGGATATTATTTTTTATTATTATAGTCTGATGTCATCATTTTTTGAGATTATATCATTTAAGGAGATTTAAGCATTTTAATATAATTAAGAAATATAATAAAAAGGTAAAAAGGAGATAAACATAAGTACATCAAAATTTTTAAATTAGGATGTAGAGTAGATTTTTTGTGTTTTTTCCAGAAAAAATTAGAAGGTCAAAATTAGAAGAGTCGATTGTAATACTTTATCACTTATTGGGAGAATTTTTTTGTTATTAACAAAAATATGTAGGTTCCCTTCTCCTAAATTAAACTCAAAAATAAAGATGATCAAATTTCTCACCTCGCAATTCATTTGGAGTTTTCATTGCAATAGACTTATGAGCTGCTAATTCATTTGAAATGTGAGAGGACTTTTCTTTAAAGAAAATTTTTCTTTATACGAAATCAAAATATTTTATTTTTTTTTGATATATAAAATGACTTGAGAGGAGAGTAATTATGATGTGATTTAAAAAATTTAGAAATAATTGTAAATAAAAATTGTTTCTAGTTGAATTCTTAAAAAAGATGCGTAAATATCATTTCTAAAGTATAATATGGTTTACACTCTTTATAGAATGAGTGTTTCTAAAAATAACATTAACATTGATTAGTTCTTTATTTATCTCAGATGAATAATATATGTATTTTGTTTGGGTACTATGGTAATAAAGAAAGATATATTTTATCATTATAAATATAATTTTATTATTATTATAGAAAGATTTTAAACAAAATAAGTACTTTTTAAAATTTTGAGATACAAGTTAAATAATATATCTTTAGGATATATGACATGAAAAGGCACATGATAGGAAAATACTAAACAAGATATTTTGTTGATCGTGTAGTTTACAGCTAAAATTTATTTTTCTAAAAATATTCGGAATTATTTTTGTTTATAGAAATTTTATGCCTCAATTAAATATTTATTTTTTTGAAATTTTATTTTATATGGGTGTGATTATATAACAAATTTGATGGCTAATCTTATTATTAGTACAATAAGTGCGAAAACTATTAGATATATATATTCTAAATCATTATTTTTTATAATTATATTTTTTAAAATTAATTTTAAATTATTTTTTTGAAATAGTTAAAAAAATTGAGATCTATTTCAAAAAATGAAAAATCAAGTAAAAATAGATATAATTATCATTAAAAATGATAAATTATCTTAAGCGATCTTAAGTTTTAATTCTAATAAATTCTAAATATCTGATTAAATTAAATTGAATTAGTTCTTTTTTACACAATTATGACAAATATGTTAATAAGCTTTGGTATGCTTTCTTATTTGATAGACTTTTCAATTTAAATATAAACATTTCTAATATTAGATTTCAAAATTATCATTTTAGTTATAGATGAATGATCAAATTGAATATGAACAAGTAAAAGATAAATAATCAAGTTTTGAAGAAAATAATTATTTAATTTTTTTGATCCTGAATATCAATAAGAGAGTAAATAATATTAAAATTAAGTTGTTTAGTAAAATAATTTATTGATAGCAGAATATTTGGACACTCATCAATAAATAAAATGGAATGCATGAATAAAATACCAGGATAAATGGTGCTATGACTGCACTACATGTCTCTCTATGGGGTTCTGCACTACGTTATTATATGCATGTATTTCATGCTTATATATTGTCTATGTCTGCACATATAACACAATAAGTGCATCCCTCTCTCTCTCATAGATTTTGCACATCCTGGATATAAATTAGAAAAACACTAGCTTTGATATAATGTAAAATAAAAATACTGAAATGAAATGCGTATGATTATATTATATTATAAAATCCTAATACTATATAAAAAAAAAATAATACTATATATAAATTTGAGGCAACACATAAATAATAATACTATATATAAAAATAATAAAAAAAATAAAAAATAATGTAAAACTAAAAGACACAAAAGAACTCCTAATACTATATATAAAAAAAAAGTTTTGAGGCAACACATAAATTGAGTGCTCATATTATAAAATCATAAAAGAATTAAAGATCAATTATTACAAAAATAATAATAAATATATAATGATGGAAGGAAATAAGATATATATTTTGTAATATTTTAGTAAATTACATGAAAAAATATAGAGAAAAGGATTGCCATCCTTATAGTTTGATTATATTATATTTTTGAGAATTGCTTGAAACTAATTTTCTTCATCTTCAATTAATATCAATTTTTTAAACATCATTTTTTATATAAAAATTTAATTTCTCTAAATATTTTATAGTTTTATCTTCGTGATCCTATTTATTTACTTTTTTTTTAAAATTAATTTTATTTTAAACTAATTTTATTTTAAATGTTTTTATTATTAAGTGGATTTTTTTCAATAATGTTAAGCACATTCAATAATTATGCAAAATAATAATAAATATATGATGATAAAAGAATGATATATTAAATTATATGAAAAAATATAGTGAAGTAATGTGAGAATTATTTTTTTATAGTTTGCTTACTTTGCTATATTAAAGAATTATTTGATTCTTTTCTAAAAATTGTCAATATCTTTACATAACTATTTTTATTAAGATCTAATTTCTTGAAGTCTTTTATAATTTTATCTTGTAAGATTTGAAGTCTCAATTATTTATATTCGTCATCCTTCAAACATGTAAAATATATATTATTTCTAGTGTAAGAATTATTCTTTTATCTGTAATTATTCTTATATTATAGAAAAACAAATTTATATAGTAGATATATAGGGAGATTATTAAATTACATGTTATTTTAGATAATACAAAAAGATTAACTCATAAATTCTTACTATTTTATTATATCAAAACTATATGAATCATCATGGGATATGTGATGTTATATTATTGTAAGATATAATATCATATCTATTTTTAATATATTTATATAAGTTTTTCTTTATTTAATATTTAAAATTTGTTTTATTTGTACACATTTCATTGAAATGGTGATACTTATTATATTTTTAAAATAAATCTTGCAAATACATTTAAGTAGTTTACAAGATGTAAGAATACGTACTGAAAAATATATTTAAATATTATTTAATAGTTTGATTATTTTGCTATAAATGAGAATTACTTGATTTATTTTTATTTAATATTAATATATTTAATGTAATATTTTTTTTCAAATAAGTAGATTTTTAATTATTTAATATTAAAAAAATTTATTGATTCCCATAAAATATGAAATTCTTATAACTTATTAGACGAATCAAATAATTTTTATAATTGATCGGATAATTTTTAATGAATGTAATATTACTTTAAAATTAGCTTATAATATTAAATTAATTATATGACAAACTCATCTTATATGAAATATTTTATTTGTAATTTTTACTAGTTATTTTTACAAATAAATGCATGATTATTAATATTTTAAGTATTATCAATAATAATACTAAAAAATTTATTTTGCATATTATATTTTTTAAAAGTATTGGTCAAAAAAATTTTATATCACAAATTTATCATTAGAATAAATTATTTTTTGAAAATTAATATCTTTTTAAGTTCAATTTGAGTGTAAATAATGTGAAGTTGCACATAAAAAAAATATGACTTTGTTTATTTCATATAATTTTTAAATATTCTTATTTATAATTTTTTTTCTATTTTTGTAATATTTAATTATATAATTTGTGAGAAATAGTCTTTGGAAATTGATGATAAGATGATTAGATTAGAGGTGACAAATGGTTCATATTGGGCCAACATGACTTATTTTTTTTTTTTTGGGCCTACCTGGGTCATTGTGTCATGCTAGTTCATCATGCTTGTTAATGAGGGCAACCTGATATGGCTTAGTGGCCTGTTTTCAACTTGTGTTGGGTTGGGTTGGGTTGGACCATCATTCAACTCGACAAGGATTGGGCCATGGGGCATGGATTGTGTTTCGTTCACAACGTGCCTATCCAAGGTTCAACCTAGTATGGGTGTGATCTTGGGCTTGCTGGTAGATGGCTATCATATTCTAGTTCAGTCTAATCGCTAGTGCTCACACACTACATATATTATATGTCACATATATAATATAATATATTATATATGAAATTTAAAAAGAATAACTTAAATAATATTAAAAACTATCCCTAATTTATAATTTGTATAATAAATAAAAATAAAATACTTTTAAACTGACACATTGAAAAAAAAGAAAATTAATGCTTATTAGACATTAACTAATTCTCATAGTATTGGATAATGATCACTTTTTATTATTGTGTTTGATTATAATCCTTGTATTTTCTCAATTATTTAATCATACAAAAGTTTGCATAATGTTTGGTTGAAGTTTTATCCTTCTATTAGAAATAATGTTCATAACAACATAAAAATTAGATTTTGATACCATATTAGGCAACAAATGAGTTAATAGTTCACATGTTATTTTAGATAGAATGAAAAAAGTAAATTTATATTATTTTTTTCAACTCAATATGATAAATTATTAAATAATAGTGGGTTAAAATAAAGTAATAATTAGTATCTAAGTATCTCGTCAGTTTACACATTTTCATCGAATCATTTTATCATATATTCTTAGTTAATTAAATAAAAAAGTTATAATAATCGAATAATATTTTAATCTTTGTATTTGGAGGCTTGCTATAATAATCATGTTTATTTTAGTAATATTTAAATATATAATGTAATTATTTGAAAATTTTAGCTATTTATTTTTGTTATATGTTTACGCAAGTACATTTAAATTTTATTATATTTTTCATATTTATTATCTTAATCCTATGTTTGATATTAACATCTATACAATAAAGAAGTGAAATAATAATTTAATATTTTAAATAATTTCTTTCAATTTTAATAGTTATGTCACTAAAATATAATTGTTTGTTATATTGTTTAAATATATTAATCATGTTACATATTTATCTAAGTGCGATGTAGATAATGAGTGTATAAATATGAACATGAGTTCAATATATAATAAAAAATAAGTATTCTAAATTCTAATAATATTTCATATCTAATGAGAATTATTATTTTTTTAGGGCTTATTAATTTATATAAATTATAAAATTTTAGTAGTTTGTTAGATATTATTTTTAGCTTTATTTTATTTTTTATTATTATGTTGATGAGATCATGTAGCATATTGGTTGCCCTTATCATATTTGTCCATTGCATATAAGAGATTGTTTATATGATGATTTTTTAGAGAGATTTATTATATTTTATTTTTTTTTAGAATTGTTTTGTAATATGATATTAGAGATATGGTTTGTAAATCCTAAATAATTTTTGTGTAAAAATGTGTAGCTTCATGTGACACTAACTATTAGTGTTATTGAAGTGATGTGTGTGTAGTGTCTAGGGAAAATCACAACCCACTATTGTTGTAGTAGTTGCATGTGTAGTGGAGATGCCCATAGTAATGTGCGCGTAATGGAGATGTCCTCAGTGATGTGCGTGCAGTGGAGGTGCATGCAATGGAGGTGCACAAAGTGTGGTATGTGCGTTGATGTGCACATAATATCCAAATACAAACACCAAGCATTGAAAATGTGTGCTTGAGTTGCACAATGGTGTATGAGTGATGTGTGAAACTGTATAGTGGTAGTGTGGTGAAATTTACATAATGTTGGTGCATGTACAATTTTTATTTGGATAAAATTTAATTATTAAAAAAATGAAAAAAAATAAAGTTATGGTTTACTAAAACTTTAATTTTGTGTAATTTTGTTTTTTGTTTAGAGGAACTAGAATTTTTGTGGTATGATATAAGAAAGATTATCATAATAAAGATAAATGGATGGGAGTCATAATTTAATGGGTACATTTTAAGAGGATGAGCCACAATATTATAACTATTGAATATTAATACTAGAGAGTAGTCTAAGAGTTTTACATAGTATTGAGAGATACAAACAAAATATCATAGCTATATAGGGGTCCTCAAAGAGTTTTTTATCGTGACACTTATACTTACTAGAGGTGAACATATAAAACTTCTCTTATAGGTTGAAATATATCTTTTTATTTTCTCAGGTATCAATGATTATTTTACTTAGATATTTATTTTAGATTCCTAAATTATTGATATATGAGCTAATACTCATATTATTGATGAATGTAATCTATTCACTATATTATTTTTTTCTTAAAATATTATGATAATTAATGATAAATATTTTAAAAATTATTAGATAAGATAATATATAACGTGAGTCTTTGTTATTTTTCTATATTTTACTTATTTTGATTATTTTGTTAGTTTATTTTTCATGACATATTTTTTCAGATAATTAAACTGAGATTTTATTAATGCTTTCATTGATTTTTATTTGTTGGTTCAGAAGATTTTGAGAAATACCATATCTGAGATGAAATAAGAAGAATTGTATGTTCTCTTTTAAACAGTAAGTTGAGAATACTAGATGTTTGAATATATTAGACTATTTACATATATATTTTCAGCTTGATAATTTATCATCGACTATGTTAAAAATATTATATTTTAGCATTAAAGTTGTTTTGATTATAGAGCGTGAGATATGTTAGTTATAAAAATTTATTTTAATATTTTATTTCACTCGTCAGTCTTGTATGAGTAAGTATCTATCAATTTGATACACTCAATCATATGAGGACATAATAAAAATGTGATCAGAGAAGGCTTTCACTATAGGAGATATATAATAATTTATTTTTTTTTATAATAGTCATGTTATTATAATTTTTAAGATATTTCATAAAAAGATATAAAATGAAATGGATAAAAAATTTAAAAAATTAAGTTATAATGCATTAGAATATATGTCAGACTGATTTAACATTTACATTATAAATTATAAGACCATATACTATATTTCTTATGTTGGCACTCTCAAATAGAATGAGATTATTGAAAGTAAATTAATATTTGATAGATATAAGTTAGATATTTTACCTGGAATGAGTATTTAAAAATATTTTTTAAGAGATATGGTTTGAATTGCAATCCACATGATCATCAAATTTTCTTTTTTGTTATTTTTAACATATATCCTTCGAGAATCTTTATAATGGAAAAAATTATTTATGTTGCCTCTCAATGTTTTAGGATGTGTTTGTTTTACTTTTATCTTTGATTGCTTTTTAGGATTGGCTAAATTAGAATGTTTGATCTTGATGTGTATTTTTTTTAGATATTTTAGTGCCTAAAGAGAGTAATTTTTTGTATTTTTTGATCATATCTTTTTTCTTGGTACTCAATGTGATGTTATTCTTTCTTTCGTATCTATAGTGACTAGTTCAAAAATTGTATTTGGATTTATTATTCTTTATTCCTTATTAATAGTATTGCATGAGCCACCATTTAGTAGAAAGAGTTTCGTGGGCCAAATTTGAGTTTATTAGTATTTAGTATGATGTTATTATTATGAAATCATTATATTTAATATTAAATTTAAATAATTCTAATTCTGAAGAGAATTAGGTTTCTCGTGAAGGGAGTTCCTCTTCAGTTTCATATGACATAATAGATATGTGTTTTACTCATTACATACTTATATTGAGTTTGTGACTAAGGGCCTTGATCTTCGAGAACTTAGAAAATACACTAGGAGGGAGAGATATTTCCAGCTTGCTCAGATTAGAGATGAGCTTATTGAGGAGCTAGATGTTCCTACAGGCAGCCCATCTGATTATGATCTTTCAATTGCTTTTTGTAAGCAACAAATTTTGTTGAATTTTTATTTTGTTCTTTTTTTATTATTATTATTTCTATTGGTGAAATTAGAATATATAAGTTTTTTCTTGAGATATTATTTGATTTAAGATGACATCATGCTATGATGGAACTGATGTATGTTCTCCACTTTATTGAAACTTCAAAATTAGCATCACTTTATTTAGGAATGTTTGTTGATTATTGGATGTGTGTGTTCATTGAGAAGATAAGTCCAGATAGGAATGTATATCATCTTAAAACAAAATGTATGTAGAAGGAATTCACTCATATTTATTGTGGTCTTGTAGGGCACTTACACTCTAGTGGCTAGGTAGACCTTAGTTTGGATTCTTATTTTTCTGGCAGCATCTCATAATTAAAGAATATATTAATTAGATGTGAAAAATATATTTTCTCAAGATGACCGTGAGAAGGAAGTATATACGAAGTAGTTACATGAGTTTTGAGCAGTACATATAGTTGCATTTTATAGATAACGAAAGATATTGTATGATTTGAAATAGGCGCTAAGAGCTTGGTTTGTTGGATTTTTACATGTAATTATTATTATTTTTTTGAGTTATGCTAATGTATAACATACCTTTCCTTAATTTTTGGAGGGGCATTGATGATTAAGTGATTTTGTTGATTGTGTATGTAAATGATATTTTGATTGCAAGAGATAACGTGTTAGAGATCACCTAATTTAAAGAGTTTCTTTAGAAATAATCTCATATAAATGATCTTGGAGATTTTCGGTACTATATATATAGATATGACTTATTCTATGAGAGGTATGCTTTTGGCATAAGTAAGATATGTTCTTGATATTCTTATAGAAGTTAATCTTTTGAATTGTGATCTAAAAATAATTTATGTACTGATTTCACATATAATACAATCCATTGAGTTGACTGGTACTTATAGACGAATTATAAGGAAAATTATTTATCTGAAAATGATCAGACTAGTTATAACATACAAAATTAATATATTTAGTTATTTATCTAAATCTCATCACCAAGTTTATCATGATATAGTTCTTCGCATGCTAAGGGATAAAAGAAGTTTTTAGTACTTGGAATCTTTTTTAGGAATCATCAACACTTGTAGGTGATTAATACTTAAATTTATGTTTGACATTAACATGCACTGAGAGAAAGTATATGATATGATTTTTTAATTTTCTTTGAGATAATTTAGTTTCATAAAAAAAAAAAAGAGATAGTTGATTATTTTGAGATATAATGTAGAGAAAGAGTTCATTATGATGATAATAAAATTTTGAGGTATTTTGGATGCATCGCATATTTGATGAGATTGAATATTCATTTTGTTATCTTGCTATTCTTTATTGTGGTAGTTTTACAACAAGTTATATAGTTTCAAATCCAATGTATCATGAGTGGATGATGAACATAGAAGTGGGTTGCTACTTCTTTAGAGAGAAGATTTATTATATAATTCTTGCTGCCACATATATTCAGACAGCAGAGCATCCAATGAATATCTTCATAAAAATTTCAAAGAGGCCCCAAGTTATTTTTTTTTTATTTGTTTTTCTTTTTTTTTTTTTTTGTTATGCTGAGAGGAGCATACAACATGTGGATTATTTTTGATCATTTTTGTTTGTTTTATAAGTGTTTGTTTTAATGATGGTTTTTTTAGAGTTAATATATTTTATTTTTTCAGCATTATTTGGTAATACTAAATATCTTAATATATTTTAATGAATTTTGATTTTGTTTTAATGAGAAAAATTATTTCTAAATTGATTTATTTTATTAGGTTTATAATCTGATACACACACACACACACACACACATATATATATAAACATATAAAATATCAGCTAAGGGATCTTATCTAATGGCTTTTATGAGTAAATTCATTGTCACACTATTATTTGAATCATTATTAAATAATATATATCTTATTTTCTAAATATTATAGTGAGACTGTCATACTTAGTAGGGTCATTATGAGGATTAAAAATATTATGAAATTCTTAGGATAGAAATGGCATAATGAAGGTATCAAATGGGCCGTGCTGTGTTAGCATAGCCTATTTTTTTAGACTTGTTTGTGTCACTGTGCCATGTCGGCCACTACATGATTTTTAGCACAAGTCATTTTGTATTGGTATGACTCTAAAAATTGTTAACTCGGCATAGCCTGTTTACATGCCTTTTGGTCAAGTTGTGACATGTCATGCTCATGCCAAGCCAAGTCAGGCTTGGCCAGGCTAGCACAATTTATTCTAGGCTAGCTCGGCTTCAGTCCAGGCTAGCATATTTGGTCAGCTAGGTCGAAACAAACTCACATTGGCCATCATTACTGATCGTTCTGTGTCATGTCTCGTGCCATGCTCGGATAATCCGGTCTAGTTGATGTTTATATGCCATCATGAATAGTTCTTTTATCATAAGTTACTATAAAGTTACGAGTAGAAAGAAATTATTTTTTTTAATTAATTATATATTTTATTCCTATATTATATAACCTTAATTTTAATATAAAAAACAAAAAAAAAATGGAGAAGTATACGTGTTAGTTGAAAAATTTAATTGAACCTACAATTATAATTTTGTTGTTTGTCGGTTCAAACATCATCGTTAATTATAAAACTAAATCATTTATGCAAGAAAAAAAACTACAACAAAAACTTTAAGTATTTGAGAAAATAAGAGAATAGCGAGGAGTGGAGAGTTAGAAAAATATAAATGTTATATAAAATTTGAAAATTAAAATATTATTTTAAAATTTTTGTACTTTTCATGTGTGTGCTTGACAAATGACACGTCGATGGTCAACCTGACCATTAATGTATGGTGATGATTTCCACGTTAATAGTTGAAAATGTTTTTCAGAAAACTAAAAAATATTTTAATGTTTTATGCTAAAATATGTTAATTGAACTTGTGTTGGGTTGGTGTAAACCTGAACCACCAACCCGAGTTCATTTAAGAAAATAGGGCATGTGAACCGAAGGCCCCCTTGTCTTAAAATTTCAAAAAAAAAAAAATAGGTTCGTGTTTCACATGCCTATTCATATCAGGTTCTGCCCTACCTCAAGGCATGATTCTTACACGGCCTGAGTCATTTTCTCACCTCGGGCTGGTTTTGGCCCGTGTGGGCTGGCCACTCTAGTTGTGCTGTGCTGGATGCAAATTTGAAAATTGGCCTAACTGGCATGGCTTGTGCCGTGCCACCTTGCTAGTCCACGCCTATTCTATGCTGGTCTTGGCCGTGTTAGACTATTCCTATGCTGCTTTTTGGGCTGTGCCACACGCCCTATCCATGCTGCCCATCCCATTTGACACCTCTAGATTTGATATACTTTTTAATGAAATGTATAAAATTTGGATCTTTTCTAAACCTTTTCTTACTAATTATTGTTTTTGAATAAAAGGAGTTTTTAAAGATGTACCATGTTAAAGTTTAGCTTGACTCAGCTTTAATTGGCTAGGGGGTGATGAATTTCTATTTTATTATATTATTATGTATATGTTTTTAGATTATCTTTGCTATCATTGATTTTGAATTTATTTATTTTTTTATAATATTTGTATTGTACTAATATTTTTCATATCTCTTCTAGATTTTTGTTTAATTAATATAGAGAAGTAATTTCATTTTATATTATAAATGTATGTCTATTAACCCAAAGGTTGTGGAAAGTTAGAGGCATGGAGATGGAGACCAGAGGAGATGCTGGTTGCATTATCTTTAAATTTATTAAAGATAATATTTATTATAATATTTGCATTGCCAAGACAGTTTTGAAGATTTAAGTGATTCGAATTCATTTTTTAATTTTAAAGAAACATAATATTTATTATTTATAGTGAATTTTAATTTAGAGAATTATGTAAGCAAACATCAAAAAGAGATAAAATAATTATAAGGGAATATAGAATTGTCTAATAAAGTATTAGAATGAAATATATATATATGTGTGTGTGTGTGTGTGTGTGTGTGTGTAAAGAACATTTTTTGGAGTATTTAATCTTGCACTCAAAACTAGTCATAGATATTATTTCTTAAGATGTTATTAGGTATTGATTTACTTTTTTGCCCTTCTCACTTGCTTTTATGTTGCTGCTGGGATGGATATTTTAGTACAAAATTGAAAATTCTGTGTTTTGAAATTGCTGGCCTGGCACAGGGTGCATCCTGGGCAGGAACCAGTGCTTGATATGGTTTGCCTGGCTTGGCCTTTTGGCGTGCTGGGCTGCTGACCAAATTGGCATCTGACCCATTGAACACCTCTAGATTTATTGGTGTGGTCAGATGCTTGAAAAGGTAATCTGAGCAACCTGGAAATTTTCTTTTCTTTGTACCTGACACAAGATTGTTGCTACCTGTTTTTTTAAATGTGACAGGGAAACAGAAGGGAAACACGATTGTTGGGCATTTTGTCTTTCGTGCACAGCACTGTGTGGAAAGCTCTTTTTGGGAAGGTAATTTTGGCTTTTCTTTTCGGTAAAGAAGGTTAAAATTTGAAGGTTTTGCTATTTCAGATGGAATACAAATAATGATCGAAACCAACACACCACACATTGAAGTTATTTTTATAGAGATTTATGAGAGAGGAGGGGAAGATAATATAGAGAAGAGGAGAGAGAGAAAGAAAATCATGTTTAAACTATTGTGTTGTCGTATTTTGCTTTGCGTGTTATTTTTTTAATGTCATACTATTTTTTAATGGAGATGAAAATCTTACCTAATGCACAAGGCTCCTGCTTAGCACAAAGTATGCCAGGAAATAATATCTCAATAATATTATTCATGAAAAATTAAAAAGGCTGTTTTGAGCACGAGCGTGCCACCGTGCCGGGCCAATCACGGTTTAAAATAGCCTGGCCTGGCACGGTCCGCAGGCACGACAGGCCGTGCCGTGCCTTGCCAGGCCTGCTCGTGCTTGCATGTCCGTACGGGTCGGGATTCAGGGGGACGTTGGTCGGGTCAAATCAGACCCGACCCGCGGTCTTTTTTTGCGGGAGGGGCCATCGTGGGGTGGGGCTCACGAGACACCTGGCACGGGAAAAACCCGTGCCGTTGTGCCGTGCCGCGGGCCGAACTGTGCCGGGTCAGGCACGGCACGGCTTGTGCCTAACCCGGGCACGGCACGGGCAATGAATTTTTCCGTGCTGGGCCGGCTCAGGCACGGCTGAACCGTGCCGTGCCTCGTGCCGGCCCGACCTGGTTCGCACCTCTAAATATACTTGCCATTGCACAAAGTCATGATCTTAAATACATGCATACAATACAAAGATATATCAAATGATCAATTAGCTTAGTATTATTTTTATGTAAATGCTTTTAAGTTTGAAGTTCATTTGAGACTTGGCCTATTATTATTTGTGTATTTCCACGGTCATAATATTTTTAATGTGTCATAAATAGAATCTTCTTGTAATTCATTATTTTGTTAAAATATTATAATTATTATTGTTTTTGTTGAATTACAAGCCACAAATCAAATATGAAAAGTTAAAACTCAATCTCAAGTGTGGTGCACCAATCCATGATCTAGTAACTCACAAGTTGGGTGGTTCAATTCATAATTAAGTAAAATAAAATAACAAAAGGATAAAAAATAAAAGTTGCATATCACACATGACTAGAATACCAGACATGATTGAAAGAAAGATATGCAAGTTGAGGCTTCGTGAATGCCCTTGTGGATGCGTTTGTTACTTGTTTGAATATATTATGTAGTAATGGTTTAGACTCTATTTTTTAGATGAGAAACAATTCACCTCAAATACACAAGGATTTTCTAGGTGATTAATAATCCCAGTACTATTTTTATTCATATAATTTTAATTTTAAAATTCTTATGAGATTCGATATGTTAATATATGTAATCGAACCACCACAATGTTTTTAATGTGCCATAATTAAAATCTTCTAGTAATTCAATATTTTGTTGCAATATTATCATTATTATTATTTTGTTGAATTTCAAGCAAAAAAATGTAAATATGAAATAATAAAACTTAATCTGAAATTTGTATATTAAAAGTTATTATATAAGGGGTTAGTTAGATTGGGACAATCACAAATTTTGTGTTTTTATCCATAATACAATAAAATTAAATAAATAAAAAATAAAAAATTTAAATCATAACACCTTCCTTCAAACTAGTATATAAATGTTTATAATAATAATGATCTTATCTTATGTTTTTTCCATGAGAAAGTAGTACACATTATGTTCTTTGTTTGCTCTTGAAACACTAGTTTGTATGTCATATGTTTAATTATCCAACTGTCATGGTAAAGAATTATAAGAGAAGAGAACAAATATTTATTTATCTTAAATTTGTGTCGTGTATGATCTAAAATATCTTGTAGGTGATTATCTCCATCGTCTTGAACTCTACATCTGTGTTGCATGTCCAAACAAAAGTCTATCTATTACTCTTCTTTGATATGAAGTTATCTCTAAGGAAATTACAAAAACATGTTGTATACTTTCTCCTGTTGTAAGTTGCTAGAGGTGTCAAGTAGGTTGGGCGGCCTATGTATGACCCACGACTTGACTCGATTTAGTTGTGCCATACCCAATATGGCATGATTTAGAATCATGCATAGACCGACATCTTGCCAACCTATGGTATGACTCATGTTGTGTCATGCCAATATTGCATGGGCCACTTGACGTGCCAAGTTGATGTGAGCCATTTGCCATGCCAAGTCGACATGGGCCAAATGCCATGTCTTGACCATGCGGGCCACATTAGAGGTGTCAACCGGGCCGGGCCGGCCTGGCACGGGAAAATCTCGTGCCGTGCCGCGCCCTGGTTAGGCACGAGCCGTGCCGTGCCGTGCTTGGCCCGTGTTGTGCCGTGCCTGACTCGGCAGGGTTCGGCCCGTGGCACGGCACACTGGCACTGGTTTGGCCTGTGTCGGGTGTCCCCTGAGCCCGACCCCGCGATCGCCCCTCCCGCAAAAAAGACCGCAGGTCAGGTCTGATTCGACCCGACCCGTGGTCTCCCAAAAGCCCCAACCGTACGGATTGGCAAGCCCGAGCGGGCCAGGCACGAAGGCACGCTCGTGCTTAAAAAAATGGGCCGGCCAGGGCCGGCCCGGCCCGTTTGACACCTCTAGGCCACATGTTGTGCCGGAACCAAATGGGCCATGTGCCATGCTATGCTTGAAATAATGGCATGGGCCACATGCATTGTTTGATTAACCAGTGTCAGCTAGGGGGCACAAAGCCATAGACAAGGGCCAAAGGCAATTATTGCAATATCCTGTGCCATGATCGACTCAACATGACCCAATTTGATTTGATATGTCCATCTGAGGAAGTCAGGCCTACATTCAATATTATTGTCCTGGCACGCCATAATTTGACATGACTTGATTGACATCTTTATACGTTGATACTTAGTTGGGATTTGAATACTCAACTAATTATAAGAGCTCATGTTACTTGAAATACATGAATGCTTTTTCAAATATCTCAGTATGTAAATATTTGCATTCATGAATTTATGGAGGAGAATGTAGGAAATAATAAATTATACTAAATATAAAAGTTAAATCTGATTTGATACTAATCATATTATAATTTTTTTCTATAATTCTTTTGTAAGTAATAAAGTTAATTAAAAAAATAGTATTTGAAGAAAAATTAGTATCTTGATTGATATGAGTATTTGTTGGAAAACAACTCAAAAAATTAATCTTTGTTATGATATCATTTATATATATTCTCAATGATAAAAAATCAATCTTTTAGTATAAATCTCCTATATCTCAAGAAAATACTTAAGTCTCTTAATGTTCTTGGTTTAAAATTGTGATTGAATGTATTTATTTAGCTACAAAATGAAGCTTTACCTCAAAGCAATAACAAAATGCGCAACCTTAAAAAATATTATTATTATTTTAATTTAAATCAATTAATTTTTGTGTTCTATTTTTAAATTCTAATAAAAACTCTTAAAATATTTTTTAAATTCGTCTAAAAAGTATTGTTTTTCAAAAAAAATTTAAACTAATTAGATTTTATATTCCATATTTAAATGTCAATTAAATTCTGATCCTTTATGACTTGTTGGTTGTTATTATTATATAGTAATTTGATTATTATTATTTATGTTTTTTTTTGTAATTAGTATTTTATAATGTTAATTAATTATATAATGTAGGACTCAAAAGGATTATCACTATATGCTTGAAGGCTTATATCTTGCTTCTCCAACACAAAAATATCTCATCTTATACTTTTACATTTAAAAATTACGTTGGTGATTACTTGATGTTATATAAGTTCTTTTGTTATATGTAAATTATGTATAATTGTGATTCTCAAAATTTCATTGATTGCTCTATATGTAATTTTGTCTCAAGTTATTATGAGTATATATATTTTTCTCTTCTAATTGGTATCTTTTCATTGCGAAATGTAAATAATGAAATAAAAATTTATCTAGAGGTCATTATAGAGGTGTCAAACAGGCTAGGCCGGGTCGGCCCATTTTTTTTGAGCACGAGCGTGCATTCGTGCCGGCCCAGGCACTGCACGGTCATTGTACTATACCTTGCCTGGCTCGGCATGGTTTAAAAAAGCCGAGCCTGGCACGGCAAGCCGTGCCGTGCCGTGCCTGGCCCGCTCGGGCCTGGCCTGGCCTTACGGTTCGAGTCTAATCAGACCAGACTCGCGGTCTTTTTTGCGGGAGGGGCGATTGCGGGGTCGGGCTCGGGGGACACCCGACACGAGACGGCACGACTCGTGCCTAACCCGGGCACGAAACGAGCCTGCTCGCCCCGGCCCGGTTGACACCTCTTGGTCATTATAACAATTAGAACAAAAATATCTTTGTAATACATACGGAGGCCATCACCTCTACCACGATGAGTTTAACTTTAAGGTGATATATCTTCTACTCTAGGCATGGTTTTACAATGTATATCCACATGCAACCAATAGCCCTACCATATGTCGTTGTATATGTTTTCAAGTTCTATTAGAGTTGATGACATCTCCCTCCCAAATAGACCCTATGATATCCTAAGTGAGATAATATCTTAAAAGGAGAATTGAGTATCATAGTATCAGTGTATCACCTAAAAAAGTAATAAAAGAAATAAATAAAAGATGTAAGTGTAATTTCGAAAAAAACCATTGATATAAGGTACTAAGTATAATTCCTCTATCTTTTGAAAATCAATTGAAAAGTCCAGATCAGAGGGTTTGGCTGCAAGATCATTTGACTTTTCAGTAGATTCATCATTGATTTGTTTAGGTTATGTATGTTTTTTTCTTTTAGTATAGATTTTAAATCATATGTAGTCAAATTTTTTAATTCTTGGATCTTTATGAGTATAAATTGAAGTAGACTTGTGAACTATGTCATTTGGACTCGTGAGAGATTTTCTTTTATGGGAAATCTCGCTCTATCCAAAATAACCCTGATTTGTACTTTGATAAATACGATAACTTCATAGCAAGTGTCAATCAAGTTGTGACGGGTTTGCTCTTCCTGAATTTATGTTGCTCAGTCATGCTACAATGATGTGCATAACATGATATGGATGTTGTACTCGAGACATGCCTGACACGATATGAATTAGGTATCCGAGCTGTGCTTTTCTGGCACGACATGATGGGAGGTAGGCCTGACATGGCATTAAGGCCTACCGATCTTAGTTGGGCATATTGGGTATGGTTTAGAGGTGTCGAATGGGCCGGGCTGGGCTGAGTAGGTTCGGCCAGTTTTTTGTTGGCCCAATTAGGCCACTGTGTTGTGCTCGGCATGGGTTGGTATAGTAACCCTGCTTGTGCCAAGTACGACATGGCCAAAGTTTTAAATGATGAAAGCATAAGGTGGGGCATTATTGTGTTCGTGAGGTGATGCTTAAGTCTCGAGGCTTTAAGACGTACGTTTTTTGAGCAACACAATATATAATTAATTAATATTTTAAAATATATAAAATAAAATAGCATAAATAAAAAAAAGAAAAATCAAAGTTTTAAAAAATATTTTTAAGATGCTCATTGACTATAAATATAATAAATAAATATTTTATAATATATTAAAAATATAATAAAATAGTATTGAATATTTTAATAAATATTTTATAATATATTAAATTTTAATAAATTTTAAATAGTATGAAGGTTTTTTTGCTTGCCCTTGCCCCTTTCCCATCCTCACTCCCCCCTCATCACTCTTCCCTACTCCTCGTAAAGCTCGATGGAGCTTCTTGGAGATCCTCGTTAGAGCTCGACGGAGTTCCTCGAGCTCCATCGTGGAGCTTGGCGGAGCTCCCTGGAGCTCGAGGGGCTCCATAGAGCTCCACGTTTTTTTACGAATGCCTCGTGTTGAGGCGTGCGTCAAGATATTTTAAAAAATGCTTTTTAAAATAGTGGGCATGGCTTGAGAAGTGCCTGCACGGCCCGTCGGCCTGGCACTGGCTGATGCCCTGGTCGTGCCTGGACTTGCTGGGTCTGGCTGGGGTCATACCCAGTTTTTTAGCTGGATTTTAAAAAAAATCCAGCTGGGTCCCCAGGTTTGTTTGTCGTGCCGCCAGGCCAAGCATACGGGCCGTGCCTGCTCCTGCACAGCACGGCTTGTGCAGGCCTGACATAACATGAATCATCCCAAGGGATGGCCCGGCACGGCCGCGGCACAATCCGCCGCATGGTTTCAAACCTTGTCGTTCTGTGCCTGGCATGGGCTGTCAGGCCTGTTTGACGTCTCCAGTATGGTTGACCACTATCGTGCCCCCTCACTCTTGTTGGCTGACTGCCGGCACAGGCCAGTTAGTCACTGGACTTAGCCTAGTGCTCAGTGGCCACTACTAATTGGCTGGACTGGCCAAGCCAGTAGCTAGATATTGTTTAGTCTAGTGGTCACTATGGCACTACCGATACCAGTGCCACTGGATGTATTTAAAATTTTACAGCCAATGGCCATTTTGCGTCAGGCATGGGACTTTGGGCATGCATTTTGTCAGACAATTTTTCATTAAAATAAAATTTAAATTTTCAAAAAAATATCTATCAAAAATAAATTGTACTACATTTTCAATAAAATTGAATAAAATTCATAGTTCAATAAGAATTATATTTGTTTTTTAATTTCAATTTAATCATCAAATCACAAATAATAATAAATTAGAAAATTATATAAATATATTACGATAATAGACAATAGTCAATAACAATAATATTTTAGTCTTCTAATATCCATGATTAGTTTACATGGTTTGGATCATTATGATTGAAGTTAGTAGTTATAATTGTAGCTTCGACATCGTAGATGTCATGTGTGTTATTATCCACCAATATCTTTTTCATTTGATTATGAAGACATTCATGAATCTTCCCATTTCATTAAATATGATTGTGTTTCTATAATATTTAGTTATATTTTTGATTTTTTATTTAAAATAATATTTAGTCATTAAAAAAATAGACTTTGATGCTTACTGAATATTCAAAGGGTCAATAGATTATGTGTCGTATTAGATGACATGAAATAAGTAGATTTGTATCATTTTTATCAATTCAATTATTTATTTTATTATTGTTTTTATGTAATAAGTTAGAATAATAATTAGTATTTAAGTATTAAGATAATTCATTGTTATTCCACAAATATTCTTGTTATTTATTATTAGTTAATTGAATAGAAAAATTATCATTTTCAAATATATTTTCTATAAATTATTTATGAATTCTATTATCTTATTCTTTTGTTTGATTCATGTAATTCGATTTATATTTCAATATATTTTTTTTACCTATTTCATCTTACTTTTATGATTTTCATAGATGGTCAAATAATAAAAAGACGAAATAAATAATTAATATTTTAAATTTTTAGTTTTCATTTCAATAGTCATAATATTAGACGTATCAATTAAGCCGGATAGCTTAGTCACGACCCGTGGCATGACATGGTTTAGCCATGTTTGTCTCAGCACGACAAGGTCTAGGATCGAGTGTGGACTTGGATCATGTCGGCTTGAGGCATGACTCATGCTATGCTGGGCTGGTACAAACCATTCATTATGCCGAACCATACACGACCCACGTGCTTGGACTGGTGGCGTGATCTACCAGCCTAGTGATTTGGGATTGGGGATAGGTGGGTCTTGGGTCATGGGTCTATCCCTGTCAGGTGACTGCCAATGGGGCATTTATTTTTTAACTAGCCACATAAGTAGAATTTTGCTTACATGATTATCACAATTGAGTGATCTTTCCTATCATGCCCTTTGTCTTTTCACTTATCGGGCAGCTTGTTGTTGTCCATGGCAGATATTTCTTAAAAAAATAACGTATTAACGTTATTATTGTAACTGTCGGATTATATCCAATCACTATTGGCCAGAATTTAGTAGTGATTGTGCCCTTTTGTAAATTTTTTTTTCTCTATAAATAGAGAAGAAATCTAGAATTTTTATTCGAGATTTCTTCTCATCTTTTCCTTTCTCCTTTGTGAATTGTGCCCTTCTCTCTATCTCTTTCCTTTTGAAATTGTAATATATCATATATTATTTTTTATGTAATTATTAATTTAATTATTTACCCCAAGAATTATTGTTTATGATTTATGCTTACGCATTTGAGATAAATGATGATGTGCCTTAGCAATTTTTCTCAAGGTTATATTGTAAAACTATTGTAGTTTTTACCACTAAGTGGTATGTAGTAATGATATTTTTTTTTGTTATTAGATATTTTGTGAGTTTTATTTTTTTAGTTTCATAATTTATTTAAAAAAATATAAATAGTTAAAAAAACATAGTAAATTTATTGATAATAAATATGAAATTAACATAGATATAGATAATACTGATAATCCTACCAAAATATTATAGGTTGAAACTATGTTTTCTCCAACAGATTTGACCCGAATTTATTTGTCATATAAAACATAAAAAAATTAGGCTAACATCATTAATATAAACTCACTTCAAAATAATAAAAACTAAAAATTTTAAGGGTGTCGATTATGAATCGACATAATGTATATATTATCAAAAGATATATACATGTAGATGTAGATGTGCATGTGAGATTGAGTATTTAAAGAGATATGTCGATCAATACATTAAAAATTATGTGCATTAGATCCAAGGTAATTCTAACTCAACTGTAAAATCTTTCAATCTGAATCTAGTTCAACTTCGTTGACTTTCTTGATATATCGTAATGATTTTGGGAGAGAATACATGACTAAACTGATTATAATCATTGATCTTTCGATTAAATTTTTTAGAAGATTCTATGATAATTAATATAATATAAACATACTTCTAACTTGTTTATCATATAACTCATAGGTTGATACATATGAATGACATAATAAAATATTATAAGTTAAAAAAAATTAATAATTAACAAATTTAAAAAATTTAATTAAGTAATATCTATGATGTCTGATATATGAATTAGTCACAATGATATTTTACTTGCAATGTCTCATTGTGTAATATGTAGATATTTCATGTTAAGTGTGCATGTTATGTAATTAACCTGATAATACATGTAATAATAAAAATAATTTTTCCAACTCATAAAAAAAATAAAAAATTTATTAAAATATCATAGGATGCATAACATGTATAGAGGTGGCAAGTAGGTTGGGCAGCCTAGGAACGGCACGAGACACAGCCTGATAGAGCCATGCCCGACCCAGCATGGTATGGTCCAGAATCTTGCCTTAACCTGGGTCATGTTGCCTAGACCTAGAACTGGGTTAGGGGGGTGTCTTGCCTTGTGTCGGGCTAGGCACGACATGGGTGCTTGGCACGTTGGCACTTTCTCCAGCATGATTATCGTGACCCGAGACCAAGGATCATGAAGTGGGTGCGGTCCATTTGGCTCGTGCCTCCCCTGCCCGGTCTATATTAAAAAAAAATACAATTTTTTTAAGCATTGCCTTGTTTGATACACATGGCAAGCTTTTTTAATGAGTCCATCACGTGGTTGGCCATGCGCGTCCCTGTGGCATGACCTAGACAATGCAGATGCGTGCCCCTTCAGTTCGAGCCTGAGTCGTCCTGACTTACGACAGTCTTTTTGGTTGTCGGGGTCCAGGCCCTACCTAATGGCTAGTGACATCGGGAAACACATAAAAAATAAAAATTAATAACATCTTGGCCATATGATTTCTTTCCAATAACTAGAATAGAAATTCGATGGCTATTGGGTTTCTGCCTTATTTAAAAAAAATTACAAAATTAAAAATATATATATTATCGTAATACAAAAATCTATATAAATAGTTTTAGAGAGTTGAGTTTTTCACTCTCAAACTCAACTCTCTCTCTTCTCTCTCTCACTTTTTCTCTTTTTGATTCTCTCTATCTTTAAAGCTAAAGACTTTAGATTTAGAAGTTTTTTTTAAATAAATCTTAAACAACGTAGATTACAGATTTGATGTTGCTGTTTCAATTTCATTATCTTTATTTAATTTATCGTGGATAGGATTCATGGTTTGACTTTGAATTCAATTGTACAAATATTTTATTTATATGATAGAAAAAATAATAATACAAAAAATGGGTCAAATGGACCAGCTCAATTGTTTGGACAGACATTGTTGTTTGTACTCTCTTAGTCCTTAGAGCTACTTAGTGTCTAAGTAGCTCAACAATGTGCCTATGCTGAATGAACTTTCTCGTTGTTTTTTTATAGTTAACTGAATGGAAATAATATCATCTTTCGATATAGTTAAGTGGGCCAGCTCAATTGTTTGGATGGACCTTCCCATTGTTTGTAGTCTTCTAGTCCTTGGAGCTATATTAGTGTCTAAGTAGCTCAACAATTCACTAATGTTAAATGAACATTCTTGCTGTTTATTTTTCTTAGCTATCTAAATGGAAACATTATTATCTTTGGATATAGTGTCGATCTTCATACCCAGAGGTTAATTAAAATTACTATTCTTATTTTTTTAATATTTAAATATGCTATATAATTATTTGTTAATTTTATTATTTGGTTTTTATAGTTGGTTCATACAAATAGATATATATTTGATTGTATTTTCTATTCTCTAAATCTTAATCATAGGATTCATATATGTTGAAACACAATAGAAATATATATTGAAGGACTAATATTTTAAATATTTTATTTTTATCTCAATATCAATGATACAAATTTAGGTGCTCTATATTTATTAAAGAGACTACATAATTATATATGTACTAAAGTATAATACATATGGTAAAAGTGTGTACTGATGAATATATATTTGATATAAACCACAAGAGGGAGAAATAAAAAAATAAAAAAAAATAAATGTTATTTAATTCATTATTCACAATTAATAATATAAACACACACACACACACACACACATATATATATATATATATATATATATATGTGATTTATGGTAAAAAATAAGTCGGGTGCACCCAAATAATATAATAAAAGTATAAATAGAAAAATGAAACAATAAATTATATCAAACCAACAATAAATTCAAAAAAAAATGAAATTAAAAAACTTCAGACAATAAAATTATTATCAATTAGTTTAATGAGGAATCATATTAGCTGTTTGTAGTTTCCTAGTCCTTAACAAAATTAAAATTAATATGTTTGTGAGACGCATCTTGATTATAAATATAATCAATAAATGTTTTATAATATATTAAAAATAAAAAAAAATTATATGGACTACTTTAATAAATATTTTATTATATATTAAATTTTAATAAATCTAAAATAATTTTATTATTATTATATTAAAAATATAAATTTATTTTTTTATTAATAAATACTATGTAATACTATTTATTAATGAAATTTAAGAGTATGAAATTTTATTATTTATTATTTATTTTTTCCATACTATTCATTTAAAAATAGTATGGAATATATTTTATAATATATTAAAAAGCAGCTCTTCTTGCCCCTCACCCCTCTCCCTTGATCCATGAAAAGCTCGATGGAGCTTTTTGGAGGTCTTCGTTGGAATTCAATAGGAGTCATATCCTCTTCTTGCATCTAGGTGTAGTTCAGAGTTAGGGATGTCAATGAGCTGCTCAGCTCTAGTATCATTGGATGTATCTTCTTTGTCTAACAAAGCTTAGACAAAGTTTGACAGGCTTATTTCATCTTAGATATATATATTTTTTATATTCTTAACATGTGAATGTGTGATCATACAAATATTAACACACTAAATTTCATAAAAATTCAAATTAAAAATATTCGAATAAGAATAATATTATAATAATTAATTACCTGGGAAATTATTATGCTGCATGTATATATTAGAAGTCATATCTTGATACGATGACAAATATATTTGTTCAAGAGTAATTGGTTTCATGTTCGAGACTCAGCATACATAATTTTTCTGATTTACAAGAGTATCGTTATCGGGGTACTAATATCTCTCAGACTTCACTCTAATGTGGAAGTCTTTGTGCTGGGTACGATTTATATCTTTAACATGCCACATGTGCCTCTAAGTTGATTTTTTATTCTCTAAGTGCCTGTTTCATGATATTCAACTACATTGCTTAAAATCAGCATTTTTCTTATTGGTTGCTGTCATCACCAAATATATATTTTTTCTGACCATTGCTGCTCATGTGATCTTCTTAGGTAGCAGATTCTCTTGAGAAAGGCACTGAACATGAAGATGAATATATGATTAGTGAAAAAGAGCTTCTTGTTAATCGGTAACTACCTATTTGTACTAGATGTTTAAAAATGAGCAGTACTAGAGGTAGCAACTCGGGTTTTTAGGCTTGCACCAGTCCAGAAGACTGAGCTACGGATGGCATGGTCAATGCCCCCACCCAGGGTCGAATGCCCTCTCAAGCTACAGATAGCCTGGCCTGAATACAAACAGGGTTGGGTTTTGTCAGTTTCAATGTTTTATTACCAAAATTTTTAAAAAATATTAAATAAAAAACTGAGCCAAAACGATTTTAATAAGTGCAACTGTCTAGTACCATTTTGGATTTTAGAAAAATCCATGTTGTGTTAACTCAGCCCAGTTTACTACCTGCAACTTTTTTAATGTTTATATTTTTTTTTTTTGGGTTGGTTGAGATTAGAGGTGTCAAATGAGCATTGCCATGCTGGCATGACCCATTTTTATGTGGCCTATTCCGAGCATCATGCTTTGCCGGCATGACACGAGATTCCAAATGCTCATCTTGGCATGACCCATTTTGGTCACTTTTAGGTACTTTCGTGTTGGGTTGTGCTGGTTATGTTTTATTAGAAATTTTAATTTTTTATAATATAATAAAAATTTTAAATGAATTTTATTTATATTTTTTATTTAAATGTTTTACATTAAAATACAAAAAAATATAATTAAAAAAGTGCATTGTATTTGAAATTTAAATAAATTTAAATCAATTCAATAATTAAAAAAATGTTTTTTAAATTTGACTTAGCTTAAAATTTTAAATATTTTTTGGAAAAAAAATTACAATCTAAAAATGGAAAATTGATCCATAACATAAAATGAATTTGAAATAAATAAAATATGTTTTGCTAGATACCATTGCTTGAGTCATAAATTTATGTTTGTAGTATTATAGTGCTCATATGAATGTTTTGCTAGATGTATATCATCATCATGTATGATTCCGAATATAGTGCTAGTGCTAGAGGTTATCTTAGTATTCTTGTTGTTTTTTGAGTCATTATATATCAGTAGCTTTTTTATTTTATCTTGAATATTTAATTTTTGGATCTTTTTAGTTTTTCAAGCATACAAGTGTCTTAATGCTATTTGCTAATTATTTAAATTTACTATCTAAAATGAGGTAATTATTGTGTCCTTATCTTTTTTATGCTAAATCATTATTTTAGAAAAAATGAGGCTCCATGTATGATTTTCATAATAATTAAAGACAAAGCTAAGATTCATATAAAATCTGCTATGTAATTAAAGATGAGGTTGGAAAAGAATGAGATGACCTATTTAGTTACTCTTTGAAAAAACATGATTGACCCTATAGGAGATTTTATGCTCATAGAAGTCGCGAAGGTATTGAGTGAGTTTTAAGACATAATGTCATTGGAGCTCTCCAAAAAATTCCGACCAAGAAGAGAGAAATATCACAAGATTGAGTTAGAGTTTGGAACTAAATCCTCTGTCGTGGGCCCATATAGGATGGTGCCTCCAAAATTGGAGTTAATGAAGCAACTAAGGATTTGTTGGATGCTAGATTTATTCAACCATCTAAGATTTTATATGGTTCATCGGTCTTATTTCACAAGAAGTATGCTATGTCTCTATGGATATACATTGATTATTGGGTGCTCAATAAAATAATAATAAAAATTATCTCATTTATTTTATTACTGATCAATTTGACCAATTTGGTAGAGAAAGCTACTTCACCAAACTGAACTTATGATCAGGATACTATTAGGTGATGATAATTGAAAGGGATAAATCGAAAACAATGTGCATGACAAGATATGACTTATATTTTGTGTTTTGGCCTTACTAATGCACTTGTTATATTTGTGCTTTGATGAATAAAATATTTTATCATTTTTTAGATAAATTTGTGGTGTCAAGATGATATTGTAATATGTAGTAACATATTGGAAGAACCTGTTGATCATTTATAGAGAGTATTTTGGCTATTAAGGCATAATAATCTATATATGAAGAGAGAGGACAAAATCAATGTTAGACAAAAATGAGATTCCCCAACTAAGGTGTCACAATTAAGGCCTTTCTTGGGCTTAATTAATTATTCCCGTCGATTCATTAAGTAATATTCAGCAAAAGCAGTTTCATTGATGGATTTTCTCACGAAGAGTAATGCTTGGACATAGATTTTTGAGGCATACACTAATGTTTGACTCTATTATTTGCGGGGTTTTTATGCAAGAAAGATATCTAATAGTTTTTGAAAGTCACAACCTCAATAATACAGAGAAACGATACATGATTCCAGCAAAAAATTAATATTAATCATATAAATATCATGGAGACACTATCTATTCGGATTGCATCTCATTGTAAATATGAACAATGTTGTTATTAGTTATTCCTAGACCCAGTAAAAACTAAGCCTTAAGCAAGTAATATGGTAAACTTTTTTAGTTGAGTTTGACTACATATTTGAGCACAATTTAGGTATTGCTAATCATGTAATTGATGTCTTGAGGAACAAAGCTGAGCTAGTATCCATGACTAGCCAGTCTTAAAGAGAGATGATGAATCTTATAAAGGTGGGACTGCAATATGATTCGGTTGCATAATATCTTATTTTCATAGCTCATCAGGAAAAGACAAGATGATTTTGGATGAAGGATGGCCTATTGTATACGAAGGAAAAATAGTTTTATTTACCAAAGTAGGAAAATAACAGAATAAATCTTATCAAGGAGTGTCATGATGACAAATAGGCTGACCACCTAGTGCAACGAGCCAATGATGCATGAGAGGCATATTAGAATTTGTCTATTATTGATCATAAATATTAGATGATGTTAAAACTTATATGAAGATTTATTTAATATATTAACAGGACAAAGAGGAGTAACATCATCACAAGGAATTATAAGAGCCACTATCTATAGCGAAATGACTTTTGAATTACCAAAAATACTCCAAATCTAGCATTTTGTTTAGATGTGAATAAAATTAATATATTCTATTGATTCTATATGTGCGTGTGTGTGTGTGTGTGTGTGTGTTTGAAATATAATTGTGGCACTCATTACTTTAGGCACTTTACTACTAGTCCAGAATTCAGAAATAGGGTGAATGAAAATGCAAAAAATAAGAGAGTACCAAAAATATAAGAAATGTTGCAAATTTCAATTTTTATGCAGTTTTTTTTATTAATTTCTATGCTTTTGGAGATTTATAATAATTGAAGAAATAGATTATAATATCAATGGCTGAATATTCTTGTACGCTTTAAGCATAGTTGAATGTGATGAAGAAGATGTGCCAATGAAATATTAATTTTTTTTTTTTTTAGATAGATAGGCATGGACGATAATTTATAATTGCTTAATATGAAGAATACAAAATGTCGATGCTAATTCACACATTGGTGTGGATGATTTATTTTTGACGATGATCCATTGACATGTATGTAATGATGCTGCCAGAGCTGTTATTGCAGCATCAAGCTTATTCTGAAGGCATAATTTTAAAATTCACAAAAATCCTATTTTTTTTTCATTGTTTGATGTGGATGAAAATATAAGTGGTTCATCTAAGGATGAAAATTTATTATTATTAATTGTAGAAGCCACATCAATGCCCATATGAGGCATGCCAGTTGTCAGTATATAGTGCATAACTAAATACATGCGCAACAAGGCTGTGTGTGTGTGTGTGTGTGTGTGTGCATTTTATGTATGTGTTATGATTCAAATGGTGATCCCTCTTTAATTGCAGATTCATCTCGGTTCCAAAGGATATGGGTGCTTTCAATTGTGGAGCATTTGTTGCTGGAATTGTAAGGGTAACATTACTAATTGGCTTTGCACTTGTCTAATTTTTACTCAATCTTTTATGCACAATATCTTATGCATCAACTAGTATCTTGCTAAGCACATTCAACCATTTTTGATATACGTCCTTTGTTAAGTCTTTTATGTACAAAACAAATCCATATTTAAGGTGCCAGTCTGATTGGAGTAGTCAACAAGTTGGGTGCTCTCATATATGGTGCAACAAAGTAGCTTGATGTAATAAAAAGACAAAAATTATAAATTGTAATGCTATAAATTACAATATTCTCTTTGAGCTAGTGCATGAAAGTTCAAAATATTATGTTTGGAGGAGATAAAATTAAGCTGAGAGATTTCTTTGTAATTTTTGTGAAGGTATTTAGTAGTTGTTCTGTTTTTTGAATGTATATTATAGAATTGTATTAATAAATTTGTTTTGAATATTATCTCCAAAAAATATATAAAATCTTATCGTATATATCATCTCGATACAAATTTGTACTCAACTTGAATTTTAATATTTAGTTAACTATAAGTACTGGTGATCTCTTTGTGACATAATTTATTTATATATCTCAGTGTGATAAAAGTTGCATCGTAGTGAACTTGACAAGGGAAATTTATTAAATGACTTACTATATTAATTGTATATATTATATATAGTTTGATAATTATCATAAAATTAATATTTAATATGATTTTCTATAAGTAGTAGAGTTAATTAGAAGAGTTGCATCAGAAATAAAATTGGCGCATGGATCAATAAGATTATTTGCTAGAACATAATTCAAGAGTTTAATTTTTATGTGAGTATTACATACATATTTTTTCTAATAAGTTCATATATATTTTTGAGAAAGTTATCTCTATATTAAGAAAATTTGAGTATCACGAGGTCTTTCGACTAGAACTGACAGTATGTATTCCTTGAGTTGGGTGATCCCAACTCGTTATCCCACTTAATCAGAATATTATTCATGTACATGGTGAGCAAATTCATCATGCTATTAAGGTTTCCTTTAAACTATAACAATATATATTTCTTTTTCTTCTTTCTTCATTTTTTTTTCTTTTTTTTTATTTCATTATTTTTATTCTTTTTATTTTCATTTTTTTTCTTTTTATTCTTTTTTTTTCTTATTATTATTATTATTATTATTCTTTCATACTATTCTTTTTATTCTTATTCTTATTTTCTGTATTATTCTTTTTATTCTTATTTTTCTTTTCCTTCTCTTCTTTTTTTTCTACTTTTTTTTTCTCTTTTTCTTTTTCTTTTTATTTTTCTTTTTCTTTTTCTTCTTATACTTTCTTTTCTTCTTCTTATTTTTATTTTTATTCTTCCTCTTATTATTTCTTTTTTTTCTTCTTTTTTCTTCTTTTTTCTTTTCTTTTTCTTTTTCTTTTTCTTTTTTTTTCTTCTTTTTCATTTTCTTCTTATTCTTTTTTTTTTCCTTCTCTTCTTATTTTTTTTTATTCCTTTTTTATTTATTTATTTTTTTTTTCTTTTTTTTCTTTTTTTTTCTTTTTTTTCTTCTTCTACTTTTTCTTTTTTTTCCTTCTTTTTTTTTCTTTTTCTTCTTTTTCTTCTTATTTCTTTTTTTTTCTATTTTTTCTTCTATTTCAAATATTTTTTTTTCTTTAATTTTTTCTTCTACTTTATTTTCTTCTTCTTTTTTTTTTCTTTATCTTCTTCCTTTTTTTTTTCTTTATCTTCTTCTTTATCTTTGTTTTTTTTTTCTCTTCTTCTTCTTCTTCGTTATTTTTATCATTATTATCATCATCATCATCTTCTTCTATCTCATTTTCTTTTTTTTTTCTTTTTTTTCTTTTTTTTCTTTTTCTTATGCATTTTCTTCTTCGTTTTCATTTTTTATTTTTTCTTTTGCTTATTATTATTATTATTATTTTCTTATTTTTATTCTTCTGCTTCTTCTTCTTCGTTTTATTTTTTTTTCTTTTTTGTTTTTTCTTCTTATTTTTTTTCTTATTCTTATTCTTATTCTTATTCTATTTTTCCTTTTTTTTTCTTCATATTTTACATCTTTTTTTATTTTTTTTTCTTATTATTATTATTCTTCTTTTTCTTTTTCTTTTTTTTTTTCTTTACATATTCATTAACAATATGTAAATTGAATAAGGTGATTATATATAAAAATCTCATAGATCATACTCAATAATTATTTCTAATAATATAATATTTTTTATAATATGTAAATTATATTTCATTGTGTTATTTAAAATCTATGTGATTGTTTCATATAAATTTTTTATTCAAATATTAATGAAAAATTATATTCATCTCTAACTAGAGGTATTGGACATGTCATGATGAGCTGACACGACTTAATTTGGATGTTTGGCCATGGCAACTCAACACATCACTAAAAGAGGATTACCCAACATGGCTTGGTGGCTCATTGGCATCTCAGTTCGTGTTGAGTCATGCCTAGCCAATTCAGGTCACATGCAATCTTGACATGGCTAGTGCTTGAGACACAAATTATGCCTAACTCAACACGGCTCAATCCCAATATAGTTCGAGTTTCTTCTGGGCTAGCCTAGGTTTGGGTCAAGATAGCATGAGTTAGTTTCTTGCTAGCCTAGGCATGGTCTAACAACTAGTCCTAGCTCAGCATGATTTTACCTAGGCCTACTTGTTTGTGGTCTATTCTTTAGAAAATGTTGCATGAACTTCACGTGCCAGCCTTGGATAGGATTTCTACCCAGCTTGAGGCATGACTCGGCCACATTTCATCACATTGGTCAAATTCATCATGCATGGGCTGGGTTTTCATGTCTTGTCTTGTTGCATGCTTTTGCATCATTTGGGCTTGACTCCATTGCATGACCTAAGTCACCAGACCATACTTGTGCTGCCTGACCTATTTGTCACTTTTACGTCGAGCTTGTATATTTTTTTTTTGAGATGTTGCAAGTAAAATAACTATTTATATAAATGCTATCGAGAGCAAGTAACATGACAATTCATACTAAATATTTGAGTGAATTTGTTTGTTATAAGTCTCATCTTATGGTTATTCATCTTTTAATTCATATATAATATTCATACCAACAAGACTACCAACCCATTCCTATGTCATCTGACTTATTTTTAACCTCTATGTTTAGTTGGTATATTCTCAATCTTTGAGATTTTGCAAGTAAAATAAATATTCATATAAATGTCATTTAGAGCAATTATCTTCGTAATTTATACTAAATATTAAAGAAAATTTATTTGCTATAAGTATTACCTCAAGGTGATTTATCTTTATCCACACATGTTTTTACCATGAACACTTGCAACAAGCATATCATCGTTGTACATGATGAGCAAAATCACCTTGCCATCAAGGTTACTTTCTATAAAAAAAAATCATTACACTTGTAAATTAAATAGTTAATTATCATTGAAAATTATAAAATTATGCTATTAATGATAGTTTTATGTAATATAATATTAAACTATGTTTGATTGTGCTACTTGAAAGTTGAAACATAGGTGAATACTCTCTCTCTCTCTCTCTCTCTCTATATA
This sequence comes from Sapria himalayana, assembly GCA_029783825.1. NCBI lineage: Eukaryota > Viridiplantae > Streptophyta > Magnoliopsida > Malpighiales > Rafflesiaceae > Sapria > Sapria himalayana. The sequence continues at coordinate 262,092 of JAREIK010000418.1, forward strand.
TATATATATATATATATATATTCACAAGATCTTTATGAAAAAAATGCATTCATTATGTCTAGCTAAAATACCAAATTGGTCGTGATGGGCTAGTATAGCTTGGTTTAGAAGTCAGGCCATGTCGACTTGATGTGCCTTTTGAAGAGGATAGTCCAACATGGCCTAGTGGTTGATGCCATCTCAGGCTGTGCCGAGTCATGTTTGGTCGGGTTGTTCCACGCGCAATCTTGATATGACCACATGCACTGGGCATGAATCATGCTTGACCCAACATGTTTCAATTCAAGGTAACATGGGTTTGTGTTGGGGTAGCTTGGGTTTGAGCCCTTCTAGCTTGTGTTCGGACCTTGCTATCCTAGATTCTAGCTAGACTAACATGGTTTAGGTTAGGCTAGCATGGGCACGGGCACGGGTTAATGGCTAGCCCTGGCTCGACGTGATCAGACCTGATTCAACCATAATCTAATTTTTAAAATAACATGTGTGACGTGAATTTGATGTGTCAATTTGGGTCAGGGTTCATGTACAGTCCGAGGCATGACTAATGCATGTTTCATTACCATGGTCAAATATGGTTCATGTGGGCAAGTTTTATTGGTCATGCTTTGTTGCACGATTTTGCAGCATGTGGGATGCACTCCATGGCCTGACCCATGCCACCAGCCCATATCTGGTTCATCTGACCTACCTGTCACTTATTCGTCTAGCTGCAATATTATATATCCATGAGATGTTGCAAGTAAAATAAATATCCATACAAAGATAATCTTGGCCATCCAAAAACAAATATTTTAGTAATTCATATTAAAAATTTGAGTTAACTTATTTGTTATAAGTCTTTCATTAAGTTGATATATATTTTCATCTAGATTTGTCTTTACAGTAAATACCCACCTATAGCTAAAAAAATAAAATACCTTTTCATAGTCGTAGGTCATCGTGCCTATTTCCAATTCTAATTAAAATGAATGATTTATATTTTTTTTATTATGATCTGACTTTATCTTGATGAGATTATATCTTTAGATTTCTGAGTATCTCAGTACCAAAGTTTTAAAATGCAAAAGCATAAAACGAGATATTTTTGTGTTTGTGAGGCGAGATATTTTTGTGTTCGTGAGGCGAGGCGTAAGCTTTGAGATGCTGAGGCATATGTTTTTTGAGTCTCACATTATATAATTAATTAATATTTAAAATATATAAAATAAAATAAAATAACATAAATAAAAAATATTAAAACAAATCATTAGAATTATAAAAATAATGTACGTGGGTGAGTTGATTTTTTTCAGCCTGAATCAATTGGATTGGGTTTTGGGTTATAAATTTAAAACTAGTTAAAACCCAACCCAACCCATTCATAACATAAAGTCCCCAACCTCACATTTAACTTTTTTTAATGGACCTACTATTTATGACTTTGCCAACTAGCAAATATTATTTATCTTATGAATTTGTTTTTCATCTATCAAATATTATTTGTCTTGTGAATTTGTGTTAAGTGTATCGTTGTTTGGATTTTCACTTGTCAACCTATGAGATAGTTTTTGATTTTTGATGATTTTTGGTTATCATTAATCATATATGTTTTTTCACTCTTCTCTTGTTCTTTGTCTTCAAATGACTACTTTTTCTATTTATGATGAATGTCTTAGTATTTTTAATTTCCTACTATCTTCTTTATCAACATTAAAAAATTATGATGCATGAAGAAATTATTATTTTTGGTATTGTCATGTCAAATTTGTGTATCTTTATATGTATGTCTAATTTTCTATCTTATTTTTTATCAAATTTGCTCTTTTTACCATTATTGTTGCCATGGTTGCCGTTGTCGAGATCAAAGTAGTCATCGTTTCCATCATCTTTGCATGTGCCCAATCATCACCATTGTCATCGCTTGAGGTAGGGTTTTCTCCCAAAATTGCTTTTGATTTAGGTTTTAACAGGTCTCTTTTAGATGTTATTTTTTTTCCTTCTCTCAAAATGCATACGCATCCCTTTTCAAGGCATGAAAGGCGCGATCAAAGTGTGCTTTGAACACTCTCCACTGAAGAAGGTGAACGCCTTTATGTGTGATACTTTTTTTTTTTTGACGTCTCGATGCGTTTCCTCCCCACTTCACCCTGAGGCATGCCTCAAAGCACGTCTGGATAACGTCTTTGAAACTCTTGCCTAGTACTGTTAAGAGAAGAAATAAAAGAGGTAACAATAGTAAAAAATATGAATATGATAAAACTTGTGAAATTGGGGTACTAACTTCTATATATTTGTTTATTAGGTGTCTTTATTTTGAATATGTTATGCATGTCTTATTTGAATAATAAAAATTCTATTATGAATAAGTAAATTTCTTAATTTTTGGCTCAAAATAAGCTTGTAATAGGATAAACTCACAAATTATTGTCATTTGGACAAGGGGTTAGAGGTGTCAAACGGGCCGGGCCGGCCCGGCCCGGCACGAGGCACGGCACGGTTCGGCCGTGCCTGGGCCGGCCCGGCACGTTCAAAAACCGTGCCTGGGCCCGTGCCGTGCCCGGGCGATGCAAGGCACGTTTCGTGCCGTGCCTGGCCCGGCACGGCACGCCGGCACGGGTCCATCCCGTGCCGGTCCCGCAGGCACGCGTGGCACTGGCGGCGTGTTACGCGTGCCGTGGCGTGAGTCGTGACTCGACCCATCAGGGCCCCCCCCGGTAAAAAGACCGCGGGTCGGGTCCAAACAGACCCGACCCGCGGTCTTTTCTGCCGAAAACCGAGAAAATCGAAATATCTAACGGGAAAAAAAAAATTTTCAAACTTTGAGCGATTTTCAGCCCTTGGATTCGACTCCAACGGCTAGGGGGCAGAATCCGACGGTCATCGTGATTCTGCCCCTTAAATATAATAAAAAAATTCAAAAAAATAATAAAAAAATAATTTTTTTTTTAAAAAAAAACTTTAATTAGCCTATAAAATCTACCCCCCTCCCTATAAAATTTATGTTTTTCAAAAACATAAATCCTCTCTATATTTTCTCTCTCTCACATAAACCGTGCTTCTCTCTCTCGGCCCTCGTGTTTTTGATTTCGGCTTGGATTTTCGTGAAACTCAACTTGAGTTTTGAACATCAAAGCTTCATGCGGTGCATCTTGCACGTGAGTGACCTCATTGCTTTTACCGGGTAATATAATTTACTTTTTTTTTTTATTTTCTCTAAATCTTCTCTCTCTAGAAAAAAGTACGAAAAATAAAAAATGACAAATTCACCTAACACAAATTTAAATTTGGAAAATGAAAATGTTAGTGTTACACAAACGTCTGTAGCTCCTGAAACTTTGGTTTCTCCTGTCATCTCAGCCCAAAGTTCTAAAAAACAAAAAACTAGGAGGACTTCTGTAGTTTGGACACATTTTAAAATAATAACACAATTAGATGTTAGGGGTGAGGAACATGAAATGGCACAGTGCAAATATTGTATGCGACTTTTAACATGCAAGAGTACATGTGGGACTGGGCACCTAAAGAGGCATGCTGAAATATGCTCCAAAAAACATGGACCGTTAGATCCTAGGCAAACCCAACTTGGCACTACATTTTTTGAGACTGGATCGAGTTCAGTCTCAAAGTTTACTCCCTTCGTATACTCCAGTGAGTTGGGTAGGAACGGCATGGCCAGGCTCATCACATTGATGGGTCTTCCGATCAGATTTTCGGAAGATCCGAGGGTAGTGCGCATCATGCAGACTTATTTTCAGCCATCCTATCGTAGGATTCCTAGGTCCACATCTAGGAGTGACATACTAAAGATATATAAGTTAGAAAAACAAAAAATAATTAAGGAATTTTTGGCATTTAGTGGAGTGGTCTCCGTGACGTCCGATATATGGACATGTCACGATAATTCTTCTTATGCATGTATCACGAGTCATTATGTCGATTCAAACTGGACAATAAATAAAAAAATATTAGGATTCACAGAGATTCTTCATCCTCATGATGGCCCGGTCATTTTTGAGTGTATGATGAAAATATTTAGGGAATATAAAATTCAAAATAAAATTTTTAGTGTCACTTTCGATAATGCTGCGAATAATGGAGTAGCGATCAATATGTTTGTTAGGAATATTAGAGACGCACCTTTAGGAGAGATATTTCATGTCAGATGCATGTGTCATGTTATTAACCTGATAGTTCAAGCGGGTATGAAGGTGTGTTCCCCCGCGTTGGAAAATATACGCAATGCACTCAAGTATATTCGCACTCCTCGCAGACTACAAGAGTTTGGTAATCTCTGTTTGTCTGCGAATCTTAAGAAGAAGAAATTCCAATCTGATGTGAGACATCGTTGGAATTACACGTACCTGATGTTGGAATCATGTGTTGGATACGAACACGTGATATCCGACTACGTCAATAGTAAGAGTGGCGAACTTATTGTTGACGACACTGACTGGGATTCAGGAATTTCATAAATGAAATTCCTGAAGATATTTTATGACACGACGAACATGTGTTCGTCGGTTTATACGCCCACCACTTGCATTGCACTCCGTTGCATATGCAACATTAGTAGCATGTTTAGGATGTATCGAGCGGACCCGACGCTCAGCCATATGGTTGCAGAGATGGAGACCAAGTACATGAAGTACTGGTCCACCATTTCATCTCTTTATTGCCTCGCAGCATGCATGGACCCTAGGGCTAAGGTGGAAGGGGTTGAAAACACCCTGACTTTTATTTCCTCGTGCATGAACCTGAAGAGCCACCTGAAGGGTTCATTTACGAGAAGTTGACAGACCTATATACATACTACGATACTAGGTATGGTGGTGGTGGTGTTGAGACTGTGAGTACGGACTCTGATACCTTGTTCGGAGATGACGCTTATTCCATTAACCTAGCGAGGGGGAAACGTAGGGGTGGACCTTCACATAGGAGCGAGCTGTCTCGGTACTTAGATACCGATTACTGCTCAATCCTATCACTTTCTGACAATAAGAATCTTGATTTATTATAGTGGTGGAAATCATATGAGTCCGCCTATCCCGTGCTATCTAGGATGGCACGGGATCTACTGACTTCTCCGGTGTCGAGCGTAGCATCGGAGTCTGCTTTTTCTGTTGCAGTGAACGTGATTTCGGATAGGAGATCGAGATTACGTCCAGATATGGTTGAGGCTTTGGCATGTTTGAAGGATTGGGAGGAATCGAGATTTAGCATCAGTGATCGTGCTGAAGCTGGGATTATGACAGACACTGCAGTCGCATCCACATCCACTACGATGGCGGAGGAGCTGATTGCCGATGATGATGACCCATATGATACTGATCTTGATGTTGCGGCTGATGATCTTCATTATATGCCGCTTGACGATTGATGCTCATCTGCTCTTTTTTTTCGATATTTTTTTTTTTTATTTATACGCTTTGTTTGTACTTTGTATTATACGTTGTGTTGAAGTTGAAACTTATACTTTTTTTTCGTAGTATTGGTTTCAAAAGCATGAATGGTAATTTTTATTGGCGTAGTTTAAATTTTTTTTAAATAAAATTTTTACTAACTTAATGTATTTATTTATTAATTTAAGATTTAAATATTATTTTAAAATTTATTAACTTTAAATCTTAATATTTAATTAATACATTATAATATTAAAATATGCTAAACTTAATTGAAAAAAAAAATAAATTTTCTAATTTTTTTTTTACATACTTACATTTAATTTTAAATGTAATATTTTTTACAAAAAATTTTATTTTTTATTTATTACATAAACTTAAATAAAGATAAACAGAAACTTAATAAAAAAATTTAAAAAAAAAAAATTTTTTTATAATCTGCCAAGTCAAAGTGCCAAGCACGGGCCGTGCGCCCGTGCCCGTGCTTGGTTGTTGCCTGTTGGCTCCCAGGACCCGGACCCCGGTTGAGCCGGTCCAGTAGACCAGGTCCAAGCCAACCGTGCCCGACTTTAAAATACCATGCCGTGCCCGGCACGGCACGGTAGCACGGCGGGGCACATGAAAAATGGGCCGTGCCGTGCTGGGCCGGCCCGTTTGACACCTCTACAAGGGGTGGATATTTCATATGAAATTTTTTTTTTTAGAATAAACATGATTTGTATTTATCGGTACATATGATAATTTCATATGAGTAATATCATTATGTTGACCAACAAGTTCTAATATAGTCCACGAGTGAATTTTTCTATTAGTTAGAATTCTAGATAAAACTATATGAGAGAGAATAAGTAATAAGAGTAGGTGTAATTTTTGGACTCATCATTTCTGGGCTAGTTAAAGATAAATTTTACTAAAAATAATAATATCACAACTTGTTACCATTTGTTCTAATTTTGATGAAATTATTTATATATATTATTTGGTACTAGAGTATTTGAGAATAGCACGTCTCAAAGTCTCAAATAATTTCGTATCTTATTATGGAAAGATTGTATTATACAAAATAGGAAGAATTGTGTTTTGGTACACTCAAACAAAATAAATTTAAAAAATAAGACCCATCTTTTAATATTTCAAAAAAAAATTACTAAACTCTTAACAAATTAAAATTTAGTGCATTCAAATATATTAATCATAAACTACCTTTCAATAATATTCTCACTTGCCTCACCCCTCATCCCACTCTCTTCTCTCCTCGCCTTCGCTTCTCTCCTTTGCTCCACAGAAAGCTCGACAATGCTTTTTTTGAAGTCCTCGCTGGAGCTCCATGATGAAGCTCCACGAGCTCCTATGTGGAGTTTGCCACCGGTGCTCCAGGAAGCTCCATCGAGTTTTCTATGGAGCAGGGAAGAGGGGCGAGAAAAAGGAGAGAGGTGCAAAAGGCAATGACAAGGGGAAGGAGAGAGGGGTGAGGGGAGAGGCTTTTTGAGAGTGTTACTGAAGGGTAGTTTAGGATTAATGTATTTAAGCATTCTATATTTTAATTTGTTAAGAGTTTGTTCAATTTTTTTTTGAAATGTTAAAAGATGAGTTCCTTTTTTTTTTAATAATTTTTGTTGAGTGCACCAAAATACAATTTCACCTACAAAATAGGTATTACCAAAATCTTGAGAGCTTTAAACAATCTCTCTTTATGAATCATGTAAACAATGAAAAGTTATATATTGAAAAATAACTTAGAATACATATGATTGCTGAAGTTGTTAGTGGTTAAAATTATGTTGTAGTTTTTTTTTTTTTTTTTTTTTTTTTTTTTTTTTATTTATTTGATAAGAGTACTCAATTTGTGTATTGTTTAAATCATATTTACTTATTATGGATGAATAATTTATGTATAATTTTATTAATGTTATTTGATGAGAGCAACTAACTGATAGGTTACATAAATAGTTTTTACCCATTATATGAGGGCGGTGCATATGACATTTTTTATATCGAGTTTTAGTTTATTTTTCAGCATTTTTTTCAACATCACAAAATGTGCAAAATTTGTAAGAAAATAACATTAAAAAAGTAAACCTATGGTTATATTTTACATTGGTTGGCTCGGAAATTATGTTAGAAAATAATATTAAAACAATAAACACAAATAACATTGATAAAACTATGCATAAATTATTCTTATATAATAAACAAAAATAATTAGAATAATTCACTGATTGGGTGCTCCTATATATTTTCAATATATATATTTAAACCTCTAGCAGCTTCATCAATCTTATGTCTTTTATTTTTTTTCAATATATATATTTTCGAAGCTTACATCATGATTCCCAAAGAGAGATTGATTAGCTAACCTCTCAAGGATTTTGGGAGTACCTATTTTGTATATGATCACTTTTAATAATGGGATATAATACTATTTGAGATCTTGAGATGTGACTTTTTTGAATACTTCAATGCTTAGAATGAATACAAAGTAATTTTTATTAAAATTTTGATAAGTCAAAGAGTGCTGATATTATCATTTTTAGCAAAACTTATTTTTTAGTGAGCCTAGAAATGGTAATGAAAATTACTTTTGGATTTGTAAAATATGGTAGTAGAGGTTTGCATGGTTATCGATAACAAGTGTGCATGACATTAGTTGCGTGGTGGACTGATGGTAGAGGTGTCAAATGGGCCGGGCCAGGCACGGCACGGTTACTGTACCGTGTCGTGCCTGGCCCGGCACTGTTTAAAATAGCCGGGCCCTGCACTGCCTGCAGGCACGGTGGGCCATGCCTTGCCTGGCCCGCTCGGGCTGGCTTGTCCGTATGGTTCGGGATTCGGGGGACCGGTGGTCGGGTCGAATCAGACCCGACCCGCGGTTTTTTTTGCGGGAGGAGCCATTGCAGGGTCAGGCTTAAGGGACACCCGTCACGGGGCAAACCCGTGCCGGGCCAGGCACGGCATGGCCCAGGCCCGGGCATGGGATTTTTCCGTGCAGGGCCGGCCTGGCCTGGTTGACACCTCTAACTGGTGGTGGCGCAAGGCAATATTTTTTTGGTAGTAACCCTATTCAACATGGTGCTAGCCCTTGGTGGCATACTGTGTTGCTTTGTATAGAAACCCTAGTTAGGCTTTAGGTAAATTTGTAAAAAATAGAATTTATGCTTTGCAAAAAATCATAATCAAGTGTAATTTTTCTTTGGAGAAATCACAATTTTGTGGCATAATAGCAAAAGAGATTATCATAATATAGATAAATGAAGAAGAATCTCAGTTTAGTATACCTACTACAAGATGATGATTTATACTTGCGAAAATTGTTATATAGTATTGCTAAGTTGCCTACCAGGGTTATTTTGGAGTCCTCGGAGTTTATTTACCTTGACAGTTATATTTACTAGATATAAATATTAAAAACTTTGTTTTAATTTTGCATCATATTTTTTATTTCATCTAAATATAATCAGTTGTTTCACTCGTACTTTCACTTTAAATTTTTGGATTAACCTTAAATGAGCTAAGACTCATATTTTTAATAATCATATCTTATGTCTATATTTTTTTTCATATTCTAAGAATATTATTTTAGTCAATAAAAAATATTCAAAAGTAATTAGATATGAAAATTTTCAATTTGAGTCTTATTTTTTTGTATTTTGTTTATTTTTGATTGTATTGTTAGTTTATTTTCTGTGAATTATTTTTTCAACTTAATTTTGATTTTATTTTTTTACTTTATGATAAGATCTTGAGAAATATTTAATTTGAGCTTGAGCAGAATAAATTATATATCTTATCTTTAATTGATAAAATCTCATTCTAGATATTTTATTGTGTTAGATTATTTACTTATGTATTTTTAGTTTGGTCACCTAGTATTAATAAAATTGAGAATACTTTTCTTAAATCTTAATGATATTTTAATTCAGAGTTTTCTATTCTACATGACATTTTGATTCTTAAATTGAGTGGAGACATTTATTTTGATGTATTTATATATATGATAACCTAATAGAGATATGATTAGAGAGTGATTTAGATATCTAATCATGTTTATTGATGATTATTCAATATATATATTGCTATATCTATTTCAAGATATATCACATATTTTTTTTTTAGTTTTTTAATAAAATGATAATTATAAATTTAATAAAAATATTAAAAAAAATAACTCTAATAGTACTTAGTACTTGGTATAAAAAAAATCACATTTTTTTATAAAAAAATATTAAATGTGATTTTTTTTATAAAAAAATCACTTTTTAATAAAATGATAATTATAGTACTTAATAAAATGATAATTATAAAAAAATCACATTTTTTGGTTTTTTTTGGCTTTTTAATTAAGAATTGAAAATGCATTAAAATATGTGTATGATTAATCTAGTACTTAGTATATTGATTATGAGATTATTTACTAAATTTTCTGTGTTGAAATACTCTAATAGTATTAAATTACTGAAATAAAAATTAAATATTTGATTGATACAGTTCGGGAATTATTAACTTGAAAGAGTATTTTAAAATATTTTTGGGATTTTATGATTTTAATCTCAATCTATATTGTTTTAGATCTTATATCCTGAGGAGTGGGATGGATTCTGCTTCCCTTTTTTGTGGTTTGCTGTGCACACGATTATGCACAGTACTAACTTTTGTGCACCTATTTTATGCACACAATAGGACACAAGTGCGCCCTGGGCTTGTCACACCTCTATTCTGATGGTGTGTCGCTCGCAGTGTGCATGCGATGAGAGGAGAGGAGGGCAGCAGCATTGCTGTTGCGTGCACTTGAGGCAGTGCATTTTTCTGTTCGGTGGCACACCCATCATTTCTGTGCAGTGGCACAACTAGAGGTGTCAACCGGGCTGGCCCGGCACGGGAAAATTCCGTGCCCGGGCCCGTATCGTGCCGTGCCTGACTCAGCACGGTTCGGCCCATGGCACGGCACACCAGCACGGGTTCGTCCTGTGTCGGGTGTCCCCTGAGCCCGACCCTGCGATCACCCCTCCCGCAAAAAAGACCGCGGGTCGGGTCTGATTCGACCCGACCCTGAGCCCGGCAAGGCCAGCAATCACGGCAGGCAGTGCCGTGCCGGGCCCGACTATTTTAAACCGTGCCTGGCCCGGCACGAAGGCACGCTCGTGCTCAAAAAAAAAACGGGCAGGGCCAGCCCGGCCCGTTTGACACCTCTAACTCGGACAGTCTTAAAATCAAAAATTAATTTATTTTATGTGTTTCATGGTTCAGGGTTGCCTTACATGATTAATTTTGATGCACGTGCCACGTGGAATATAAAAATCATCTAGAATTTTCAAATTTGCTGAGATTTATGTTTCGGGATCTTCTAAAATGAGCATTTTCTTTTTTTTTTTCTCCCATGTTAAAGGGAATTTTGGATAACGCAGGTTTTCCAGCAGTAGTAACTGCGCATTTTGTGCCTATGGAGGGTCAGCAGCGATCTAGAACAACCATTCTGATAAAATTTGACGAAGAGGTTAATTCTGACTTTTGATGTTATGCTAGATATTCGTGTTAGTTAGCATCTAGCTGATCCATTTTTTTGTTTGTTGCTCAATTGATTGAAATTGATGGGTAATTAATCCTGGTAGCTCAGCTGAAGCAGTACGATTCTCTTTAATTAATTAAGATGTAGCAGTTATTGTCCCACCACTGTTAGTAGGGATATAACCGTGCCGAGCTGCTCGCGAGTTGATCGGCGTTCGGCTCGTTAGAAGCTCGCTCGAACTCGTTTATTAAGTTAAACGAGCCGAGCCCGAACATCATTTTGAGGCTCGTAAGTTAAATGAGCCGAGCCCGAGCACCCTCAAACTCAGCTCGTAAACAGACTCGTGAATAGGCTCGTGAGCAAGCTCGTTAACCAGGCTCGTGAACAAGCTCGTGAACCAAGCTCGTGAACAAGCTCGTGAACAAGCTTGTGAACCAAGCTCGTGAACATGGAGAATGCTTGATGCACAATAAATTTTTCCTACAAATAAACATGATAAATATTTTAACTCTTAAATTTCAATCAAGTTAATTGAACTTTTATTATCTTATCTTTTTAATTTAGTTGTATGTTGGCTATTTTAAATTAATATTTTTTTTAATTCCCGAACATCATTTTAAGTCTTGTAAGTTAAACGAGCCGAGCTCGAGCACCCTTAAATTCAGCTCGTCAGCTCATAAATAGGCTCGTGAACAGACTCATGAATATGCTCGTAACCTAAACGAACTGAGCCCGAGCACCTTCAAACTCGGCTCGTCAGCTCGTGAACAGACTCATGATCAAGCTCGAGCCTACTCCTTTAAAGTCGAGCCGAGCCGCCTGCCTAATACTCGGCTCGGTTACACCCCTAATTGTTAGTGGAGGTCTTTTTTGTAGGTCTTAAAAATGTTTTGCGAAGTGTTGTGGGTTGCCCAAATCCAACGAGCCAATTATTTAAGGGTTTCATTTTATATAGTAGCAGTCAATCTCGGGAAGTGCAGATATTAGAGTTTCAAGAGAGAGAACACGCACATTGTCGCAGGCTAACAGCACAATGCACGTGGCGCTGTGTAAAACAGTGCGTACGCTTGCACAACTCATCGATGACGAAGAAGGTGCACGTGCACTTTATGTTGACGTGTCCACCATTGCGGGTCGAAGCGTCGACGCTTTCGGTTGTGTCTGTAGGTGATGATGCATCACGTGGCTCGTGTGTTGTTTTGGTGAAGCTAGGGTTTTGGTTGTTTAGTGTGCTGTTGTTTGGGCCACAAAGTTTTTTCTTTTCCTCTTTTCGGTGGCACTGGCAGTCACCTCGTTTGTTTGACACGTATATTTTGAATTGTTTCTTGTTTTTCACGAGTTCTAATGGCCTATTATGCATGTTGATGATATTTTGATTATAAAAAATATTGAGTGTAGAAGCATGCAACTCAATGATTCCTTTTAATTTCATTTATAGATAAATAATCTTAATTTGGCTGATATTCTTATAGATATTCTGATTGATTTCTTGTCAAATATGATTCTTTTAGTTGACTCTATTATTTTAATATACTCATAAAAAATATTATTGATATGGTTTTCAACTAGAGGTGTCAACTGGGCAGGGTTGGCACGAGGCACGGCACGATTTGCCAGTTTCTCGGCCAGCCCGGCGAGAGAATTTCTCATGCTCGTGCCCCTGTCATGCCTCTCCACGGCACCAACCGTGACGAGGCTAACTGGGCCTCATGCTGTGCCTGGCCTGGCACGGTGCCGTGGCCCGTTGGCACGATATCTCAGCACAAGCCGGGAAACCTCTCCAGCAGCAGAAGCAGCGGCTGACGGGCGAAACTCACCGACCCCCGATAGTGAAGAAGAATCACGGCGGGAGGGTGGTGCAGCAGCGCGCTGCCAAACCCTAATTTTTTTTAAATTAGGGTTTGGCCCGACTGTGTCGAACTCGGCGGATTTGTGCCGCGGGCCCTTGCTGGGCTAACCTCCTCAGAACCGTGCCGGGCCAGGCACGGCATGGTATAGTATCCGTGATGTGCCTGGCCCAGCACGGAAGCACGATCGGGCTAGCCCGTCATGTTCCGTTTGATAACTTTACTTTCGACAGCTTAGATATAAGTTGTTAATTTAGCTAGTTAATTCTTATGTTACCTGGTAGATTCTCCTTGATGTAATCGTTTGCATACTGAGATATATGAAGAAGTTTCTATAGCTTAGAATCATTGTTAGAGATCATATATACTTATAATTTGTTGGTAACTCAGATTTTAGTGAGTGCTAGCTTGCATAGATGAGAGATTTAATATAAGTTTTTTTTTCTATGATTTAATTTGTTCTCTTGAAAAAATAAGAGAAATAATTATAATGAGATCTAATGTTGATAATTACTTGGGAGAATATTATTTTTCTTCTTTCGTTATTATTTACTTTGAGAGTCAGGTGGCGACTTAGTGATATATGTAATCTCTAATCCAATAATTTAAAAGTAGACGAAACACATTGGGTTGATTTGTTTCATCCCCGTGAATAAGATCAAAAACGAATTTATTATATTAATTTATATTCGAATTATGGATAAACCAATAAGCATTATTATGAAAGTTTTGAAAAATTATAAATTATATTTATTTTTTCAAAACTTAGTGTTTTAGAACTTCGTGCGCTAGCCTGAGAGGAATATTGTAGTTTCAGTTTTTTTATTGCAGTTTTTGTTTTATTTTATTATTTGTTTACTGATGAGAACACCCATAATATGAGATATCACAAATTCTTTGCTCAACATATATGGGCACTCTTTATACATATTCATGTGTTCCATTTTTTGATAGTAATTATATTTATTTTTCAATATTAATCTTAATAAATTTGAAGAGAATATTTATATAGGATAGTCATCAAATATTATTTTTTGAATAGAAAATATTCTGAGAACAAAAATCATCATCAAGAGTATAATTTGATAATTTGATAATTTTATTATTATCTTTGAATTTGAAAAATACTTATTAAAAATCTTACAAACCGAGTTTTTAGTAATTTCTATGAGTCGTGCCGTATTTTTTTATAATCTATAAATTGCATCTGACTATGCTATTCGAGACTCAAGTGATTATTTTATATACACTTCCTCTCCTAAATATTATCAGAAGAAAATATATTCCTCACTTTTAATTTATATATCTTTTAATTATGGGATGCTACAAGAGAAATACTAATTTATTGGAGAGTGACTGTTATGATACTTGATATCAAATATCTAAGTGAACTTTTTTGCTATAACTTTTGTCTTAATATGATGTATCATCTCATTTTTTGGTGGCCCAATCTAGCCATCATGTCGTGCCAGTCATGGCCCGGTACACTAATCGTGCTTTGCCAAGTACAGCACGGCTAGAGAACTGCCGGCCCAGCACGGCTCAGCACGGCCCGCATGGCTGGGTCGTACCTGGACTTGCTATGTCGGGTCGGTGGTTTTTTCAGCTAAATTAAAAAAAAACACCAATTGGGTAGAGGTGTCAATCTAATTTAACAATTATTTAACAATTGGATGGCTTGGTGGTTTATTGAATGCCCATGCAGTGGTTTATTTATTTATTCATTTATTTGTGTTTTTTTTTTATTGGGTACTAGGTAAAATCTGTTTTTATTTATTTATTTATTTATTTATTTATTTATTTATTAAAAAAAAGTATTTAATTTGGATGATGCAAATCATTCTTCAAGTCATCATCATCCTTCGAGCCATTCTTCAAATCAAGTCGTCATTCTTTCAGGTACTAAGAAGAGAGGCGAGATTAGGTTGATCGCCCTTAGGGACGCCCACAAAAACATTCCTTCTTTACCCTTCCATCGAGCTGAGCCTGAACAACGCTTGGTACTTGTAGAAGCTTGGCACTTAAATTTTTAGAAAATGATTTTTCATGTTAATTAATGCCTGGAGTATAATAAATTGCTATTTTTTGGATTTTACTTTTTTTTTTTTTCTTATCTTTGGCTTCATGGAGTATTTAATAATTCAATAGCATTATTGGCGGAGATTTTTTTTTTTTTTAATTTATTCCTTTGTATCCCACTCCCTAACCCTCCTAGGCTCATTCACCCCTGCTATCCCTCGGCTCGCCTGAGCCTCTGTGCCCAATGGTCAGAAAGGTGAGCCCCATGCCCATGCCCCAGGGTCGATAGTTCAGGCCCGTGGCGCACCAGTATGAATAGAGGTTTTTAGATGTCTCTTGCAAACACGTGCGTGTGTTGCTTATGCTCTACATATTATCTTACGTCAAAATTATTGGTGCCATTAATTATCCCTAAAAAAAATTAGTATTTTTTGGGTCCTCGCTTGGCTATCATCATCAAGTGCGTGCGCGTATCATCTCGCACGTTTTTCATTAATATCAATAGTATTTTAAAAAATCATCGAAAATGAAGTCAGCGCCATTAAATAGTTTTCGAAAAAATAATAATAATAATAATAATAATAATAATAATAATAAACAGGGGGAAGGTGGAAAATTGAGGCTTTCGGCCCTGCTGTTTCGGGGAAAGAAAAATAATTTTCAACTTTTTTTAGAGCATCATGGCGTGTGTATGGGTGATATTGTGTGTGCCGGTGTTTCAAAAATGAAATTTCAAATCCCGAGCTCACCTTTTCTGCTGCCCGTAAATCAAAATCTAGACAGGCTGAAGCCGCTGAACCCGCGCCGAGCGGATGGTTAAGTGCCGGTTTTTCCCCTCACTGGGTTCGGATCGCAACCCCCATTTCTCTGGTGGCTCGGCCAGACTGACTTGCCCCCCCCCCCACCCCCCCCCCCCCCCCCCCCCCGCCCTGAATTTTCGATCAGTTCCATCGCCACTGTCGTGTTCTTCTTCTTTCTTGCTGTTCGCGGCCCGGGTAAGATCCCCTCCCCCTCACCCAGACGAGCAATTAATTCGACTTTGTTTCTTCGATCTGACTGCTTGTCTTCGTTTGGTGCGGTTTTCTTCTAGATTTAGGATTTGAGATTCAGATCTGTCGGCATCCTCGCGAGTCTGTTATGCCTCTGTGTTCCGAAAATGTCGATTGTGCCCAGAAAAGGTTCGATAATTATTCGTGATGTATGGGATGGCAACCTCGACGAAGAATTCAAGCTAATACGCGATGTCGTGGACGATTTTCCCTACATAGCCATGGACACCGAGTTTCCTGGCATCGTCCTCCACCGGATTGGGAATTTCAAGAGCAATTCCGATCAGAACTATCAGACCCTGAAGGTGAACGTCGATCTCTTGAAGCTGATTCAATTGGGCCTCACGCTGTCCGATGCGCGCGGGAACTTGCCTACTTGTGGGACTGAGAAGCACTGTGTGTGGCAATTCAACTTCCGGGAGTTCGATCGCGAAGAAGACGTCTACGCCAACGACTCCATCGAGCTTCTGTCGCGGAGTGGGATTGATTTCTTCAAGAACAACGAGATAGGCGTCGACGCCGGGCGGTTCAGCGAGTTGCTGATGTCCTCCGGCATCGTTTTGAACGAGTCTGTTCATTGGGTCACATTCCACAGCGGGTACGATTTTGGGTATTTGCTCAAGCTGCTTACTTGCAAGAATCTTCCTGATTCCCAGCCCGATTTCTTCAGGCTGATCAAGCTGTACTTCCCGGTGCTCTACGATATCAAGCATCTGATGAAGTTCTGCGATGGCCTTCATGGTGGCTTGAACAAGCTGGCCGAGCTGTTGGGCGTGGAGAGGGTCGGTGTGTGCCATCAGGCTGGTTCTGATAGCCTCCTCACTTGTTCTTCCTTCATGAAACTGAAAGATAATTGCTTCAGTGGCGAGCCTCAGAAGCATGCTGGTGTTTTGTATGGCCTTGATGTCGATGATGAATAGAATTTCTGTTGATAATGAATCATCAAGAATAACATGCTTTTTTTCTCTTATCATGCTTTTTCAATATTTTATGGAAATGGATATACCTATAATTCATTCATGTTCATCAATAGAATATCTGTGTGACGCACACACACTCTCTCTCACACACACACACACACATATACACATGCATGCAAGAATGCTTATATATGTGCATGTGTGCGTGCATGTGTGCGTGTGTGTGTGCATGCATGCATGTGCGTGCATGCGTGTGTGTGTGTGCGTGTGTGTGTGTGTGTGTGTTTGCGTGTGTGTGTGTGCATGTGTGTGTGTGTGTGTTTGCGTGTGTGTGTGTGCGTGCGTGCGTGCGTGTGTGTGTGTGCGTGTGTGTGCGTGTGTGTGTGTGTGAAAGGTGATTAAATGTTGGCAAGGTGGGGAGATACACCTAATTTTAGTGAGAATTAAAATACTTAATTTTCTTCACAAATTAATTTTGTTTTGTAGTTAGGGGGAGTGGGGGTGTTTTATGGGTGTTGTCATGGTGCATGGGCTTTTGGATTGAGTGATATTGTAGTGTAAATATGTGGCTTTCTTGGGTCATCTTGGTGTGGTAATTTTAATCATGACAAGTAACAATTTTAAAATAGTTACTTTATGAGTTTAGGGGTTTATGGGTTTAAGGATTTGAAAGTATAGGAGTTAATGGTTTGGGGATTTTAAGGATTTAGGAGTTTAGGGGTTTAGGAGTTTAGGGGTTTGGGGGTTTAGGAGTTTAGAGGTTTGGGGGTTTAGGAGTTTAAGGAGTTTTGGAGTTTATGGGTTTAGTTTAAAAATTAAACTAAAAAAATTTATTTTATGAATTTTGTCTCATTTTAATTTTTGTTATAATAATCATAAGAATAATGTATCATGTTAATTTAATATAAAATAGTTTCTTGATTGATATAATAATGATAATCAAAAATTAATTAATAAACTATTATAAATGAGATAAATATTTATTAAAATTTATTTATAATACTTAAAATAATTCAAGATCTAATAAAATATATAATTAAATAATAATTTTTGATTTTTAAAATTTTGCTTCTGTATTTAAGATTATATACTCTATTTATGATAAATAATATTTTAAAAATTATGGTTGTCTCACTCATAATAGATTTTATAATTAATATTTTAATAAAAATAAACTTATAAATAATTAAAACGTATGATATAAATTATAATGATGACGAAGAAAAAATTTATGGTTTATTGTTAAAAGTTTACAAATTTAGGCATTTAGGAGTTTAGAGCTTAAGGGATTAGAGGTTTAGCAATTTAGGGGTTTTGGGCTTAAGGAATTAGAAGTTTAGCATTTATGGATTAGGTATTAGGAGCTTTGGGGGTTTAGGAAATTAGGTATTTTGGGGTTCAGGGAATTAATTGTTTAGGTATTTCTGGGGTTTATAGGTTTAGTTTAAAAAATGAAATAATAAAAAAAATTATTTGGTGAAATTTATCTTTTTTTTTGAAGGGTAAGACTTGGAAATATAATAATTTGTTAATTTTTTTTTTCAAAATAAATTCAACATTTATACTTAATATTTTAGTTATAATAATCTTAAAGATAATATATAATGCCAATACAATATAAGCTAGTTTCTTGATTGATATTATACTAATAACCAAATAATAAATTAATAAACTATCATAAAGATATAAATATTTATTAAAATATATTTACAATACTTGATATGATTTAAAATCTAAGTAAACATATTACTAAATAAAATTTTTGACTTTTAAATTTTTATATCTTTTTATCAGATATAAAAAAAAAATTTTATCTTATGAATTTGATGATAAACAAATTTTTTTTATGTTATATTTGTATAACTCAAAATATATTTTAGAATTAATATTCCAGCAAAAATAAACTTATAAATAATCAAAATATATAATTAAAATTAGATGACAAACAAAATGAGATTCATGGATTATTATTTAGGAATTATGGATTTTTGGGTTTAGGGGATTAGGCGTTTGAAGGTTTAGGATTTTAGGAGTTTAGGAGTTTAAGTATTTAGGGATTTGTGGGTTTAGTTTAAAAAATAAACTAAGAAAAAAAAATTATTATTTACACTTAATATTTTAGTTCTAATAATCTTAATAATAATATATCATTTTATACTTTATATTTTAGTTATAATAATCTTAAGAATAATATAATTTTAATTCAATATTATTTAGTTTATTGGTTGCTATTATAATTATGATCAAAAAATAAATTAATAAATTTTTATAAATGAGATAAATATTATTATAATATTTTTACATTGCTTAAAATAATTCAAAATTTTAGTAAATCATGTTACTAAAAAATAATTTTTGACTTTTAAAGTTTTTTTACTTTTTATAAAATTATATAGTCTCTCGATGATTGATACACTTTTTCAAATAATATTTGTATTGCTCATAAATTATTCTATAAATAATATTTTATTAAAAACAAACTTATAATTAATTAAAATATATAATTTAAATTATAATAATGACAAAAAAAATAAGATTTATGAGTTATGATTTAGGGTTTAAGAGTTTAGGAGTTTAAGGGTTTTGGTGTTTAGGGGTTTATGAGTTTATGGGTTTATGGAAATGTAGAATTATGGATTTATGATACACTACTCTAAAGATTATTAGAACGAAACTAAACACATAAATCGCTAAATATTTAAACCCCTCCCCAAATGTCTAATCCCTTAAACCCCTTAAACCCATAAACTCATAAATCCCAAAATCCTTAAACCATCAAACCCTGAGCAGTAAACCATAAATATCATTTTTTTCATCTTTCTAATTTTAATTATATTTTAATTGTAATTAATATTTCTATAAAAATAAACAAAAAAAATAATTAAAATGAATATTTAAAATTATAATGAATACAAATAAAAATGAGATTTCTTATTTATTATTTAGGTTATATTTGTTTAATGGTTTAATTATTTAGGGGATTTTGGTGTTTAGGAGTCTAGAGATTTAAATGTGTAGGTATTTAGTGGTTTATAAGTTTTATTTAAATAATAAAAAAATTTATTTTTGTGATTTTTTATCATTTTTGAAGGTTATAACCTTTGAAAATATAATAATTTTTAAATTTTTTTCAAATGTAAATCTTATATTTAGTTATAATAATCTTAATAATTATAAGACATTTAAATTGAATATTAGTAATTTTATTGTCAGATATTATAAAAATGATCAAATAATAAATTAATCAACTCTTATTAATAAGATTGATAGCAATTAAAATATATTTTCAAAACCTATATATAATGATTCAAAATCAAAGTAAATATATTACTAAATAATACTTTTTTGTTTTAAATTTTTACTTCTTTTTATAATCTTATATTTTTTTTTGATTAAAAATAAATTATTAAAATTATATTTGTCTAACTCATTATTTATTTTGTAATTAATATTTCTATAAAAAATCAAATAATAAATAATTAAAATGAATAATTAAATTTATAATGAATACAAATTAAAATGAGATTTATGATTTATTATATATGATATACCGGTTTAATGGTTTGATTATATAGGACTTTTGTCGTTAAGGAGTTTATCAATTTATGTTTTTAGGCATTTAGTAGTTTATAGGTTTTATTTATATAATAAAAATAAAAAAAAAATTTTAGATTTTTTCTAATTTTCAAAGGTTATAACCATTAAAAATAAATTAATATTTAAAATTTTTTGAAATGTGAATATAATATTTAGTTATAATAATATTAATAATTATATATGATATAAATTCAATATAAATAATTTTATTGATAGATATTATAATAATGATCAAAAATTAAATTAATAAACTATTAATAATAAGATAGATATTAATTAAAAAATATTTACAAAACCCAAATTGATTCAAAATTAAAGTAAAATATATTACTGGATAATAATTTTTAATTTTTAAATTTTTACTTCTTTTATAATCGAATATATATTTTTTGATTAAAAATAAATTATTTAAATTATATGTGTCACACTCATAATTTATTTTGTAATAAAAATTTCTATAAATAATAAACTAATAAATAATTAAAATGAATATTTAAAATAATAATAAATTGAAATAAAAATTCAATTAATTAAGTAGCATTTAGTGGTTTAATGGTTTATGTATTTAGGCATTACAGGGTTTAGGAGTTTACTGATATAACTGTGTATGCATTTAGTGGTTTGTAGGTTTTATTTAAAAAATAAAATAACATAAAATTTATTTTTATTATTTTTTCATATTTCAAAAGGTTATAACATTTGGAAATATAATAATTTTTAAATTTTTTTCAAAAGTGAATTCAATATTTAGCTATAATAATCATTATATTTATATATCATATAAATTCAATATAAACAATTTTATTGATAAATATTCTAATAATGATCAAAAAATAAATTAATAAACAATTATTAATAAGATAGATATTAATTAAAATATAATTACAAAATCTAAAATGATTCAGAAGTAGAGCAAAATATATTACTATATAATAAATTTTTGTTTTTTATTATATTTCTTTTAATAAGTTTATCTATATTTTTTTTGATTAAAAATAATTTATATAAATTATAATTGTCTAACTCATAATTTATTTTGTAATTAATATTTATATAAAAATAAACAAATAAATAATTAAAATGAATATTTAAAATTATAATGAAAAAAAATAAAAATGAGATTTATTGTTTATTATTTATGATATATCTGATTAAAAAATTATCTATTTAGGGTTTCGAGATTTAGAAGTTATTCATTTAAGTATTTAAGCATTTAGTGGTTTATAGATTTTATTTGAACAATGAAATAACAAATAAATTATTTTTGATATTTTTTCAAATTTTCAAAGATTATAACCTTTGAAAATATGATAATTTTAAAATTTTTTAAAAATGTGAATATATTATTTAGTAATAATAATTATTATAATAATATATAATATAAACTAAATATAAACAATTTTATTGATAGATATTATATCAATTATCAAAAAATAAATTAATAAACTATTATTAATATATGACTATGAATTCGTTTATATATATAAGTCATGTATACATGAAAATATTAATCCGTGTATACAAAGTTGTGTTAAGTTAATAGTTTTTCGAAAACAATATTCTTAAGGAGTGTTTTATAGATGCATATATTTATAAGTTACCGCTATGCTATGCTATGCAAGCAATATAGTTTTCAAGAAATTTATTTTTTTTATTTTTTAAATAATGGTGTGCAGGAGTGGCTAGCGAGGGTATTTATGGGCATTTATTATTTTCCACATCATCAGGGGTAAATGAGGTATTACAAAAATATTATATCCTTAACATTAATTTTTGTTTGTTTCATACTTTTGAGGTCAAATATAGGTCTTATGAGGCCTTAAGGTTAATTATTTGGGTTCCCAAGACCCCAAGACATAATTCTCCCAAAACTATATTGCTTGCATAGCATAGCATAGCGGTAACTTATAAATATATGCATCTATAAAACACTCCTTAAGAATATTGTTTTCGAAAAACTATTAACTTAACACAACTTTGTATACACGGATTAATATTTTCATGTATACATGACTTATATATATAAATGAATTCATAGTCATATATTTGATTAATAATGTATCCATAGTCATATGTGTTTATATAGTCATATACATGTAATTGTAAACACACACACACACATATATATGTGTGTGTGTTTATACAGACATATACAAGTATATACACATACATGTGACTCTATATAATTTGATACGCATTTATCCGACTATATATACATGTATTCTTGTATATACAACTGTATATCCACGTAAACACGTATTTATATATGACTATATGCCTATATATATATATATACACACACACATACACAATTGTTTGTAAGTCTGTACATATATATACGGTCATATATATGTGTGTATGCACATATATATGTATGTTTATACATGTATTACCTCATTAGACCTATATTTGTCCACACCAGCTGCTGATGTGGAATCATTAAGGGCATTTTTGTCTTGGAAATGTTTATATCCTTAAAATCAAATATAAATGTTATGAGGCATTAAGGTTAATTATTTGGGTTCCCAAGACCCCAAGACATAATTCACCCTATAGTTTTCAAGAAATTTATTTTTTTTATTTTTTAAATAATGGTGTGCAGGAGTGGCCAGCGAGGGTATTTATGGGCATTTATTATTTTCCACATCATCAGGGGTAAATGAGGTATTACAAAAATATTATATCCTTAACATTAATTTTTGTTTGTTTCATACTTTTGAGGTCAAATATAGGTCTTATGAGGCCTTAAGGATAATTATTTGGGTTCCCAAGACCCCAAGACATAATTCTCCCTTAATATAATAGATATAAATTAAAATTTAATTACAAAAACTAAAATGATTAAAAATCAAAGTAAATTTATTACTAAATAATAATTTTTGTTTTTTAGTTTTTGCCTCATTTTATCAGATTATATTTTTTTTTGATAAAAAATAAATTATTTAAATTATATTTGTATCACTCATAATTTATTTTGTAATTAATATTTCAATAAATTATTTAAATTATATTTAAGGTTTATGAGTTTAAAGGTTTAAGTATTTAGGGGCTTCGAGGTTTAAGAGTTTAGTGATTTATGTATTTAGGTATTTAATGGTTTATAAGTTTTATTTAAACAATGATATAACAAAAAATTTATTTTTTTTTATTTTTTCTCATTTTTAAGGTTATAACCTTTGAAAATATAACAATTTAAATTTTTTTTAAATGTGAATACTATATTTAGTTTTGATAATATTAATAATTATATATCATATAAATTCAATATAAACAATTATATTGATATATATTATATTAATGATCAAAAAATAAATTAATAATTTATTATAAATAAGATATATATTATTTAAAATATATTTGGAAAACCTAAATTTATTCAAAATCAAAGTAAAATAAATTACTAAATAATAATGTTTTTGATGTTTTGCTTCTTTTTATCAGTTTATATTTTTTGTTTTTAAAAGTATATTATTTAAATTGTATTTGTCTTCCGCATAATATATTTTGTAATTTATAATTCTATAAAAATAAAATAAAAAATATTTAAAATGAATATTTAAAATTATAATTAATACAAATAAAAGTGAGATTTATTATTTATTATTCAGGATATACAGTTTTAACGGTTTAGGTATTTAGGTCTTGTGGGGTTTAGTGATTTAAGTGTTTATGCTTTTAGTGATTCATAGTTTTTATTTAAAGAATGAAAAAATAAAAAATTTTATTTTTTGTTTTTTTTTATTTTTGAATGTTATAACCTTTGAAAATATAATAATTTTTAATTTTTTTTAAATATGAATATAATATTTAATTATAATAATCTTATTAATTATATATAATGTAAACTCAATATAAATAATTTTATTAATAGATATTATAATAATGATCAATAAATAATTAATAAACTATTATTAAAAAGAATGATATAAATTAAAATATATATGCAAAATCTAAAATGATACAAAATCAAAATAAAATATTTTACTAAATAATAATTTTAAAATTTTAAATTTTTGTATCCATTTATAAGCCTATATATTTTTTGATGAAATATAAATTATTTAAATTATATTTGTCTCACTAATAATTTATTTTTTAATATATATTTTTATAAAATTAAACTAATAAATAATTAAAATGTATATTTAAAATTATAATGAATACCAATAAAAATGAGATTTTTGATTTATTATTTAGGGTATAACTATTTAATTGTTTAAGTTTTTTGTGGTTTTGGGGTTAATGAGTTTATTGATTTATATGTTTACACATTTTCGTGTTTATAGGTTTTATTTAATAAATGAAATAACAAAAAATTTATTTTTATGAATTGACGTTTTTTTCAAATGTTATAACGTTTAAAAATATAATAATTTTTTAATAGTTCTAAAATAAGAATACAATACTTAGTTATAATAATCTTAATAATTATATTTGTTGTAGATTCAATATAAAAAAATGTATTAATATATATTATAATAATGATCAAAAAATAAATTATTAAACTATTATTAATAAGATAGATATTAATAAAAATATATTTGCAGAACCCAAAATAATTTAAAATCAAAGTAATTTATATTACTAAATAAAATTTTAAAATTATGAAATTTTGTTTATTTTTATAAGCTTATTTTTTTTTTCATAAAAAATAATTTATTTAAATTATATCTGTCTCATTCATTATTTATTTTGTAATTAATATTTCTATAAAAATAAACTAAAAAATAATTAAAATGAATAATTAAAATTATAATGAATACAAATAAAAATGAGATTTATTATTTATTATTTATTATTTATTATTTAGGTTATATAGGTTTAATAGTTTAAGTATTTAGGGGGTTTTGGGGTTTAGGAGTCTAGAGATTTAAATGTTTAGTCATTTAGTGGTTTATAAGTTTTATTTAAATAATAAAATAATAAAAAATTATTTTTGTGATTTTTTATCATTTTTGAAGGTTATAACCTTTGAAAATATAATAATTTTTAAATTTTTTTCAAAGGTAAATATATTATTTAGTTATAATAACTTAATAATTATAAGACATTTAAATTGAATATAAGTAATTTTATTGTTCGATATTATAAAAATGATCAAATAATAAATTAATAAACTATTATTAATAAGATTGATCGCAATTAAAATATAATTACAAAACCTATATATAATGATTCAAAATCAAAGTAAAATATACTACTAAATAATAATTTTTTGTTTTTAAATTTTTACTTCTTTATATAAGCTTTTTTTTTTTGATTAAAAATAAATTATTAAAATTATATTTGTCTCACTCATTATTTATTTTGTGATTGATATTTCTATAAAAAATAAACTAATAAATAATTAAAATGAATATTTAAAATTATAATGAATACAAATTAAAATGAGATTTATGATTTATTATATATGGTATACCGGTTTAATGGTTTGATTATTTAGTGGTTTATAGGTTTTATTTATATAATAAAAATTTAAAATTCTATTTTTCATTTTTTCAGATTTTCAAATTTTATAACCCTTGAAAATAAAATAATTTTTAAAATTTTTTGAAATGTGAATACCATGTATAATTATATTAATCTTACTAATTATATATCATATTAATTCAATATAAATAATTTTAATGATAAATATTATAATAATGTTCAAAAATTAAATTAATAAACTATTATTAATAATATTAATATTAATTAAAATATATTTACATAACACAAAATGATTCAAAATCAAATCAAAATATATTACTAAATAATAATATTTAATTTTTATAAATTTCCTTCTTTTTATAAGCTTATATTTTTTTTATTAAAATAAACTATTATAATAATATTTGTCTCACTTGAAATTTATTTTGTAATTAATTTTTCTGAAAAATTAAACTATAAATAATTAAAATTAATATTTAAAATTATATTTATAGAAATAAAAATGAGATTTATTATTTATTAAGTAGTATATATCTGTTAAAAGGTTTATGTATTTATGTGTTTCGAGATTTATGAGCTTACATGATTAAAGTAAGTAATCATTTAATGTTCTATAAGTTTTAATTTAAAAAATAAAATAACAAAAAATTTATTTTTATTATTTTTTCTCATTTTTTAAGATTATAACCTTTGAAAATATAATAATTTTTAAATTTTTTTCAAAAGTGAATTCAATATTTAGTTATAATAATCATTATATTTTATATCATATAAATTCAATATAAACATTTTTATTGATAAATATTCTAATAATGATGAAAAAATAACTTAATAATCTATTATTAATAAGATAGATATCAATTAAAATATATTTATAAAACCTAAAATGATTCAGAAGCAACGCAAAATATATTACTATATAATAATTTTTTATTTTGAAATTTTTTTTTCTTTTAAAAAGTTTATCTATATTATCTTGATGAAAAATAATTTATATAAATTATATTTGTGTAACTCATACTTTATTTTGTAATTAATATTTATATAAAAATAAACAAATAAATAATTAAATTTGAATATTTAAAATTAAAATAAAAAAAATGAGATTTATTATTTATTATTTAGGATATACTGAGTTAATTTAAATTAGATCTGTCTCACTAATAATTTATTTTATAATTAATATTTCTATAAAAATAAACTGATAAATAATTAAAATAAAAATTAAAATTATACTGAATAATTAAAATAATTTATTTTGTTACTCTCTCAACTCTAGAATGATTACTAAAGATCTAACCAAAATAATCGGAGCTTTTACTTTATCTCTATTATGTCTCATCATATTTGATGTTGAATAACTGGGCGTTCAAAAGTAATTTGACTCATGTACGTTGACAGACTAAACCTAAGTTGTACCCATATGTGTTGAAATAGCTTGTTGTTGAGGATGCTATTCATATTGATTATTATAATTTCTTCTAAAATATCTCTCATGCACACACTCAAAGTAATTTTTTTAAAACATAGTTCCCATTTAAAAAAATAACCACCTTGTAGCCTATTAGAACAAACTAGCCCCAGGGTGGTTTGAGCAGGGCAAGAAGTATGGGCTCTCTTTCAATCAAGGATCAAAAAATTTATTTATTTGGCATGTCTATGCCTTTTTTTTATATCCTCATGGATATGAAAAGTATAATTTTTCTTTTTATATTAAATGAGTTATATAAACAATCTCACAATACCCAAAAAGGCATAAATGAATCATATTCAAATGTATAAAAGGTTTTAATCATTGCTCAAAATATTAGTCTTGCATATTGACACTTGAGGTCACAAATCAAAGGAAAAAGCCATAGTGATATTTTCAATCCCAAGAATTTTAGCTATAGAAAGTTATAAAGAGTAGTACTTGAGCTTTAACTATTTCTAGGGTTATGACTTTTGCTCTTGAGGAATGTCCAAAGTTACAATCATTCCTAGTGCAATGACTTTGCAATATGAAGATAAAATACACAAGCTATGGTCATATCCAATACTGTGACCCGGTATTATAGTGATTAAATATGTATTCTGATCATTCTTAGTGTCATAACAATATGTTCAACAGAGAGACACAAGTTATGGCATATTCTCATCGATATGATTTTGTGTTCTAGAGACAAAATATACAATCATGAGCATTTCTAATGCTACAATAATCTAAAGCAAGAAAGAGACTAAATCCATAACTCACCCCTTGAGTCATGACTTTGTGTTACATATACAAAAAGGTAAATCTGTGACATTTCTAAAAGTTGTGAATTTCAATTTAAATTTAACACTTTGTCATTTTCTTATAAAAGTGCAAAACATGAGATTTAGGATTTAGGGTTTATGGATTAGGGTTATAGTTTATGGTTTAAGGTTTAGGATTTAAAGTTTAGGGTTAATGGCTTTTTTTTTTTGGAAAATACATACTTTATTTATCATTTAGGCACACAACTTACAAGAGACTAAAATGCTGACTACTTTAGGCCAGCCTACCAAATCCTATGCACCTTAATGATTCTATGCATAAAATACATAAAAAAACATAATGCCTAATAATTCCAATAGTACGAATACAACTAAAATTACCTGGCATTCCCGGACATCAGAGTTGGCATTGAGTCATTATGCGCACTGCGTCCTTTCCATTCAGATTTGTCCAAGCCTTTTGGAGGAACCTAAATGATGCACCATATTAAAATTATACAAATATAAGATTGTGCATGTGTGTGACATGCAGCATCAAGCGTTTGCCTATGTCATTGCTATGCAATGGAATACATGTAAAACTGAATACCCATAAATCCACAAGTCCATATCTACAGGACTTTGTCAATTCATTCTCAGCTCTGAATTCCACATTCGTTTGCTCCAAAGATCCTCAAAAGAGTATCTCTTGGGTTAGAATGCTTCTTCCTTGAGCTCCAAGAAGTGGCTGTATGTTGCACTGACAAAATATCAAAAAATATGCATGCATCGGTGTGCATGTGCGATGAGGTCCATCTCATTGTCTAATTATCTACGCGTACAACCAAGCTAGAATACAAGTAAAATTACAAAATGCTATAGAGATGGGTCTTCTGCTCATGGGAGGGTAGCATCGCCTAATGTGTATTTACAAAATGCATTAGTGGGCCCCACTTATAGATACTCATGGGTCCAGTTTTCCTCATTGTATGTTACATAGAGAACAGAAAAGATTGTGTGTGTGTGAGTATGCCATGATCCGTCTCTACAAGTACATGGTACGTACAAAGTCTAAAATACAATTAAGACTACAAACATAAACTACAAGTTTGAATCTTTCGCTCTCGTGTGGCTGGTCTAGACTCTATTGCTTACTGGCCCTGCTTGGTGATGCTTCGGAATTTGCCAGCTCTCCAATTAATCATGGATTACCCGCTACTCCTGTTGGGTGACGGTTGGGTGGCCCTCTATGCTGCCTGATAAGACTAGTGGGACCCACTCCTAGCTACTCATGGGTTTACTCCCGACCACTTTGCTCGGTCTCATTAGTTGTCTGAATGTTATCATCTCGGCTTGCTAGTGGGGCCCTCTACAAGCTGGTGGCCCATACTTCTGGCTGCTTCAAGAACTTGCTGGCCCCTCTAAATACTACCCCAAAATGGACAAGAATATGTGCACGTGTGTACTATGGTCCGTCGCTATGTGTGTGTGGTGCAGAAGTATCAGGGTTTAGGAGTTTTGTAATTTAGTATTTAGGTATTTTTTGGTTTATAAGTTTTATTTAAATAAATAAATAACAAAAAAATTATTTTTATGATTTTTTCTCATTTTCAAGGTTATAACCATTGAAAATATTATAAGTTTTAATTTTTTTTCAAATGTTAATACAATATTTAATTATAATAATCATAAAAATTAAATATCATGTAAATTCAATATAAATTATTTTATTGATCAATATTATAATACTGATCATAAAATAGATTAATAAACTATTATTAATAAGATTAATATTAATTAAAATATATTTGCAAAACCTAAAATGATTCAAAATCAAAGTAAAATATATTACTAAATAATAATTTTTAATTTTTAATTTTTAATTTTTAATTTTTTGATTCTTTTAATAAGCTTATAAATTTTTTTGATTAAGATAAATTATTTAAATTATATTTGTCTCATTCATAATTTTATTTTGCAATTAATATTTCTATAAAAATAAACTAATAAATAATTAAAATGAATATTGAAATTATAATGAATACAAATAAAAATGAGATTTATGATTAATTATTTTGGGTATACTGGTTTAATGGTTTAAGTATTTAGGAGTTTAGGAGTTTAGTGATTTATGTGTTTAGGCATTTAGTAGTTTATATGTTTTATTTAAATAATGAAATAACAAAAAAATTATTTTTCAAATTTTTTATCAATTTTGAAAATTATAACCTTTATAAATATAATAATTTTTAAATTTTTTTCAAATGTGAATACAATATTTAGTTATAATAAACTTAATAATTATATATCATGTAAATTAAAAATAAACAATTTTATTGATAGATATTAATAAACTAAATATAAATATAAATATAACAATGGTCAAAAAATAAATAAATAAACTATTATTTATTGATAGATATTCATATATTATTTTTAAATACTTAAACCTTTAAAGATGGTTTAAATATTTAAGTATTTAAGGGTTTTGGGGTTTTGGGGTCTAGGAGTTTAATGATTTAAGCGTTTAGTCATTTAGTAGTTTATAGGTTTTATATAAACAATAAAAAACAAAAAATTTATTTGTGATTTTATCTCTTTTTCAAAGATGATAACTTTTAAAAATATAATAATTTTTAAATTATTTTCAAATGTAAATATAATATTTAGTTATAATAATCTTTATAATTATATATCATGTAAATTCAATATAAATAATTTTATTGATAAATATTCTAATAATGATCAAAAAATAAATTAATAATCTATTATAAATAAGATATATATCAATTAAAATATAATTACAAAACCTAAAATGATTCAGAAGCAAAGCAAAATATATTACTATATAATAATTTTTTGTTTTGAATTTTTTTTTTCTTTTAAAAAGTTTATTTATAATTTTTTGATGAAAAATAATTTATATAAATTATTTTTGTATAGCTCAATTTATTTTGTAATTAATATTTATATATATATAAACAAATAAATAATTAAAATGAATATTTAAAATTATAATGAAAAAAAATGAGATTTATTATTTATTATTTAGGGACAATGTTTTAATTTAAATTAGATCTATCTCACTAATAATTTATTTTGTAATTAATATTTCCATAAAAATAAACTGATAAATAATTAAAATAAAAATTTAAAATTATACTGAATAAAATTTAAAATGAGATTTATTATTTATTATTACGATATACTAGTTTAATGGTTTAAGTATTTAGAGGTTTTTTCATTTAGGATTTTAGCGATTTATGTTTTTAGGCTTTTAGTAGGTTATACGTTTTATTTAAAAAAATAAAATATCAAACAAATTTGCTATAATTTTTTCTCATTTTCATAGGTTATAACCTTTGAAAATATAATAATATTTAAAATTTTTTGAAATGTGAATACAATACTTAGTTATAATAATATTAATAATTATATATCATATAAATTCAATAAACAATTTTATTGATATATATTATAATAATGATCAAAATTAAATTTATAAACTATTGATATTAAAATAGATATTAATTAAAAAATAATTACAAAACCCAAATTGATCCAAAATTATAGTAAAATATATTTTTGAATAAAATTTTTTATTTTTAAATTTTTACTTCTTTTATCAGCATATATATTTTTTAAATTATATTTGTGTCTCTCATAATTTATTTTGTAATAAATATTTCTATAAAAATAAACTAATAAATGATTAAAATGAATATTTAAAATTATAATAAATAGAATTAAAAATTAGATTTATTAATTATTAAGTAGTATATAGCGGTTTAATGGTTTATGTATTTTGTCATTACGGGGTATAGGAGTTTACTGATTTAACTATGTATACATTTACTGGTTTATAGGTGTTATTTATAAAAAAATATCAAAAAATTTATTTATTTTTTTGATATTTTCAAAGGTTATAACCTTTGAAAATATAATAATTTTTAAATTTTTTTCAAAAGTGAATACTATATTTAGTTTAAATAATCATTATATTTATATATCATATAAATTCAATATAAATATTTTTATTGATAAATATTCTAATAATGATCAAAGAATAAATTAATAATCTTTTATTAATAAGATATATATTAATTTAAATATAATTACAAAACCTAAAATGATTCAGAAACAAAGCAAAATATATTACTATATAATAATTTTTTGTTTTGAATTTTTTTTTCTTTTAAAAAGTTTATCTATATTTTTTTGAAGAAAAATAATTATATAAATTATATTTGTCTAACTCAATTTATTATGTAATTAATAATTATATAAAAATAAAAGAATAAATAATTAAAATGAATATTTTAAATTATAATGAAAACAATAATATTGATATTTATTATTTATTATTTAGGGTATACCGGTTTAAAATGATTATTTATTTAGGGTTTTCGATATTTAGGAGTTATTGATTTAAGTATTTAGGTATTTAGTGGTTTAAAGGATTTATTTAAACAATGAAATAACAAAAAAAATATTTTTGTTATTTTTTCACATTTTCAAAGGTTATAACATTTGATATATAATAATTTTAAATTTTTTTTAAAATGTTAATAAAATATTTAGTAATAATAATCATTATAATTATATATAATATAAACTAATTATAAATAATTTTATTGATAGATATGATATCAATTATCAAAAAATAAATTAAAAAACTATTATTAATATGATAAATATAAATTATATTATAATTACAAAACCTAAAATGATTCAAAATCAAAGTAAAATTATTTTCTAAGCTTATAATCTTAAAAAATCTGACAAAATTCACAAAATAAAAAATATTATTGGTTCATTTTTTAAACTAAATCCATAAATCTTTAAACTCCTAAACTCCTATACCCCCAAATGTCTAATCCTCTAAACCTTTAAACCTCCAAACCCCTAAACTACTAAACATCTAAATCACTAAACTCCTATTTCACTAAACCTCTAAATCACTAAACCTCTAAACCCCTAAATTCATAAAATTTATTTTTTTAGCATCATTATTATTTTAATTATACATTTTAATTATCTACATGTTTATTTTTTTCAAAATTTATTAATAATAAAATATATTATGAATGAGAGAAATATAATTTAAAAAAATTTTTTATCATAATGAGACTATATAATCCTATAAAAAAAGTAAAATTTTACAATCAAAAATTATTATTTAATAATATATTTTACTTATATTTTGAATCATATTAGTTTTATAAATATATTTTAATAAATATTTATCTTATTTATTATAGTTTATTTATTTATTTTTTTGGTCATTATTATAATATCAATCAAGAAACTCAATTATATTGAATTAACATGATATATTATTTCTAAGATTATTATAACATAAATATTAAGTACAAATATTAATTCAAATTAGAAAAAAAAAGATTAAAAATTATTTTATTTTTAAATGCTATAATATTAAAAAATGAGATAAATTTCATAAAATAAATTCTTTTTCTTAGTTAATTGTTTAAACTATACATATAAACCCTTAAATATTTAAACCCCTAAATATCGAAATGCCTAATCTCCTAAAATTATAATCTCTTAAACTCTTAAACCCCGAAACTCCTAAACCCCTAAATTCTTACTTCTAACCCTTTCATAAACTTATAAACTATCAAATCTCTAAACCCTTATACCCCATAAATTCCTAAGACCCTAAATCTCTAAACTCCTAAATCCTAAACCTCCAAACCCCTAAATCCTAAACCTCCAAACCCTTATGCCCATAAACTGCTAAAATTCTAAATCCTTAAACTTTTAAACCCTTAAACCCTAAACAATAAACCATAAATTATATCTTTTTATCATTATTCTAATTTTAATTATTTAAAAGTTTAATTTTACTAAAATATTATTTATAAAATATATAATGAATGATACAAATATAATTTTAAAAAATTTGTTTATCATCAAAATACTATATAATATTATAAAAAAAATAAAAAATTTTAAAGTCAATAATTATTATTTAGTATTATGTTTTAATTCGATTTTGAATTATTTTAAATATTATAAATAGAGGTGTCAAATGGGGCATGTCGTGCCAGCACAGTCCATTATTTGGTGGCCTAGTCGAGCCACCGTGCCATGCCGCTACTGAGGATGACCTAGTAAGGTAGTCGTGCCATGCTGGTCATGGCACGACTTGATTATTGCTAGCCTGGCATGACCCGGCCATCTTGAGTTTGTGCAGAATTAGGCCTAGTCATGTCTGGCTATGCTGGGCATGTCGAGTCATGCCCGAAGGCTGCCAGCATGGTTGATGTCGATTGGTCGCCAGTTTATGATTTTTAATATTTATTTTGCAAATTTAAAATTTCAAGTTATCTATATTGAGTTACGACATTATTTTACATAAATTACAATAAAATATAATTATTAACAAATATTTTAATAATGAAACATAATATAAAAAATTAATCATCAAATCCAACTAAAAATAAAATAATACAACTTAATAATTGTCAATCTTAATCAAGCCCAATCTCAATATCAATCAGTGTCAAATGGTATCACTAGTAGTGGGCTCAATATCCTCAAAGTCTCTCGAGTCATATTTGCCAGCAACTCTTTTACTCTTGTTTCAACCCAATTATGAATGCCCAATCTTGAAACCTCCCAATCCTTTATGAATGATAGTGTCTCAATGATATTTGGACACAATCTTGATCTCCTATCCAAAATAATATTGATTATAATATAAAAAATAGACTTCGATGCTATGCTCGATACCATAGAAGTTAATAAATCTCATGTCTTCTTGAACAACACAAGATAGGTGGACTCATGATTTCCACCATTGTAAAATATCAATATTCTTATTATCTTTATATGATATGATTGAGCAGTAATCGATATCTAAGTATCGAGATAGCTCACTCCTATTCAATATCCACCATGTCGTTTCACTCTCACTAACTGAATGGAGAGATCATCATATGTGAGTACTATCCATGTCCATACTTGGATTCTGACTACAACTACTACTATACCTAGTGATGTGTTATGTAAATAACTCAATTACTTTTTTGTGAATGAATCATTCAGGTTGGTATTCCTAGTTTATTCGCATTGATATGTATGTCAAAATATTCTTTACCCCTTCCACCTTAATCCTAGGATCCAAATCCATGCAAGTAGTCAGATAGCAAAGAGTTGAAATGGTAGACTAATACTTTAAGTACTTAGTTTTAATCTGAACAATCATGTCACTAAATGTAGAATCATCTCTAAATGTCATAGACATGTCACTAGTGTTGCATATACACCTTAAGTGCAATGAAAATGGTGGGAGTCTAAACAAATGAACAATGTTCGTCGTGTTATAAAAAATCTTTAGAAATTTCATAAATAAAATTTTTGTATTCTAGTCTCTATCATCAATAAAAAAAATTGTCACTCTTACTATTGACATAATCGGATATTACATATTTGTATCCAACATATGACTCCAGCATCAGGTATGTATAATTTCAATGGTGTCTCACATCCATTTGAAATTTTTTCTTCTCTAGACCCGCAGATAAATAGATACTACCAAAATTTTATTATCTACTATGTGTCCAAATATATTTTATTAAGTTTCATATTTTTCTAAAGTAGGGAGAAACAACATTTATCCCCTCTTATACTATCAGAGTAATAATGTGACACTACATCTAATGTGAAAAATCTTTCATAATGGTCCATCTCTAATAGTTCTAATAAACACATTAATTGCTACTTTATTATTAGATGCATTATCTAATGTGATACTAAATATTTTTATTTAAATATCATAATCTTTAAAGATTCTTATCATGCACTCATATATAGCAAGACCATAAAAAAAGATAGAGAACCTCTTAATATCCTAAATTATTTTATTATTTATTTAGAATCTACATAGTGGGTAGTGAAATGTGCAAAAGACACATCATCACGACTAGTCCAGATATCAGATATCACATAGAACACAGCACTATATTTCCTAAATTTATTAGTTATTATTTTTTATTTTAACTTATAATATTTTAGCATGTCATTCCAACATATTTGATGAATGAACATGGGTATTTCTTTACTAATCTATTGAATGAGGGAACATGTGTAGATGAGTTTAACACTCAATTAGTTGAACAAATAAGTCAGTCTTCACCAATATCACCTCAAATAGAAGCAACCACCAAAAAGTATCGAAGCAGCAACTTTTCAATTGAGGACTTAGTTTTAATCTCGGATTGGCTGAATATTAGTGTGGATGACGTGCATGGGAATGAGGAAAAATCTAAAGGGTGTTGGAAAAGGGTTTGGGATACTTCAACAAATACAAACCTAAGTCAATATGTAATCGAAATTAAGTTTCTTTGATGAATCATTGGTTTTGACCAATTTGAAAGGTTGAATCAAAGTGAACTAACTATGAAATACAATATATAAATGTATTTTAATTACAAGTGTGATAATATTATTATGATACATAATATTATTGTACAATTTTCATTTTTGATACGTAACATTATGTACAATTTTTAGGTACGTGATGTGAAGAAAGTATACAAGGAACTTCATAAATTATCTTTTCCATTTGAACATTGTTGGAATGAATTATGGTATAACACAAAATAGATGGAGGATTATCAATCAAAGAAACAAAAAACAAAAAATGGTACAACTCCTAGTAGCTCTGATACTTTAATACTAGAATTGGTAAACATAGAAGACGACAATGCAAGCTTGGAGAGGCCAATTGGAAGAAATACTACGAAAGAGTGAACAAGAAAGTCAAAGAGCAAACTCTCTAAAGATACAAATTCAGTTCAGCCTATTTCATTAAATAGTTTGAAGAAATGAAGGAAGGGAAAAAGAAGATGACGGAGAAAAAAGTAACTTTAAAGGAAAAATGGTGATTGTCAAAAAAAAAGATAGTTTTTGAACAATAAAAAAGTGGCTATTGAACAAAAGAAGATACAACTCGAGCAGATAAATGAGGAACAAAAAATAATGTTTATCGATACGAGTGTCCTCTCTCTGATTCAAGCTGAATATTTTAAGCACATCCAGATAGAAATCATGGCAAAGAAAACATAATTTTTCCTTATTCATCGATTGGCAACTTGTGTTATTGATCTAGATGAAAATCATGAATGAATGTTTGGATTTATTTATTTTTTTTACTATTTTAAATTTGATGACGTGGCACAGCACATTATCATTATGACACTTTATGTGTTATGCAACGTGACATTTTTTTAATTATATTATTGAAAGTTAGCTAAAGTTAGCTGAAGTAGTAATTTATTTTGCTGAGCATGGTTGGAGTAAATTTTAAAGAGTTGCTAGCTAAAATAGTAATTATGTCTTACTAATAAGAATTTTTAGTTGAAATAAGCTTATAAATGATATATTTTTTTAGAAAAATATAGGCAAATATCTTTGTTAATATTATAATCATAACAAAAAATAAGCTTTGTTGATCAGGATTTTCGAGATCTAGGGATTTAGAAGTTTGGGTGTTTGTTGATTAGGAATTTATTGATTTAGAGGTTTAAAAGTTTAGATGTTTCGAAGTTAAGCAGGTTAGGGGTTTAAGTGTTTAGGTGGTCAGAAATTTAGTAGTTTGTTTAATTAATATACTAAAAAAATCTTCATTTTAGTGGTTTAGTTCAAAATATAGCCTTTAGAAACCCTAAACTTTGTAAAAAATATTTATGCCAATTTGAATTCAATATTTATACATAATATTATAGTTATAATAATTTTAAGAATAATATATCAAGTTAGTTCCATATAAGCTAGTTTTTTTAGTAACATTATAATAATTATCAAAAAATAAATTAAAAAGTTTTTTGAAATATATTATTAAATCTAAGTCAAATATATTACTAAATAATAATATTTTACTTTTAAATTTTCACTAATTTTCTTAAGATTATATCGCCTCTAGATGATAAATAATTTTTGTTCAAATTATATTTGTCCCACTCATAATAAATTTTGTAATGAACAATTTCATTAAAATAAAATTATAAATAATATATATTTTAGTAAAAATAAAGATAAATATATTTGATAATATAATAATCATGGAAACAACAAGGTTTAAGGTTTAGAAGTCTTGATGTTTAAGAGTTTAGGGATTTAGAGGTTTAACGTAAAAAATGTACTAATAAATAATTTTTATTTTATGAATTTTCTCTCTTTTTTTTTAAGTTATGGCCTTCTGAAAAATAATAATTTTTATTTTTTTTTGCAAATCTCAATTTAATATGCATAGTTAATACTTTAGTTGTAATAATCTTAAGAATAATTGCTGTATATGTAATTTATTTTTTGATAATCTGTTTGTATAACCAAATGTTTCTATTTTAATATTTTCATATAAGCGCAAGAAATGAAATATTAAGAGGCCGAGGATGCAGTAATAGCATAATAACGGAGGTCCCGCTGACTGGACCGAAATTTTTGGAGCAGAGCTTTATCCGTCCCATGATCCGACCCGCTCCGGTTAAATGAACCAAGAGAATTTTTTATTATAAATGTTTTGTAATTTTTATTTTCGGGTTGTTGTTTTTCGGACCTAGGAACTGTTCATCATCATCTCTCTCTTTCTATTTCTCTGTACAATTTATCACGACTATCTCTGTGCTACACATACTATTAGATGTTTTTTTTGGTTTAATCTGTAATGCATAAGTATTTTCTGGTGGATGTAGCTAGTCGTAATGAGCGACTAACGAACCATGTTATTTCTAGTTCCTATTTCTCATTTTTTATTCTGCCGTGGTTGGATTGTGGATTGGATATATATTATTTGTTGTTCTGTTGTTTTTGTTGTCTTCTGTATAATAAAATCACCACTGTGGAAGCGCAATTGCCCAACAATAACACATCTTATTAGTTCAATATAAGGTAGTTTTTTATTGATATTATAAAAATGACCAAAAAATAAATTATTAAACTATTAAAAATGAGATAAATAATAATTTAAATATATTATAATATGCAAAATGATTCAAAATCTAAATAAAAAATATATTTTTTAATATTAATCTTTTACTTTTGAATTTTTACTTTTTTTCATCAGATTATATAGCTTCTAGTTCTAGATAATAAACAAAATTTTTTAATTTATATTTGTCTCACTTATAACAAATTTTTAAAATAATATTTTAGTTAAAATAATGTATAAATAATATATTTTATTAGCAAAAATCTTAATAATTTTTTTTGTAAATATTATAATCACTATAAAAAACTAGATTTAGGTTTTAGAATTTATGGTTAAAAGATTAGGGGTTTAATAGTTTATAAATATAGGGTTTATGGCTTAAGGTTTAGGGCTTTAGGAATTTAGGAGTTTAGGCATTTATAGCTTTAAGGGCTTAGGAGTTTAGTAGTTTAAGGGTTTAGGGGATAGTGATTTAGTAGTTTTGTGATTTAGATGTTTAGTTTGAAAATACAAAGAAGAAAATTTTATTTTATGAATTTTATGTTATGTTTTAAGTTTATAGCCTTTGGAAATATAATAATATTTAAAATTTTTTGCAAATATGTAATCATTATTTATAATCAATATTTTAGTTAAAATAATATTAAAAATAATTCATCATATTAATTCAAATATACGCTAGTTTTTTGATTAATATTATATTCATGACCAACAAATAAATTAATAAACTATTATAAATAAGATAAATAATTATTAAAATATACTTAGAATACTTAAAATAATTCAAAATATAAGTGAAAGACATTACTAACAAATATTTGTTGATTTTTAAAATTTTTGTTTCTTGTCCTAAGATTATATAGACTCTATAAGATAAATAATTTTTTAAAAATTATATTTATCTAACTCATAATAAATTTATAATTAATATTTTAGTTAAAATAAATATATAACTGATACATTTTGTTAGTAAAAATATAGATAAATATTGTTGTTAATATTATAATCATGACAAAAAAAAAACGTGGTTTAATTTTTAGAAGTTTAGGAATTTAGGAGTTTAGTAGTTTAGGAGTTAATGAGGTTGGGATTTTGGGTATTAGGGGTTTAGGGGCTTAAGAGTTTAGATGTTTTGGGATTTAGGGGTCCAGACATTTAGGGATTTAGGGGTTTAGTAGTTTATGAGTTTAGGGGTTTAGGTGTTTAAGAGTTTAGAGGTTTCAATGTCTAGAGTTTATGCATTTAGGGGTTTAGGAGTTTATGGGTTTAACTGTCTAGAGGTTATACATTTAGGGGTTTAGGTATATATGGGCTTAGTGGTTTAGATGTTTAGGAATTAAGGGGTTTAAGGATTTATGTGTTTAGTTTAAAAAACATACTAAGAAAAAAATTATATTTTATGAATTTGATCTCATTTTTAAGGTTATATGAATAAAATAATTATACTCAATATTTTAGTTATGTAATTTTAAGAATAATGCATTAAGTTAGTTCAATATAAACTAGTTTTTTTATTGATATTATGATCATGACCAAAAAATAAATTAATAAACATTTGGAAGTAACATAAATAATTATTCAAATATGATTAGAATATTTAAAATGATTCAAAATGTAATTGATAAATAATACTAAAAAATAATTTTTTTACTTTTGAATTTTTCACTTTTTTCATAAGATTATATTATCTTCGAATGGCAAAAAAAAATTCAAATTATATTTGTCTTACACATAATAAATTTTATAAATAATATGCATAATAATATTTTTATATAAACTAGTTATTTGACTAAAAAATAAATTAATAAACTATAAAAAATGAAATAAATAATTATTAAAATATAATTAGAATACTTAAAATATTTCGAAATCTAAGTGATACCATATTACTAAAAAATATTTTTTAACTTTTGAAATTTTGCTTATTTTTATTATGATGGAAAAATTTTTTCAAATTATATTTGTCTCACAAATAAGAAATATTATTATCAAAATTTTAGTTTAAATAAGCTTATAGATAATATAGCTTGTCTTTGTTAAAAAAAATATAGACAAATATATTCATTAATTTTATAGTTATGACAAAAAATGAGTTTTATGGATTAGA
The DNA here is from genome assembly GCA_029783825.1 of Sapria himalayana. Taxonomy (NCBI): domain Eukaryota; kingdom Viridiplantae; phylum Streptophyta; class Magnoliopsida; order Malpighiales; family Rafflesiaceae; genus Sapria; species Sapria himalayana. Next base: position 303,113 of record JAREIK010000418.1, read on the forward strand.
AATTTAGTGATTAGGACTTTATGAGTTTATGAGTTTAGAGCTTTTAAAGTTTAGTAGGTTAGGGGTTTAAGTATTTAGGGGGTTATGGGTTTAGTGGTTATACTTAGGAAAAATTTTTATTTTGTGATTTTTATCTTATTTTTTTAGGTTATAGCCTTCAGAAAAACAAATTTTTCTTATTTTTTTTTTGGTAAATCTAAATTTAATATTTATAGTTAATATTTTAGTTATAATAATCTTAAAAATATTATATCATATTAGTTCAGTAATAATTTTAAAAAATATTTTAATTACTAGCCTTTGGAAACACAACTTTTACAAATATTTTTGCCAATATGAATTCAATATTTATACTTAATATTTCAGTTATAATAATTTAAGAATAATATATCATGTTAGTTTCATATAAGCTAACTTTTGATTAAAATTATATTAATTACCAACAAAATAAATTAAAAAACTTCTAGAAACATATTATTAAATATAAGTCAAATATCTTACTAAATAATAATTTTTTACTTTTGAATTTTTAATTTATTTATTAAGTTTATATAGCATCTAGATAACATACAATTTTTTTCAAATTATATTTGTCTTACTCAAAAGAAATATTATAGTTATAGTAATATTAAGTATAATATATCATATTAATTCAATATAAGATAGTTTTTTAATTAATATTATAACAATAACAAAAAAAAGATTAAAAAACAATTAAAAATTTGATAAATATTTATTAAAATGTTTTTATAATACTTAAAATGATTTAAAAATTAAGTAAAAATATTACTAAATAATAAATTTTGACTTTTAAATGTATGCTTCTTTTTAAAAGATTACTTACATGCTAACAAACAATTTTTTTAATTAATTGTATATCACTCATAATATAATTTGTAATAAATATTTTAGTAAAAATAAACCTATAATTAATTAAAATTATAATGATGACAACAAATGAGATTTATGGTTTATGGAATAGGAATTAGGGGTTTAGGTCTCTATGGTTTAGGAGTTTAGGGGTTTAAAGGTTTTGGGATTTATGAGTTTAGGTGTTTATTAGTTAATTAGATTAGTTAAAAAAATGAAATAAGAAAATATTTTTATTTTTTGAATTTGGTTTCATTTTTGAATGTTAGTCTTTAGAAAAACAATATTTTTTTATTTCTTTTTTACTGTCTAAATTTAATATTTATATTTTATCTTTTGGTTATAATATTCATAATAAAAATATTTCAAGTTAATTCAAGATAAGCTAGTTTCATTATTGATAATTAATAATCACCAAAAAAACTCAATAAACTATTATCAACAAGATAAATATTTATTAAAATAAATTTACAATACTTAAGATGATTCAAAGTCTAAGTAAATCATATTACTAAATAATAATTTTTGACTTATAAATTTTTGAAATTTTTTTAGAAGATTATACAATCTCTTATTGATAAATAATTCTTTTCAAATTATATATGCTTCACTCATAATATATTTTAGAACAAATATTTTACTAAAAATAAACTTATAAATAGATAAAATGTATAATTAAATTTATAATCATGATAAAAAAAGATTTATGGTTTATAATTTATGATCTAGAAGTTTTTGGGTTTAGAAATTTAAGGGTTTAGGTGTTTAGAGGTTTAGAGATTTTGGTATATAGAGGTTTATGGGTTTATTTTAAAAAATAAACAACGAAAAATATTTTATTTTGTGAATTTTGTTTCTTTTTTGAAGGTTATAGATATAACCATTAGAAATATAATAATATTTTTTTTCAATCTGAATTAAATATTTATGTTTAATATTTTAGATATAATAATCTTAAAAATAAAATATCATGTTAAATCAATATAAGCAAGTTCTTGATTGATATTATAATAATATTTCCAAAAAATAACTTAGTAAACTTTTATAAATGAGGCAATTTTTTATTAAAATAAATTTACAATACTAAATAAATTTACAATTTTTTATTAAAATAATTTAAAATCTAAGTAAAATATATTACTAAATAATAATTTATGACTTTTAAAATTTTATTTCTTTAAATAAGATTTGATGATAATTTTTTTAATTATATTTGTCTTACTCATAATATATTTTGTCATTGATATCTCAGTTAAAATTATTTATAAATAATTAAAATGTGTTATTAAAAATATAATATTGACAAAAAAAGAGATTTATGCTTTATGATTTAGGGTCTAGGAGTTTAGGGGTTTTAAGGTTTAGGAATTAAAAGTTTAGAAATTTAGGGGTTTAGGTGTTTTGTGGTTTTAAGGTTTTGAGGTTTTGGAGTTTAGGGGGATTGAGCATATAGGGGTTTAAGGGTTTTGAGATTTATGGATTTAGAAGTTTAGAGGTTTTGGAGTTTATTGTAAATTTATGGATTTAGGGATTTAATATTTAGAGGTTCATAAATCTAGTTTAAAAAATGAACTATGAAAAAAAATTTATCTTGTAAATATTTATCATTTTTTAAGGTTACAACTTATGGAAATACAATAATTTATTGAAAATTTTTTAACTAAATTCAATATCTATAGTTAATATTTAAGTTATAAAAATATGTAAGTTATAAAAATCTTTAAGAATATTATATCATGTTAATGCAATATAAACTAATTTTATGATTGTGGTTATAATAATAACCATAAAATAAATTTATAAACTATCATTAACAAGATAGTATTTATTAGAATTATTTAAAATACTTAAAATAACTCAAAATCTAAGTAAAATATTTTATTAAATAATAATTTATGAGTTTTACATTTTTGCTTCTTTTTATAAAATGATATAGTCTCATAATGATAGACAAAATTTTTCAAATTATATTCGTCTCACTCATAATATAATTAAAATTATAATTAATATTTAAAATTTATAATTAAATAAAATTTTCAAATTATATTTTATGATTGATATTTAAATAAAAATAAACTTATAAATAATTACAATTTATAATTAAAAATATTAATTAAATTTATAATGATAATTAAAAAAAATGAGATTTATGATTTATAGTTTAAGTGCTTAAGGGTTTAGAAGTTTAGAGGTTCAAGGGTTTAGAAGTTTATGAGTTTAGGGGTTTAGGGTTTTAGGGGTCTAGGGGTTTAGTAGTTTAGTATTTAGGGGATTAGATATATTAGGGATTTATGTATTTAAATTAAAAATAGTACTAAGAAAAAATTTTCATTTTTTGAAACTTGTCTCATTTTTGAAGGATTTAGCCTTTGGAAATTCTAGAATTCTTAATTTTTTTTTCAATCTGAATTCAATATTAATACTTAAAATCATAGTTATAATCATTTTAAGAATAATGTATCATGTCAATTCAATATAAGTTAGTTTCTTGATTGATATTATAAAATAATTTAAAAAATATATTAATAAACTTTTATAAATGATATAAATATATATTAAAATAAATTTATAATACTTAAAATGATTCAAAATCTAAGTAAAACATATTACTAAATAATAATTTATGAGTTTTAATTTTTTGTTTATTTTTATAAAATTACATAGACTTTTGATAATAAATAATTTATTTAAATTATATTTATCTCACTCATAATATATTTTAAAATTAATAATTCACTAAAAATAAACTTATAAATAATTTAAAAATGTAATTAAAATTATAAAGATGACAAAAAAAAATTAAGATTTTTGGTTTATGATTTATGATTTAGAGTTTTAAGAGTTTGGGGATTTAGAGGTTTATGAATTTAGTGGTTTAAGGTTTATGGGTTTAGGGGTTTAGGTGTTTAGGGGTTTTGGAGTTTTGGGATTCAAGGGTTCAGGGGATTAGGCAGTTTTAGTGCTTAGGGATTTATGGATTTAGTTTGAAAAATAAACTTTAGAAAACATTTTCCATTTGTGAATTTTGAGTCATTTTTTAAGGTTATACCATGTGAAGATACAATAAATTTTAATTTTTTTAATATAAATTCAATATTTATACTTGATCTTAAAAATAATGTATCATGTTAGTTTAATATAAGCTAGTTTCATATTTGATATTAAAATAATGATAAGAAAATAAATTAATAAAATATTATAAATGAGATAAATATTTGTTAAAATATTTTTACAATACTTAAATAATTCAAAATCTATGTAAACCATATTACTGAATCATAATTGCTGACTTTAAAATTTTTACTTATATTTATAAGATTATAAAGTTTTTTGATGATAAATAACTTTTTTCAAATTATATTTCTCTCACTCATAAAATATCTTGTAATTAATAGTTTAGTAAAAATAAACTAATAACTAATTAAAATTTGTAATTGAAATTATAGTGAGGAAACAAAATGAGATTTATGATTTACGTGTAGGGTTATAGGGTTTGAGGGGTTGAGGAGTTTAAGGGTTTAAAGGTTTTGGGGCCTAGTGGATTAGCCATTTATGAGTTTAGGGGTTTAGGATTTTAGAAGATCATAGCATTTGTTTAAATAACGAATGAAGAAAAAATTTTCATTTTGTGAATTTTGTCTCATTTTTAGCATTATAGACTTTGAAAATACAATAATATTTATTTTGTTTTTCTATTTGAATTCAATATTTATAATTAATATTTTAGTTATGATAATCTCAAGAATAATGTATCATGTTAATTAAATATAAGTAATTTTCTTGATTAATATTATAATAATGACCAAAAAATAAATTAATAAACTATTATAAATAAGATAAATATTTATTAAACTATATTTATAATACTTAAAATGATACAAAATATAAATAAAACATATTACTAAACAATATTTTTGACTTTTAAATTTTTGCTTCTTTTTATAAGATTTTAGTTTATTCATAATAAATATATTATTTCAAATTATATTTGTGTCACTCATAATATATTTTGAAATTAATATTTTAGTAAAAATAAACTTAGAAATAATTAAAATTTATAATTTAAATTATAATTATGACAAAAAAAATAAGATTTATGGTTTAGGGTTTAAGGGTTTAGAAGTTTAGGAATTTATGAGTTTAGGGGCTTAAAGATTTTTGGCTTAGAAGCTTAGGGGTTTAGATATTTAGGGGTTTATGGGTGTTTAGGTTAAATCATTTTGTGAAAATTCATTTTGTGAAAAATTTCTCATTTTTTAAGGATATAGTCATTCAAGATTTAATAATTCCTAGTTTTTTTTTCCAATCCGAATTCAATATTCATACTTAATATTTTATTTATAATAATATTAAAAATAATAACTCATATTAATTCAATATAAGATATTTTCTTGATTGAAATTATAATAATGACCAAAAAATAAATTATTAAACTATTATAAATAAGATAATTATTTATTAAAATATATTTACAATACTTAAAATGATTCAAAATCTAAGTAAAACATATTATTAAATAATAATTTTTGACTTTTACATTTTTACTTCATTTTATAAGATTTTATAGTCTCTTGATAATACATAATTTTTTTTTTAAATTATATTTGTCTCACTTATAATATATTTTGAAATTAATATTTTAGTAAAAATAAACTTATAAATAATTAAAATGGATAATTACAATTATAATGATAAAAAATGTGATTTATGTTTTAGGGGTATAGAAAATTAAGAGTTTATGGGTTTAAAAGTTTAGTGGATTAGGCACTTGGGGATTTAAAAGTTTAGTGGATTAGGCACTTGGGGATTTAAAAGTTTAGATATTTAGGGGTTTAGTTTAAATAATAAACCAAGAAAATTTTTTCCATTTTATGACATTTGTATTATTTTTGAGGTTATAGGCTTTAGAAATAGAATAATTTTTAAATTTGAATTTCCAATCTGAATTCACATATGTATACTTAATATTTTAGTTATAACAATCTTAAGAACAAGGTTAGTCTCAAAAAAAATATTTTTTCTATTTTAACCATTTATCTGTTGGAGAAGTTGGTTAAATAAGGAGAGATAAAGTTCTTATAATTTATTTTCATGTTCATAAAAGAATAAAGAATAGAAATTGGAGACGAATGATACTAAATTTGTTAGTTTTGAAGTTCCATAGTGAACGTTAGGCATGTTAGACTCTCAGAGGCATTTTGGACATTTAACCCTTAAATGAAAGATAAAAATTTCATTTTTTTTCATCTCTCTCTAGTTCAGGAATTCACTTATTTTAGTCTTCATCATTCTCAGCTCCCATCAGTTTGTCATTATTTATTCATCAATATCATTGAAAAATAATAATAAAATCATGATTTTTGGTGAATATTTAATCTTTGAAGTGATTAAGATTATTACTCTCTTAATTTTGACCAAAAATATTCATGGAATGGTTGTAATCTCTACAAGGAAGGTTAGGGTTAAGTTTATTTGATGTAGTTTTCATTTTCTTGCTTGATTTTATAAATTAGGATTTAAATTATGTAAATTCTCAATCATATTTTTCTTTTGTTTTTTGAGTTTGAATTATGGATATAAAATTTGGTTTGATATATTGGAGCGAGGAATTGATATTTAAGGGTTGTAAATGCTTGGTTAAGGTAGAAAATCTCTAGAAACCTTTATTTTTGATTTCCTTGAAATTATTTTCAAGGAGTTTATATCATTTAATTAAGATATATGATTAATGGATGGAATCATATAAATTCGACACCATAAATTGATTTTTTAATAAATTTAGAAACTCATTTACCCATGTATTTTTTTAGGGAAAGTTATTTTTTTAAACTTTAAAAAATGGTGTTTGGATGTGTAAATGGTATCAAAAATCATCATTGATGGATTTTGTGTCTAATTTTGAAATGATAATTTTTTGGAATATATGTGTAAAACCCTATGAGAAATATTTTAAAGCAATATATGCCATTTTTTAAAAGAAATTTGAATAATTTTGGAAAAATGTATATTTTTTATATGAGGTTTTGAGGTGATTATCAATCCTAGGAAGGACATTGACGGATAAAACTGTATGATTATCCAAAGAGATAGTGATTATATATGCCATTGGGAGAATGAACCTAAATCTCTTTGTGCACTTGTGGTGGAGTTCCACTGCATGGAGGCGGTGATTTCAAGGCTAGAAACCAATAAAACTTTCATGGGTCTTTAGATCTTTGAGAGTGGGTATGTGTATCCCTAATAAAGATGGTAGCTTGGCTAGAGCTAGCATGTTAGTTTTTCCATCAGCATATCTTATTTTGGCTTTGTAGAGCCTTGATATACAAAAATTATGCATGTTTATGACAAAAGGATATGATTGAGAAATGAATATTTTATGAACTTACACATACACCTTTCCGAACTTCTAACAGCCCGCCCACTTAGACACCTATTCTTTCTTTTCTCGAAAGATTCAGCTACGGCCTTTTCGGCTTCAAAAGGCATTGTTGCATAGTTATGTATATATATAAGAATGTATATGAATGTTTCAAAAGTTATTTTAAGATACTAAAATTATATATTTAAAACATATGTGGCTATGGAGGTAAAACATCTAGTTTTTCATATTTTCTTGAGACTTTTCTATCAGGCATTAGTTGCTCACTTTTATTTTTCCTCGGTGAAGAAAACTTTGGTGGCCAATCCCAATTTTGAAGCTTGTAAAACTGTGTGGGAAGTTTGGTTGATCTTTTAGTTGATTATTTTTCTTTAACTTGTAATATATTTGACCACAAAAGCCATTTTTGTGTAAATAACTTGAATTTTGTAAGTGAATGTGCTTACTTGATGGATTATGCATATTTATGATGTTATCTGGAATACGATCCTTTTTACATAATTGAATGTGAGAGATCTTAGCTTAATTATTTTTTTGTTGTTGCTTCCACTAACATTTTGAGATTATGTGTATTTTATGAGAAAATTAACATGAAAAATAGGAAGGAAAGAATCTATTGTTGACATGTTTATAGCTTTCTACAGACATGTAGTTGACCATGTGTAATATTATTTATATTAAGTATTTTTTTCTAATTTTTCAATATAAATTCAAGAATGAACATTCTTCCCATTATTTTTAAATTTACGGTATCGATAATTTACTAAAATTATAAAAGCCATCCATTAAAAATATAAAAAACCCCTTATATTAGATTTTATAGTATTTTAAATCTAGTTAAATTTTATCTAATCAAATTAAGTTCATCATAACTCATGAGTGAGAGTACCTAGAGGTCATGATAACTTTTGTAATATCAGATGTAAAGTTTCCAGAGTTACATTATGTGTGCATGAACTATTGAGTGTGTTTTTGCTGTAAATTTTTTTGACTTTTTAATTGTATGCTTGATGTACTAAGCCCTTGTAAGTTTTTTTTTGACACTCCTTGGAGTGTAAGATGATCAATTTTATTTTCCATTATATGATTCTTACTGAAGTTAGTTCCTAGAAGATAAGCACTTTTGTTTTTTATTTTTTTTTCATACTCTTCAGAGTGTGATGTATTAAGTTATATTTTATCTAGTATGACTTTTGATGAAATTGAAATACTTCTTAATTTATTGTTAATGTATCTTATTTTCTTTACTTCCTTTATTGAAGTAAAGTATGAGTACCAAATGAGAAAGAGGTCGTGGTATGGGATGCCAGCCCTTGGGAAAGATATACAATCAAAAACCCCAACAAGCTCAATTTTAGTTTGGTGTTCCTGGAGATGTAACATGAAAGGCAATGCTTCAGACATTTCATGGAGTGACCAACATAATCGGCTAGGTAATGCTAGTGCAAGTGGAATTGGTGCACCTGTAGTTCATCAACTCAAACTTGAGCAAGAACATGTGTATAGGAGAACATGGTACCTAATAGAGTTTCAATAGCAAAGTCCTACATTTATTGATGATCCTAACATGATAGCATCAAAATCTTGGCTATGCCTAATTAAGAGAAATATAAATAAATGTGTATATCCCAGATGACTTCAAAGTTCCTATTATGACTTCATTGTTTCTAGGAGAAGCATACTTTTGATGGGAACATATATTTAGAACTAATGATATAGCTCATTTGAGATGGCTAGAGTTTGGAGACATCTTCAATGAGAAATAATTTGGTGAGGTTGCAAGGGAAGTAAAGGCTCATAAGTTGAACAGACTAGTATAGGACAATATGAATGTTCCCAAAAAATGAAGCAAATTTTTCTGAGTTAGCTTGATTTGCTTTTTACTTGGTTGTCATAGAGGAGATGAGAGCACAATGTTTTGAGCAAGGGCTCAAGCCAACTCTTTGCTTAAGTTTGGTAGTTTTGCACATTTGAGATCATGGTTATTTGGTAGAACGTGCCCTCTTAGTAGAGTAAGAAAGAAATGATGCCATGAAAATCCAATAGAATTATAAGCAGAGGCTCGGTATGGTCAAGAAAGGTGGTTTAACTGGAACTTTCATGTGGAGAAAGGGATCACAATCTTCTTATCTTGCCTAGACTACTTTGGGCTTAGTTTTTATTGGTAGAAAATGTGGTAATAGCTCTTTTTGGGATGAATTTCATTCTAGACTATTCAAATGTTTTGGTTACGGCCAAGAAGTGCACATGAGGAAAGAAAAAGATTGCCTTTATCCTTTCCACTTTGTGAGATTGCAAGCAATTACTTCAACATCAAGGGGCACTTCTTTAAATTAGTCTATAGGCCTTCATGGTTCAAATCACCCTAGCCAATAGGGTCCCTCTACTTCTAATGTATCAGAGTTGAGGAAGGATAAATGAAAGATGGCTATGAATCAAATATGAGTTTTTTCTATCTTACCTACCATGGAGGATGAATAGCTAGTTATAGATGCAACGGTGGAAGATATGCTCCTTGTCTTTAGTACTTGGAAATATTTTTTTTATACTAGTACTTCTCATTCTTTTATTTTCTATCTGTTTGTGAATACTTTGGGTGTGAGACTTGAGGAGATCGACTCTAGTTTATATGTTATTTCTCCAATGGAAAATTCTATTTCTATGAGTAAGGTGGACAAAGGTTGTGAGCTCCATTTTGGAGACTTATCTCTTTATGTTACTCTTAAATTTTTCTATGGCATAATCCTAGGAATGAATTGCTTCTCAAAGTTTCATGTTGAGATAGATTATCATAATAGGTGAGTTATATTTCAAGTTGGAAAAATTCTTTTTGTGTTTAAAAGTGGAGCCAATGTTCATGGCTTTAACTTGGTGACTATACTTGTGGTGAGAAAGATGAATAAGGCTATGTGCTTTTCTCTCTTAACAAAGTGGAATAAAAGGATGAAAATGAGATTCCTTGGTCACAAGTGCCAATAGTGAAAGAGTTTGGTGATCTATTTCCTAAAGAGTTGCTTGGTTTGTCACCTCCAATGGAGATATAGTTTTATATTGATTTGTTGTTAGGGACCAAGCCTATTTTTATTCCTCCTTATCGAACGGAACTAGTTGAATTAAAAGAGCGACAAAGTCAACTTCAATACTTACTTAGGAGTTATACAGCCTAGTATGTCACCAAAGAAGCTCTTGTTCTTTTTTCCAAAAAAGAATGATGGGTTACTATGATTGTGTATTGACAATAGAAAGTTGAATTAGGCAATCATCAAGAACAAGTATCTACTTCCTCATAAATATGATTTGTTTGACTAGTTGCCAAATGCTTAGTTTTCTAAAAAATTGACTTAAGATCATGATATTATTAGCTAAGAGTGAGAAAAGATGACATGTCTAAAATAGCTTTTCGGACCTGGTATGTTCACTATGAGTTTTTGGCACTTCATTTTGATATGAAAAATGCACTTGCATTATTTATGGACTTAATGAATTGGGTATTTCAGCCTTTCCTTGACACATTTGTTATCATCTTTACTGACGATATATTGGTGCAATCAAAGATGTAAGATGAGCATGAGCAACATTTCCGGTTGGTTATTAAAACTCTTTGTAAGCATCAATTGTATGCAAAGTATTCAAAGTGTGACTTTTGAGCCACTAGTTTTTAGTTCTTAGGTCATATAGTAACCAAGGAAGGAATGTTTGTGAATCTTGAGAAGGTAAAGTATACTCAAATTATAAGAGTCTCAAGTACTTGTTCACTCAGAAAGAATGCAACCTAAAGAAAAAATGATGGATTAAATGTCTCAAGAATTATAACTTTATATTGCAATATCAATCAAACAAGGCCAATGTTGTGACTGAAGCATTAAATAGTAAGTGTCATGAATATTTGGCTTCTTTGAGACTTTAATATTGGAAATTGGTGGCTATTATTAAAGACTTTGAGCTGCAATAAAATGAAGAAATAGAGCTGGTTTGTATTTATAGTGTAAGACTTCAATGTATTCTAATTTGGCAGATAATTAAAGCACAAAAAAAAAGGATGTAGAATTGCAAAAATTTCTTCGAATGTAAGAAAAAAGGCGGCACTGAGTGGAAAATTTTAGCTAATGGTGGGCATTGGTTTAGATGTAGACTTTTATTCATAAAGTCTTGAGAGAAGAAGTGTTGAAATAAGCCCATCATTCTAAGTTCTTAGTGCATATAGGAAATACAAAGATTTACAAAAAATTTGAGGAGAAATTTTTGGTGGCCATCCATGAAGTAATGTGTGAAAAACTTAGTAAAAAGATATTTGGTTTGCCATAAAGGAAAGGTCGAGCATAAAAAACCTAGAGAGTTATTACAACCTTTGCCAATTGCATGGTGGAAGTAGGAAGTAGTGACTATGAACATTGTGACAGGGCTACCTATGACTATAGGTCAATGTGATCCCATTTGGGTCATCATTGATAGGTTGACCAAATTTGTTCACTTCTTGCCCATTTGGGCTAGTGACACCCTAAATATGTTGTGCAAGATATATAAGGGATGATGTCTGGTTTCATAGTGTTCTAATTTCTATTATTAATAGATATAGATCCTTAGTTTACTTCATGATTTTAGCAAAGGTTTCATAAGACCATTGGAACTCAGATGAAGATGAGTACAACCTTTCACCCTCAAATTGATGGACAATTGGAGCACACTAATTAAATCTTCGGAGATATGCTTCAAGCTTGTGTTCAAGTTTAAAGGTAGTAGGGTTGACCTTTTGAAGAAGGTCAAGGTTATCCATGAAGCTTTATATTGTAGTCCTTGTATGTTTTTGATGTGTTGGGATGATTTGAGTGAAATGAATGAGCGTGGGCTATAGCTAATCGATGAGACTACAAAGAAGGTCAAGGTTATCCATGAGAAGTTGTTTACTGCTTAGAGAAGATAAAAGAGCTATACAGATTATAGAAGATAATTGGAATTTGATATTAGAGATCAAGTTTTTCTCAAGGCATCACCTTACAAGAGTATTATTAGTTTGGAAATAAATGGAATCTTATGCCAAGATATGTGGGTCCAGTTGAGATTTTGACGAGTGTAGAACTAGTGACTTATCAATTGATCACTAGAGTACGCACATGTGTGTAATGTGTTCTATATCTTGATGTTGATGAAATATCATACAAACCCTAGTCACGTGTTAGATTATGTGATGGTTCCTTTATGTGAGAATATCTCATATGAAGAAGCTCCAATATATATTCTAGATAAAAAGATCAAGGAGCTAAGAAACAAAGTGATCCACTTAGTAAAGTTTTTAGGGCAACATCCCGAGGTGGATGAAGTAATATGCGAGAGATCAAAGGAAATGCAATAGAATTATTCTGATCTCATTAAATTAGGTATTTTTTTTATTTCGAGGATGAAATGCCATTAAGGGGGGTAGAGTTGTCAGACCCAGAAAAAATAATATATTTTTTTTCATTGTAGCCATTGATCCGAATTGGGAAAGTTGGTTCAATATAAAGAACTAATGTTTATTATAGTTTATTTTCATGTTCATAAATGAATAACGAATAAAAATGAAGAAAATTGATACTAAATTTGTTAGTTTTAAAGTTTCATAGAGAAAGTTAGATCTGTTTGAACCCTCGAGGATAATTTGGTCATTTAACCCTTAAATTAAGAAAATTATTTTTTTCATTTCTCTTTCTATTTCAATTTTTTTTTTTATTTTTTTTTCTTCTTTCTCAACTCTCATTAATTCATCATTTATTCACAAAATCATTGAAATAAAACACAAAATTAATGTTTTTTGGTGAATATTTATTCTATGAAGTGGTTAAGATCGATAATTCCTTAATTTCGACTAAAAACTTCATGGAATGATTGTAATCTCTACAAGGAAGGTAAGGGTTGAGTTTATTTGAAGTATTTTTCATTTTCTTGCTTTATTTTATAAATTAGTCTTGAAATTATGTAAATAGGCAACCCTATTTTCCTTTGGTTTTTGTTTGAGTTTGAATTGTGGATATAAAGTTCAATTTGATATATTAGAGTGAGGGATTGATATTTAAGGTTTGGAAAATTTTGGTTAAGGTGAAAAATCTCTAGAAATCTTGTGAAATTTTCATGTTTTGCATTGTTAGTTACATATTTTTGCTTTTTGATATGTGGTGTTATTATGTGACAATAAACCATTATTTTTGGTTTCTTTGGAATTATGTTCAAGGAGTTTATATCATTTAATTGAGATATATAATTAATTGATGTAAACTTATAAATTTGACCCCATAAATTGATATTTTGATAAATTTAGAAACTCATATACTTGTGAATTTTATTTAGAGAGTTATTTTTATAAACTTTGGAAAAAATGTTTGGTCTTTTAAATGGTATAAAAAATAATCATTGAAGGATTATGTGTCTAATTTTGAAATGATAATATGCTGGAATATATGTGTAAAACCCGATGAGAAATATTTTAAAGCAATATAAGTTATATGATATTAAAAAAAAATTGAATAATTTTAGAAAAATACATATTTTGGATGTGGGATTTTGAGGTGACTATTAATCTTAACAATGACATAGAGGGATAAAATTGCATGATTATCCACAGAGGTAGAGATTATATATGCCATTGGGAGAATGATCATAAACCACCTTGTGCAATTGTGGTGAAGATTATATATGATATTATATATGCTAGGTTGAAAATCGATAAAACTCACATGGATCTTTGGATCTTGAGTGTGGGTGTGTGTGTTCCCTAATGGGGGTGGTAGCTAGGATAGAGCTAGCAGATTAGTTTTTCTCTCTACATTTCTTTTTTGGCTTGGTAGAGTCTTGGTATACAAAAATTATGCATGTTTATGACAAAGGGATAAAATTTAGAAATGAATATTTTATTAACTTACACATACACATTATTTTTTATGAATTTGTATAGTTGTGTATATATATAAGAATGTGTATTGATATTTCAAAAGTAATTCTAAAATACTAAAATTATATATTGAAAATATATCTGGATATGGAGGCAAAATATGGAATTTTACTTGTTTTCTTGAGACTTTCCTATTAGGCATTAGTTGCTCACTTCTATTTTTTCCAGGTGGAGAAAACATTGATGACCAATCCCAATTTTGAAGCTTGCAGAGTTATGCGAGGCTTTTGGTTGATCTTTTAGTTAGTTTTTTGTTTGTTTTTTTATTGGGTTTTTTTTTTTTTGAAAACTTGTTGTATATTTGGTCATAACGGCCAATTTATGTAAATAACTTGACTTTTGCAAGTGAATGTGTTTACTTGATGGATTATAAATATTCATGATTTTTTCTGGAATACAATCCTTTTTACATGATTGAATATGAGAGATTTTGGCCTAATTATTTTTTTTTTACTTTCTTCCATTGACATTTTGAGGTTGTGAGTATTTTATGAGAAAACTAATATGAAAAATAGCAAGGAAATAAGCTATCATTGACTTGTCAATAGCTTTCTATAAACATGTAGTTGACCATAAGTAGTATTATTTGTAGTAAGTATTTTTTTTTCTGATTTTTCAATATAAATTCATGAATGAACATCCTTCCCAATATTTTTATATTTATTGTATCGATAATTTACTAAAATTATAAACATACACCATTAAAATAAAAAAAACCACTAACAATTGATTTTAAAGTATTTTAAATCTAGTTAAATTTAACTAATCAAACTAAGTCCATTATGACTCATGAGTTGGAGTGACTGAAAATTATGACAATAATGTATTATTTTAATTTAATATAAGTTAGTTTCTTGATTGATATTATAATAATAATCAAAATATAAATTAATAAACTATTATAAATAAGATAAATATTTATTAAAATATATTTACAATTCTTAAAATGATTCAAAATATAAGTAAAACATTTTACTAAATATTAATTTTTTAATTTTAATTTTTTGTTTCTTTTTATAACATTATAAAGTCTCTTGATGATAAATAAAGCTTTCCAAATTATATTTGTGTTGCTCCCATTATATTTTATAATTAATTAATCATTAAAAATATATTCATAAATAATTAAATGTATAATTAAAATTATAATGATGACAAAAAATGAGATTTATGATTTAGGGTTTAGATATTTAGGGGTTATGGTTTTAGGAGTTTAGTTGCGTAGTGATTTAATTAGAATTTTATGGGTTTAGTTGATTAGACATTTTGGGGTTTAGGGGTTAGAGTGTTTAGGAGATTATGAGTTTAGTTTAGAGAATGAACTAGGAAAATAATTTTATTTTATGAATTTTATCTCATTTTTAAAGTTATAGTCTTTGAAAATATAATAATTTTTATATTTTTTTTCTAATCTAAATTCAATATTTATACTTACTATTTTAGTTATAGTAATCTTATAAATTATATTTGTTATTAATTCAATATAAGCTAATTTTTGATTGATATTATAATAATAATCAAAAAATAAATTAATAAATTTTATAAATGAGAAAGATATTTATTAAATTATATTTAAAATACTCAAAATGATTCAAAATCTAATTAAAATATTTTTGTAATTTATATTTCAGTAATTAATATTTCAGATAAACAAATTTTAATAATATATCATGATATAATACTATATCATGTTAATTTAATATAAGTCAGTTTCTTAACTGATATTATAATAATCTCAAGTAAAATATATTAATAAATTAATAATTTGACTTATAATTTTTTACTTATGTTTGTAAGAGTATATATTCTATTGATTATAAACAAAATTTTCTAAATTATATTGATCTCACTCATAGTACATTTTGTAATTCATATTTTTATAATAATGAACTTATAAATAATTTAAATGTATAATTAAAATTATAATTATGACAAAAAAAATGAGATTTATGGTTTATGGTTTAAGAATTTAATTGTTTAGGGGTTTGAGGATTTAGTGATTTTGCTGTTTAGGGGTTTTAAGATTTTGTGATTTTATAGTTTAGAAGTTTAAGAGTTTATTAGTTTATCGATATAGGGGCAGAGAGGTTTAAGAGTTTAGGGGTTTTAATGTTTAGGGATTTAATAGGTTATGGGTTTAAATGTTTAAGATTTAAGAGTATGTGGGTCTAAAAGTTTAGGGGTTTAGGTGTTTAGACTTTTTTTTATTTTATGGGGTTATAATTATATTGGTGTCTGGGTTTAGAGGTTTAAGGATTTAGGAGTTTATCATGTTAGTAGTTTAATAGGTTAAGGTTTGGAGGTTTAGGGGTTTAGGAGTTTTCATGTTAGTAGTTTAAAAGTTTAAGGTTTATAGGTTTAGTGGATTAAGTATTTAGGGGCTTAGGGTTTTAAATGTTTAAAAATTGATGGGTTTAGTCTAAAAATTGAACTAAGAAAAAATTTCATTTTGTAAATTTTTTCTTGTTTTTTAGGTTACAGCCTTTGGAAATACAATATTTTTTTATATTTTTTTTATGATCAAAAATTACTATTATACTTAATATTTTAGTTATGAGAATCTTAAAAAAAAATAGATTTTGTTAATTCAATGAGTTAATTTCTTGATTGAATTTATAATAATAACCAAAAAATAAACTAATAAATAATTATAAATGAGATAAATATTTATTAAAATATATTTATAATACTTAAAATGATTCAAAATTTAAGTAAAACATATTACAAAATAATAATTTTTTTATTTTTAAAATTTTGCTTATTTTTATAAGATTATATACTTTATTGATGATAAACAAATTCTTTCAAATTATATTTGTTTCACTTATAATATATTTTTTAATTAATAATTTAGTAAAAATAAACTTATAAATAATTAAAATATATAATTAAAATTATAAGACTAACGATACAAAAGATTTATGGTTTAAGATTTAGAGTTTAGGGGTTTAGGGGTTTTGTGGATTAAGATTTGAAGTTTTAGGGATTTATGTGTTTATGGGTTTTTGAATTTAGTTTAAAAAATGAACAATGAAAAAATTTTCATATTGTCAAATTTCTCTCATTTTTTAAGGTTATAGCTTTTAAAGATACAATGATTTTTATATTTTTTTTTTCAAATTTTAATTCAATATTTATACTTAATATTTTAGTTAAAAGAAACTTAAGAATAATTTATGTTAATCCAATTTAAGCTTATTTCTTGATTGATATTATAATAATGACTAGAAAATAAATTAATAAAGTATTATAAATAAGATAAATATTTATTAAATATTTACAAAACTTAAAATGATTCAAATTCTAAGTAAAATATATTTATAAATAATAATTTTTGACTTTTAAATTTTTGCATCTTTTTATAAAATTATATAATCTCTTGATGATAAACAAATTTTTTAAAATTATATTTGTCTCACTCATGATATATATTGTAATTAATATTTCAACTAATATAAACTTATTAATAATTAAAATGTATATTTAAAATTACAATAATGATAATAAATAAGATTTAAGGTTTATGGTTTATGGTATTTGGGTTTAGATATTTAGGTATTTATGGGTTTAGGAGTTTAGGTATTTATGGGTTTAAATGTTCCGTGATTTAGGGGTTTAGGGGTTTAGAGGTTTAGTGGATTAAGCATTTGGGAGTATAGGGGTTTAAGTATTTAGGGATTTATGAATTTAAGCTAAAAATGAACTTAGAAAAAATTATATTTTATAAGTTTCATCTCATTTTTTCAAGATGATATCATTTTGAAATACTTAAAATTAATATTAAATATTAGCTAGTTTATTATATTTAATTATTATTTTCTTATACTTAAATTTTTTTAAGAAGATATCATTTTTAAGAAACTAATAATTCTTATATTTAATTATTAGTTTCTTATACTTAAAATTAATTATAAATATTTAAAAATGGATTTTATTTCAATATAAGCTAGTTTCTTGATTGGTATTACAATAATGATCAAAAAATAAATTAATAAATAATCATAAATGAGATAAATATTTATTAAATAATATTTACAATACTTAAATTATATTAAAATCTAAGTAAAATATATTACTAAATAATAATATTTGACTTTTAAATTTGTGCTTATTTTTATAATATTATACAGTCTGTTCATGATAAATAAATATTTTTTTTATATTTATCTCACTCATAATAAATTTTATAATTAATATTTTAGTAAAAATAAAGTCATAAATAATTAAATTATATAATTAAAATTATAACTATGATTAAAAATAAGATTTATTGTTAATAGTTTAGGTATTATGAGTATATAATTTTAAGGGTTTATGGGTTTAATAGTTTCTTAAACTATATTAGAGAGATGCATGTCTTAAGCATCAGAATTTTTTTTTATTATTTTTTTGCTGAGCTACGATTAAGAATTCAACTGGGAAAAGATACCTCAAAGCAACATATCTTCTCCAAATCCTTGCTTAGCTGCATATTTTCCCACAGAAAAATAAGTGTTCACTTAAAGATACACCCTTAATGAGCCTCTCTTATGTTCATACCCATAGATTTTCCTATATTGAGTGCTAGGGTATAAAGTTTATGGGTTTAGGAGTTTAGGAGTTTGACAATTAGGTATTTGAGAGATTAGGAATTAGGTGTTTAGGGGTTTATGGGTTTTGTTTAGAGAATAAACAATGAAAATTTTTATTTTATGAAATTTGACTCATTTTATAAGGTTACACGTTGTAACTTACAGCCTTAAAAAATACAATAATTTTTATATTTTTTTCTCAATATAAATTCAATACGTATACTTATTATTTTAGTTATAAATTCAATATAAGCTAAGTTTATTGATTGGTATTATAATAATGATCAAAAGATAAATTAATAAACTATTATAAATTAAATAAATATTTATTAAAATATAATTATAATACTTAAAATGATTAAAAATCTAAGTAAAATATATTACTAAATAATGTTTTTTAACTTTAAAATTTTTCTTCTTTTTTATAAAATTATAGTCTCTTATGATAAATAATTTTTTTAGAATTATATTTATTTTACTCATAATATAGTTTGTAATTATTATTTTAATAAATATAAACTAATAAATAATTAAAATATATAATTAAAATTAAAATTATGACAAAAAAATGAGATTTATGGTTTATAATCTGGGAATTATGTGTTTTGGAGTTTAAGTATTTAATAGTTTAGTAGTTTAGGAGTTTAATGGTTTAAGTATTTAGTGATTTATGAGTTTAGTTTAAAATGAACAATGAAAAAATTTTCATTATGTGAATTTTGTCTCATTTTTAAGGTTATAGCATTTAGAAACAGAATACTTTTTAATTTTTTTTTTCAATCTGAATTCAATATTTATACTTAATATTTTAGTTATGATAATCTTAAGAATAATGTATATTGTTAATTCATCATGAGCTACTTTCTTGATTCATTTTTAAGGTTATACTTAATTTTTAGTTAAGAATATCTCATAGTTTATTATAAATGAGATAAGTATTTATTAAAATATACTTAAAATATATTAAAATAATTCAAAATCTAAATAAAATATATTCTTAAATAATAATTTTGACTTTTAAAATTGTGATACTTTTTATAATAATATATAGCATTTTGATGATAAACAACAATTTTTTCAAATTAAATTTGTATCACTCATATTATATTTTGTAATTAATATTTCAAAAAAAAAATGTATAAATAATTAAAATGTATAATTAAAATTACAATAATGACAAAAAAATAGATTGAATAGTTATACGGGTTTAGCGGTATAGGAGTATATATCTTTAGGGACCTAAAAGTTTAGGGGTCTAAGACACTAGGCATTTGGAGGTTTAAGAGTTTAGGGGTTTAAGGCATTAGGAATTTGGGGGTTTAGAGGTTTTGATGTTTAGCAGTTTATTTTAAAAAAATAACTAAGAAAAAAATTAATTTTTATGAAATTTATCTCAATTTTTAAGGTTATAGCAATTGCAAATAAAATAATTTTTATAATTTTTCTTCCAATTTAAATTCAATATTCATACTTAATATTTCAGTTATAATAATCTTAGGAATAATATATCATGTTAATTCAATATAACCTAGTTTATATATTGATATAATAATAATAATAATAAACTAAATTAATAAACTATAATAAATGATATAAATATTGATTAAAATATATTTATAATACTTAAAATAATTCAAAATATAAGTAAAACATATTATTAAATAATAATTTTTGATTTTTAAATTTTTTCATTTTTTTATAAGATTATATAATCTCTTGATTATAGATAAAATTTTAAAAATTATATTTGACTTACTCATTATATATTTTTAATAGTAATTTTAGTAAAAATAAACTTATAAATAATTTAAATGTATAATTAAAAATAATAATGATGATAAAAAATGAAATTTATGTTTTATGGTTTATTGTTTAGGGGTTCAGGGGTTTAGACATTTAGGAGTTTAGTAGTTTATGAGTTTAGGTGTTGAGGGGTTCAAGGGATTAGTTAAAAAAAAAGAACTAATAAAATATTTTTATTTTGTGAATTATGTCTCATTTTTTTTAGGTTATAGTCTTTGGAAATATAATAATTTTTATAATTTCTTAAATAATTATCAATAAAGGTAATAAAATAAAAGACGCAATTGAGTATTTTATTTTACATAGAGCATACATTGAAACATATAAATCATGAATATATCATCTTCTCGAAAGAGGATGAGAATCAAAAGTAATTCTATGCCTCTTTTTGACCATATAGTCTATATAGTCTACCCTTTTCTTTTTTTTTTTCTGCATCGATTCAGAAAAGGTTGGAAGTTGTATTTTACAACTTCAATGTAAAAAAAGAAAGAATTCATATTTTGAATGGGCTAAGAACAAGTGAATTTTAACCTTTACAAAAACTTGAAATTTCTAGATGATGATGAGGAAAACTATGGAGAACTAGTAGTCTCATCCGCACATTCAAAAAATAGAACATAGATTTCAAAATGAAGCATTTTTGCATGGTTGTTGGCCTTAAGAAATGAAATAAATATTGAAGTTGAAAGAAATTATAGAATTCAGCAAAGTTGCGACATACCTTGAAGATGATACATGTTAT
Source organism: Sapria himalayana (assembly GCA_029783825.1). Classification (NCBI taxonomy): domain Eukaryota; kingdom Viridiplantae; phylum Streptophyta; class Magnoliopsida; order Malpighiales; family Rafflesiaceae; genus Sapria; species Sapria himalayana. The sequence continues at coordinate 324,403 of JAREIK010000418.1, forward strand.
GATGTCATGATATTTTCCTGATTCAATACAAAAGAAAAAGAGAAGACAAGCTATGAAGATGTTTTAATTGATATTTCTGAAAATGTGAAGATCCCATGTGAATACAATGAAGAAACAACCACGAGGGCTCCTAAATGGGTAGAAGCAATATGATTGGAAGACATCACACCATTGATTTACTAAATACCTAGGGAATGAGATGAAGCATAGATAAATATTGATGCACAAATGAAGGAATAAAATGCCAAGGTTAAAGTGGAGAAAGAAGTCATGACATCTAAAAAATTATGACTATCATGATTGGATCATTGAAGAAAGAAGTCATAATAGAAGCTGGATGAACCAAACATTGATTGTACAAATGAAAAAAAAAAGTTACAGCTTTTTCTAAAGTCACGACATAATTAATACATGGAATACAAGATGAGGTCATAACATATTTCAAAGTCATGATTATAGATGAAAAGAATATTTTACATGCAATGATGCAACAATAATTAATAATCTCATGACATCTAATGATGCACATCTAGATGGGAGGAAGGTGATAGATAACGATATTTTGAAAGAGATACTTGAGAGACATGTGTTTGACACTGAAAATACTTAGTTTTTATGAGTGTTTTTGATTATTTTCATGATATAATTATACTAAAAATGATTCTTAAATGGAAGTATTTTACTAAATTGCATCTTTGTTAGATTTGGATAAATAATAGTAGAATCTCATATTTCCAATGTCATGATGTTTTTATAATAGCATGTAACTATTGGAAAGTAGAGGCAGTCTTTTTTGGTCATGACTCTATAAATAAGTCATGGTCTTCATTGCATGTCATGACTGTATAATCCAATTATCATAATCATTCACTATGTAATATATTTTTATGGCTGCACAATGAATTTATAATTATTGTTGCATTAATTTTAAATATAGTTTCAAAAATGGTATTATTTTTACATCACAAAAACCAAGTATCAAATTGGTATGAGATATCATGACCTTTTCCTTTACCATAATATATTATTTACAAAATCAAAGTCACATAATGCTAGGTAATGTTTAATTGCAATGTTTTTTTTCACTTTGACTATGTGCTTAGAAAGAATTTTTCTAGGTCACAATACCCCTTGCCACCATAACTTTGTTCTCCAAGAATAAAGTAACTTAGTCATGACATCTATTGCCATCACTACTTTGTGCTCTTGATAAAGATAACCTTAATCATGATATTTTTTACTACTGCAACATTTTGTTCCAAAGATAAATTTTATCGACTATGATTTTTTTACCTCTGCAACTTTTAGTTGGAGAGAATATTTAAAGATCATATGATGTCATGACCTTAATTAAATGTCATAAATTTCAACTTAATGAACCACTTCAATACACAATGGTACCCTAATGCTATAAAAGATAGACTTAAATAAATTCAAAATAAGCTAGGAGATTCAACTTTTGAGGCAAAGAACATACCACCACCTAAAGAGCATGAATGTTACCTCCAAGTAGTGATAAATTAAAGCCAAACTAAAGTAAGAATAACTGAGAGCTAGATTTGAGACATAGATGCTCATGCTGACTATCATTGGAAATCATCAATTTGATAAGATAGTACTCAAATCCTCATGCATATAATCTTTTCCAATATAAGGCTAATTAAAGATTATATGCATATAATCTTTTTCAATTTGATTGCAGATTTGCAGAGAATAGTTATGGAATTTATATGCTTTGAATATTTTTGATGAATATGCATGTTAAGTATAACTGATATTTAGGATTCAACCACCAAATAAATTCATGCATATTTTTCATGATTTTAAGTCATAAGACACACTCATTAGAATGACCTCAAAATAAGGAAGTATCATCCCCTTAATTTCTACCTTACGAGAAGAACATATGTATGAAAATCCTAAATTTATGTAAGTTAAATTGATATAAATATGATGCTTATAAAGTCGAAAGAACAAATGAAATAATGATTATTTCATTGTATATTTTATAGAAAAACCAACATTCAAATGATATTTAGGGTAATGTAGAATGTCTAAACTAGAGTTTCACCATTCTTGGGAGACATTATTGTGATTTTTGAGGGTGTGAAAACTTTTGTTAATTAACATGATGAAAAAATCTCATTAGGCAATCATCCAATATAGCTCCACAAGTATATATGTCATGTAAGTAATAAAGTGGACATAAGTCCAAATATAACATGTTGCAAAAAATACATGGGGATTATATGAATAGTTTAATTAACTAACCGTGAACTAATTAATGCTTGAGTTGAATATTTTCTTGGTCTTTAGAGAGATACTCATAACCTAGGGTTAGTTTATATTCTTGTGCATGTTGATATTTTTCTAATATTAGCATGTTTGGTCAATGACATATTTGGTTGTTGGATAAAAAGTAGATTAGTGTGAAAATATTCATGTGTCTTCTTTGTATACAAAGTGACCATCATCCTTAAACTATCACTATTAATGATGATATCCTTCTAGTTATACCCTCAACATTTCAGTACTAAAGTACACATCATTATGTGCAAGTATCATTTGCACATCTATACCTTTTGGGTAATATGTCAACTACCATTGATGATTACTTTAAATATATACTTTTATTCTCTAATCTTTATTGTCTAAAAGATATGAAATAATATGATAATAAATATATTTGTACTTTTAGCTTTGTTAATATCATACATTGAATAATCAACATATATTTTTTCTATGAATATCACCTATGGAAGTTAAACAAGAGGGAAAGGCCAACAGATTTATTACTACCTTACTAGTCTCTCCCACTCGTGTGTGTTCTATGATATAACTATTATTGTCCACTATATCCAATACACGACTCCAATACAATAGTAAAACTCCAATGTTAGAAATTCTACTTTTTTCATAAATTACTTGAAAGTTAGTTCTTCTAGAAAGTATATAATATATTGGTTTTAAATATATTCATATTTTCAACTTCATAAGCATCATACTTATAATGATTAAACTTACCTCAACTTTAGATAATAACAAATTAGTTTATCTCACATGTTAAGATTAGAATGGTTTTCACTTTCTTCTTTTCATTCTTCATGAGTATATCCCATAACTTACCTATCACTGTCCACTATATTTGACATGCATGAACATAAATATTCTTGAAAATGCTAAGTTTTAGTTCTACTTTTCATTCATATTAAGTAACATCCAAATACAAATATATACACAAATATAAACTAATAAATTAGTTAAGTCATCACAATATAATATATTCATCAATCCTAGATATCAATTTAGCCAAACATTGGGGAAAAAATCATACGAGTTGTGTTTAGAGAATCTTGTTGAGTCAAGGGTTCCTAGAGAATGACCAAGAAATCTGAGTAAATATTTTTAATTCCAATCAAATATTACTTATGCTCATATTAGATTTTCCCTAAATGGAGGTTGGAATTGCATCACCTATGGTTTTGGGCATCATAGTATCACTTTTATACTATTGGGATCCATGTCATATTTTAAGTTGGAAGTCATATCATAGACTTGAGATCACAATTTTATCTTCTCTTATATTTTTCTCCTTCAATATCATATAATTCATCAATATATCTCCATCAGGGTATTTTACCATGAATGTTATGACTTTAAAAAAATGTTACATCATTATATATAATTTATTTGTAAAATTCCATAAATTTTTGTGTAGTTGTGACTTGTTGAATTACTCTCAATTTTTTTTTGGGAACCAAGGGCTTTAGGGCCCACTTACGTGGGCCCCTACATCCCCTTGGGCCATCGGAGAATCGAGCAGATAAGAAATATCCTCAGTATCCCTCATTGGTAAGACTTGAACTCGTGACCTCATGGACATTGCCAATAATCTTAACTAGCTAAACTTTCTATGAGAGAGGTTTTGTTGAATTACTCTCTAGATCATATTAGTTGTGACTTTGTCTCTTTCCATGACTTTTATCATTATTTTAGAATTTAAACATTGCAACATCCATGGAAGTTGTGCCAGCCTTGGATTGTTCTCCTCTATAATGCTTCAATCATTTTCCATTTACTTTAAACTCTATTTCATCTTGTAATTTTACTTTAAATACCCAATATAGTATCACGATGGTGATTATAAATCATGCATGCTACAGAGACTTTAATTTTCCAATAAACAACGCGAGACAACAATTGAAAATCAATATCTTTTCTCCTACTTGGAACTTCTTATGTAAATTGTTATCATGTCATTTTTTGTTTTATCTTTGTAAATCTTAGCATTGTTATAAACTTCATTATGTAATTCTTCTAGTTCACGCATCAGAAGAACTCTTTTTTCTTTTACATCCCCATTCTTATAGTTCATTTATTTTATTGCTAATCATGACTAATATTCAATTTCGATTAGCAAATGACAAATCTTTCTGAAAATGAGTATGTAAGGAGACATTCTCAAGGATACCCGGAATATCATTTTATAAGCTCAATATTTAGTAAAATATCTCTAATAGAAAGTGTAATAAGTGCACACACAAAGAGATAAAGTTGCAAAATGACCTAAAATATTCAATAAGTGGAGTTCCTATATATTACTTTCATTCGAGTAATTAATCTTCCTCCAAATATTCATACAAAAAGAAGTGCAAATCTAGGATGACCACGATTAGTTTGATTGTCATGGTGGCCTTTAACTTTGGAAAAGGGGCCTTGAATTTTTGGATTTATTGTAAAGTATATGAGTTGTGGTGTAAAGTATTTATACATCGAATTATGCAAAATATTTCTTGAGTTGCCTTCCAAGAATCACCATGTTTTACGTCCATGGTTATGCCTTTATTGGATCTCCAATTTGGTTAGTGATTTCAACTATCTAAGCTATTTTTTTTCATATATTTTTCTTTTTAGCTTATCTTCCTAGTTTTTTTTTTCAATATCACATAATTCATCAACATATCTTATTTGGAATATTTTTCCATGATGCGACAAAATTAGGGAATGTCGTGGCATTATTGTCTATGAATTCTTTGGAAAATACCATGACTTTTAGTGTAGTTGCAACTTATGGAATTTTTCTTTAGCATAGTATTGCTTCTTTTCATGACTTTTATCATTATTTTTAGGCAATAAAGTCATGGCATCCATAGAAGTTGTGTCAGTCTCTAGTTATTATTCTTTATAATGCTTTAATCTTTGCCTATTTACTTTAAACTCCATTTAATCTCTTGGTTTTATTGTAACTACCTTATATGGTGTCATGGTGGTGATTATAAATTGTCCATACCACCGTGACTTTAACTTTCTTACAAACAACTTGATTTAGGAGTTGAAAATCAATACACTTCTTCTTCTTGGGACTCCCTCCATAGATTCTTATTGTGATATATTTTTGTTTTGTCTTTATAAATCTAAGCATTGTCATAAACTTCATTATGAAATTCTTCTAGTTCACTTATTTGAACAACTCTTTTTTTTTTCATCATTCACCTTATAATTTTGACTGGCAAATGATATGATTTGCTGGGGATATCTCGAATACCATTCTATAAGCACACAATGCTTTCTCTAACCTTTGAGAGTAACTTTTTTTTTTGATGAATTCACTATTTTCTATAATATATTTTTATTCTTTCTATTGGATATTTTTTTCTTATCCATTTATTTATGGGTGATATAGAATTCTCCTTTTATGTCTATTCTAATGCCTGGGCTAGTGTGAAATTACTCAAATTTATGGTTGTTTCAAAAATAATTCCATTCGTCGCTTATAAAACACTGTGATCTATCGAACTGTGTTAAATTTGTTGGCCTAGTCAAAATTGTCCACCTAAAAATTTTATTAGATAACTCTATTTTTATTCTCATAGAACTAAGAGATGACTGACATTATAGGATAACACGGCATCGAGTTGAGTATCGAGTTAATGTTGCACTGACATTGTGCTGATGTGGTGCTGATGTGGCCTTGATCAGCATGGTAGGATAACATGACACTCTTACATTAATTTGATGTGCAGAAATCATCAACGAATAGAGAAAATAATACACAATATGATTGAGAGAAAGTATACTCTCAATTTTAGCAAAATTTCAACTCTCAATATGTTTTCTCAAAAAAATCTCTCACTAGAAAATATAAACTATATGAGCTTAGATCATCTCCAACTCACTCACTATTTCTCACTTTTAGCTATTTTATCTAGCCAAACACAAAAAAAAACCTCTCCAATCCACTCTTTATTCCACTCTCTATTTCCTAGTTTACTCAGATGGCTCAATAAATGTGGAGAGCCATTTAAACTCTCTAAATTTTCTCTCTCCTTTTTTCTCTCTATATATAAGTTTGACTTTTTAAAAAAATATTATAATTTAGGTATAAAACAAAGAGCGTGGCTGGAGCGTATTCTAAAAAATTGCGGGCTAAAATAGTGAATTTAATATTTAAATATATTTTGAGTAGCTATTTTATTAAGTGTGATTGAAGATGCTCTTATAATTAAATGAATTATAACTAAATGAAGAATGATTTACATGATAGTGGGCGCAATGTTATTTCAACATGATTTAAATGATTTATAGGAGTTGGCGAGGAAAAAAAAAAAAAAAACTCATGCTTGAATAGAGTCAATATTCAACAATTATATCTCATTTAATGCCATAAAAAATATATTCCAAGTCTATTATTGAATAAAATAGATTTTGAATTTTTTTTTTTTTTGATAAAAGAATTGTTTGATATGCGTATTAATTTGTTGTGATCAAATAAGTTTAACGCGTCTTCTAAACCTGATTCATTATTTATTGTGAGCCAATTAGAAACGTGTTTCTTAAAAAAAAAAAACCTGACAGGGCGATAACCTTCTACAATATCCATTCGCATGATCGCTTCAGCTCATCGACGACAGGGGACGGGCGGACACCAAACACTTGACTGCCCTCGCTGATTGCTATTTTCTCCCGAGATCGGGGATAATCTCCGGCACGCACGGCGAATTATTTTTAATGGAGGACGATGATGACTTTGGAGATCTGTATACAGACGTTTTGCGGCCACAGTCTCTGCCTCCTACTGACCAATCAACACCAGATACTTCCATTCCTTCTTCTCGTGCGTCGGAATTTAATTCGAGCCCAAAAAGCAACCTCGAAGATAAGCAGATCCGCAGCAGCACATCCGATTCTTCCACAAACTCTGAACGGAATAAGCTTATATCTGATTCTCTTCGTAATTCAGTGCCAAGTGATACTAATTATACCTTAGCCCCCGGAACTAGGGTTTCGAACTTCTCGAACTCGGTGTTACCGGCCTCGGATCAGAGTGAAGAATTTTTAGCTGATTTGGACGTGGACGCGAATCTTGCCGCGGAGGATGATTCGGGTGCATTTATTCCAGGAGCTGAAACTCACGAGGAAGGTTCAAATGCCGCCTTTTTTCTACGTGACCGGGGAGAGTGGGCGGAAGAAAGTGATAGTGAAGATGATCTGCAGATAGTATTAAATGATACTAATCACGGACCTATGGAGATGGAACGGGTGATGGGTATAAGTGAATTGGATGACGACAACGAGGATGAGGAACCGCTGGTAATTGTTGCTGGCGAGCCTAAAGAATTTGTAGACGAAGATTGGGGTGCTGGAGAAGAAGCTACGCTGGCTGGAGCAACTGAGGTGGAGAAGAAAGAAGCTGGTGAGACTGCTGCTAAGGTGAATTCTATGGTTGTGCCAAAGATTGGATATAGCAACCACGGGTATCACCATCAGTTTCATTCTCAGTTCAAGGTCAGTGATGTGTGATGTGACCGTAGAGGTAGAGGTTTAAGTAATGAATGCAAAGGAATAAGAATATGGTGAATGTCTTTATCTTCTTAGATGGGAATTTAGAGTTGTACCCATTGTACTTAAGAGATGAAGTAGTTCGTTTGTTTTGCAAAATGTACATAATTCGTGATGATTAGAAGTAACAATTTTGAATTTTTCTTTCAGTTTTGTTGAGTGGTTTGATGTTGTTTGCAAATATGTTTATATTCGACCAATTGGGGCTTAAATGAGTTGGCGGGTTGGCACACACGGACCATATCATAATTGCTGGTTTGAAGAATGTCTGAAATTGGTCTCTCTCAGTAATTAGAAAGCAGTAAGTGTGGGTTACCTGGAATGGTGATGAATCTTGTTTGATTCGAATGGTATTTCCTTCCATCCTGATGAAAATTTGTGGTCTCAATCCAAATCAATTAATGTGCAGAAACCAATAAGCACTGTCAGCCTTGTTTTATGATTAAATCAAATATTGGGATGTCAAAAACTTAAATCATGATGTCATTATTAAATTAAGTACAAATCAGATATAAGAGCAATTTCAACCATACTCAACAAAATAACTACTTAACCTATATTTGTTATTTAAATTTACTAATTTAGTTAGCAAGTTTTTAAAATACACTCCAACCACACTTTTAATTTTATATCTAACTTCTGATAATTTTTAAAAAGTCAAAATACATAGAGAGAGAGAGAGAAAAAGAGAGGAAAAAAAGGGAGAGATAATTTAGAGAGCTCAAATGGCTCTCCAAATTTGTTGGACCATTTGAGTAAACTGGAAAATAGAGAGTGAAATAGAGAATGAGTTGGAGAGGAATTTTTGTGTTTGACTAGCTAAAATAACTAAAAGTGAATAAATAACTAGCATGTTGGAGATGCTCTAAAAACATAAATTAGATTTTTTTTTATTTAGGACTACTAAATAAATTGCTGCTTTCTTTCAAGATGGGATTTGCTTCTTTACATTATATTTCAGATGAAAGAAAATATGTTGAGATTTTCTAATGAAGTGACAGCCATTCTTCTAACATTATGATTGATTATCAAAAATTAAAATGATAATGTCATATTTCATCGAGTGACTATCATTGTAGAATGTCATTGGTCATGAAGTTAAAATCTAAAATTTGTAGTGAGATGTTATGTTTGAAAACAGGGGGTCAAGAGAAGATCATGATAACTTGTGTTCTTCTCTAGTTTATATACATGCTTTGAGAGATAAAGTTTTTTATATTTCAGGGCCAACTAATTTTTTTATGACAACAAGATAAATAAATATACATTTTTTTTATTTTAGTTGCTTCTTAGTAGATAAAATATATAAATACTTATCATTTTATTTGAAAGAAATTACATGATGAAATGGACGCGATAATAATGTTAGCTTATGTAAAGGAGTATTCATTGTAAAGAGGATATTTCTATCATGTTGTACTTGTATATATATTTTTATTTTTATATGAAATATTATATTTAATTTTTTTCTATTAGAAATAAATATTTTTGTTGGCTCGACTAAATATTAGAGAATTATAAAAAAATTAAATTATATAAATATTATTAGATTATATATATGATTGTATGTGAGTATATATATTATCTTGTATTTATATGTGAGTATATATATATATATATGTATTATTGTGTGTGTGTGTGTGTGTATTTTGATTTATTCTTAAAATTTTTTATAATAAATACGTATGAATGTTGTTTATTGTATATTTACATACACGAAGACTTATTTGAGATAGATGATTGTTTTTCGATCTAGTGTAAATGCAATGTGTCTGCTAAGATCATGTTGAATTGTAACAATAAGATATTCTAATTTGTTGTTTTTATTTTATTTTTCTATGATATTAATAATCATATAAATATTACTTACCACTTTATTAATAAAAAAAGACATGATGGAAGTGATTATCATTTTGTATATTTTTATCACAAGTCATCTTATACTTGCATTTACAAAGATCTTAAGCAAATCACAACTTTTTATAATTCAAGCTTAGGGTAGATAATATACATGATTAAGATTAAGGAAATTTCTAAAATTATAATATGAATTCTAGTTTTTATAGCTATACATTAGGTTAAATTATTATATTGTACTTGTATATTGAGATTATAACATATGTAAACGAGTACTCATAGTAGCAAGAATGCTTATATCATATTGCACTTGTATATATTTCTATATTTAAGTGTGATAAAATTTGTTATTATCAATTATTTATTATAATAGATATATAAGAGTTATAATAAAATTAAATAATCTATTAATTATCAGATTATAAATATTGTATATTATTATTATATTAATTATTTTTTATTATTATTTCTGATCTAGACAATCATATATTTCATATTCTTTCATAATTATATGTAAGAAGAAGAAATTTGTAAATATTATTTGTTATTTTATTTTAAATAAAAAATATGATAATTAATTGTCTTTGTGCATATTTATAATTCTTATCATTTATTATATTATGGTTATCTTCATGAAGATCTTAAAAGAATCATATTTGTTTTCTTTTGTCCAAATATAGTGTACATAATATATTTTCTATAACTCGAGGGGGATATTGAGATTACAATATCAATTTTTTTTTAAAGTTATTAACTTAAAGTTGCTATAATCTTATATTGTACCTATATACTTAGATTATAACATATGTAAAGAAGTGCTCAACAGAAAAGAGTACTTAAGTCATATTGTACTTATATATATTTTAATGTTCGGACATAATAAAGTTTATTATTTTTATTTTTTTCCTAACAAAAATAAGATAATTATATGATAATTTAATAATCTGATAATTATTATATGATATATCTATAATAATTTATTTTTTGGATTATTAATGATAAATATACACGAATATTGTTCATTATATATCAAGATACACAAAAAATTCGCTAGAATAAATATTTATTTTTTGTTCCAGTATAAATATAGTGTTTTGAGTTATAATCATGATGATTTATGAGTTTCTCTATTTCAAGTGTAATTATATTTTTTGTGATAGCAAGATAACTAGGCACGTGTTTTTTGGTATCAAGCTGAACTCATTACTACACCAAGAAAAAATACAAGATGAATTTATTATTAATTCTCATTCTTTTTATGTATTAGTATGCATATATTTTTATGAAGACAATGAGTATTATATTTAAATTTGTAAATGTATTTTGCATTAACATGAAGTATTAAAATTATCTTATTTATGTCTTGAGATTAATATATTGAGTTTTTTATTTATTTTTAGTTAATTCATATTTAGTATAGACAAATGAGTGATCATAATATAACAATGTTTTAAATATTTTTATATTCTACATATTCATTATTCTGGATTGATAAAAAAATAATTTATTTTATTCAATTTTATAGCATCTCATGCACACATTTATAATCAATTTAAAATTTTGGATGACAATCAATTTTTATATGATTAATGTTGACTTTACATATCACAATGTTAATTTTTTTTATGATCAAGTTGATTCTAGTGTTATATTTTTTTAATCATTGAGATTTATAGTGGTCTATATTGTATGATGTTTCAGTTACATCACTTATTTGAGTCATGTATTTATCCAAAAATCAAAAAAATTAATGAGAGAATACATCAGTGAACATTGGCTAAATGCCTGATTGAATAAATTTAGGGTTATTTTTTTTCCTTTTCCAATTAGTGTTAATTTTAACTTAATCATAAAGCAAAGTTATTTTTTCAACTGTTTGATCATTTAAAATAAACTCGAATGACTAATACTTGATGCATTATTTTGTGCCATTTTTTTCGCCAACAATGACCAATCATTTCAGGGAAAAAAGTATCTTCTTCTACTCAAAGTGTTGCTCCACACTTTTATATGTAGGCACTCACATTCTATTATTATCGCCTTTCATAGCTTCCCTCCCTTCAAAAATTACTTGGTGCTAATTTGTTATTATTATTATTATTATTATCTTTGCTTGTTCTTTTAGTTTTGCAAATAATAAATGATTCTAAGCCTTGCATTTCAATGTATAGCTTAGTAGAGCAATTTTGAACTATGTGGTTTCATCCAGTGCTACTGTGCCTTATTTCAAACTTTGCTTTTGAAATCTAATTTTAACATCATACTTTGTTATTGGATCTCTATTGTTCTGCATGATAAATCAACAATGCACTATCATGGTGTTCCTAAGCGAACATCAAGCAACATGATTCAATGCAACAGAGGTGTGCATATATAATGGAAATCGGTTCATTATTTTTTCAGTTGTTCTTATTGAAGGTGAATGTGATACCCAGCGCACAAGATTTCTCGTTGGTTGAGTTTGTGAGAGGTTAATATTTTAGCAATTTTATTCTTGAAAATTAGAGAAATTATGTCTGATAAATCTTGAATTTGAGACTTACTGCATTTGGATAAATATATTTGCTATCATACAATTGCATGATCTTTAATCCATGATATTTAATGCACGAGTATAATATAATGATATCCTAAATAATCAATCATCTCAGTATTATTTATGTCAAAATATTTTAAATTTAAGATTTTTAATGAGATCTGGTGTGTTAAGACTTGTTTAATCACGCTCCAAGTTTCTTCTTGCTGTTTTGTAAAATGTATTTCCCTAGGTTCTGCAAAAATTCCAACATATTTGTCCCATGAACAGCTGGGCCTATTCAGTTATTCTTATTGTATAGATATTGATGCGTGCAAGTCTCAATTCATGTACTATGCATGAAGCCTGAGCATTTCATTCTCGATTTTATAGTTTGCATTCTGGAATATTGCAGTATGTGAGACCTGGTGCATCACCGACGCCCGGAGCAGCTGCTACTGCTCCCGTAGGAGTGCCAAGCCAATTTTACCCTGCTCTCAACATGGCAGGTCGTGGTAAGAATGAATGGCGACCAGGAGGAAATAGGAATGCTCCCTCATTGCAAAAGAGTTTCCCTGGTGGCTTTGGAATGGCTACTTGGGGGCCAAATTTGGCAGGCCGGGCTTATGGTGGCGGATTGGAATTTACTCTCCCTTCACACAAGTAAGCTGTAGTTCTTATGAACCTTGTTGGGTTGACTTGTAAAATTTTCAGAAAAAGATCTTTTTTTTAGTGCATATAAATCAAATTTAGGTTGATTGGTGGGCCTTATATTAAGAGTTAATATTTCATTATCATCAACTGAACCTTTTCCCAACTTAATGTAGTATAAAAGTGTTTGTTAAAATTATTAGTTCAAAGCCCATGTTTATTTTTATTTATTTATTTTGACATGGTATTAAAAATATAAAACCACTGCTCACCACCACCCCATTTTACTTTTCTATTAGAGAATATTGTAGGTTTTATAGTGATGATTTCTTTGCTTGTGATTTTGAAATTTTAATCGACCTAATTCTAGCTGATAACTTAATGTTAGTTAACTTGACATTGAAACTTGAAGAATGTGATATAGTTACAATGAGCTACATCATTCATAATATGATGTACTCTATAGGGAAATCTTAATGACCTAATTTTAGATCAATCAAGTAGTAATAATGAGATGATTACATAATAATAAATATTTAATTTTTATTACTTCTTTAATGGTTTATAGAACAAACTGTATAACAAGTATGTTTTTGGCATATTCTATATGAAAGTTTGGGATTTTATAATTTTCTTTTCAAGCATATTATACATACATGATGCTATTATATAACTTATTGATTTTAGATTGCCAAAAATATGGTAGTCTGGTTGATAAAGAGGATGCATACTTTTATATTAGGGTCATGAGTTTGATCTTTAGGGGTGTCTTATATGTTTTCTAGGATGTCTATTAGTGGGATTATCATGTTGTTGGGACGGGGCATTACCTGCTCTAATCCTAAGTCTCCGAGGCTAATATATGGGCCGATAAATAGTATGAATTAAGTTTTGGGGGGAGGAGGTGGGCGATAAGGGATAAAAAAACTTAACGATTATAGACTAATTGACCAAGATGAGGGATTTATTATTTAGGATTCTCTAAGTTAGTAGATTATATATTTGAATATGTTACAATGTGATCATTGTCAATTCTAATTAGAAAATATTAAAATTCATAATTTAGTGGAGGATGTTGTATAATAATTTGATATTGAAAACTTAGATAAATATAATAAGGAAATATATGTTAGGTTTGTGTAAAATTTTGTGAGAAGATTATTTTATTTAGAAAATTAAAATGTATATAGAGGTGTCAACCGTGCCGGGCTGGCCCGACATGGGATTTTCCCTTGCCTGTGCCTGTGCCTTGCCCAATACGTGCCGTGCCGGGCTGAGGCCAACTGGGCCTCATGTTGTACCTGACATAGCATGGTTCGGCAGCACGTGGCATGGCCCGTTGGCACGAGTCGGGGTCACACCCGTAGTCCTGGGCTCCCAGCTTTCTGCACCCGCACCCATAGTCCTGGGCTCCCAGCTTTCCTCACGAGTCACGGCTCACCCTTGTCCCTTAGTGACTCGGGCCTCGCTTCCCGTACAAAAAACCATGGGTCGGGTCTAATCAGACTCGACCTGCGGTGCTGCCCGATTCCCCCCCCCCAACGGGCAAAAAAAATTTAAAATGTAGCCGTTAGATCTCACCTCCAATGGCTAGGGGGCAGAATCTGACGGCCCTCATGATTATGCCCCCTAAAATATTAAAAAAATTTAAAAAAAATAAAAAAAAATTATTTTGTTTAATCTATAAAATTCTCCCCACCTTTTTATAATATTTATGTTTTTCATAAATATTTATTTTCTCAAATCTCACATTTTCACTCTCTTAAAATTGTTGCTCATATTTTTCGGGACTTGGGATTTTGTCATTTGGCTTGGCTTTTCGGGAATTTTAACTCGGGTTTGGAATTTTGAGCTAGACTGTAGTCTGTGATACACCATGCACGTGATCGACCTCACTGCTTTACCGGGTAATTTATTTTAAGTTTTTTTTTTTACTTTTTGCTCTCTCTCACAGTCTCTCTCTAGTTCAAAAATAATTAAATCTAAAATATATCATCTAGTCTCTACATAAGTGTACTGTTTAATAAAAATCTTAAAAAATAACAAATACTAATGAAACATATTTAAATTTAGAAAATGAAAATATTACACAGAGGTTTGAGGCTGCTGAAATTTTGGTTTCTCCAGTCGTCTTAACTAAACTTCTAAAAAATAAAAAACTAGGAGGACTTATGTAGTTTGGACTCATTTTAATATAATAAAACAAAAAAATGTTAAGAGTGAGGAAGAAGAAATGACACAGTATAAATATTGTATAAGACTTTTAACATGTAAGAGTTCATTTGGGACTATGCACTTTAAGAGGCATGTTGAATTATGTACCAAAAAATATGATCCTTTAGATCCTAGGTAAATCCAACTTAGCACTGCATTTTTTGAGATTGAATCGAGTTCAGTCTCAAAGTTTATTCCCTTCATATACTTCAGCGAGTTGGGTAGGAACAGCATGGCCAGACTTATCACATTGATGAGTCTTCCAATCAGATTTTCGAAAGATCTAAGGGTAGTGCGTATCATGCAGACATATTTTCAGCCTGCTTATTGTAGGATTTCTAGGTTCACATCTAGGAATGACATACTAAAATTATATATGTTAGAAAAATAAAAAATAATTAATGAATTTATGGCATGTAGTGGAGTGGTGTCCGTGACGTCTGATATCTAGACAAGTCACGATGAATCATCTTATGCATGTCTCACCAGTCACTATATAGATTCTAACTGGACTATGAATAAAAAATTTTTATGATTCTTTGAGATACTTTGTTCTCATGATGGCCCGGCCATTTTTGAGGGTATGATAAAAATTTTTAGGGAATATAAAATTTAAAATAAAATTTTTAGTATCACGTTCGATAACGTATCTAATAATGGAGTAGCGATTAACATGTTTGTTAGAAGTATTAGAGACGTACCATTAGGAGAGATCTTTCTTGTTAGATACATGTCACGTGATTATCCTGATTGTTCAAGCGGGTATGAAGGTATGTTCTCCCACGTTGGATAATATATGTAATATACTAAAATATATTCTCACTTCTCGCAGACAACAATAGTTTGGTAGTCTTTGTTTGTCTGTGAATATTAAAAAGAAGAAATTCTAATAGTATATGAGATACTGTTGAAATTACACGTACATGATGTTGGAGTCATGTGTTGGATACGAACACATGATATCTGACTACGTCAATAGTAAGAGTGACGAACTTATTATTGATGACACTGACTGGGCTTCAGGAATTTTATTTATGAAATTCCTGAAGATTTTTTATGACACTATGAATATGTGTTTGTCAGTTTATATTCCCACGACTTGCATTGCACTCAGGTGCATATGCAACATTAGTAGCATGTTTAGGAAGTATCGAGCTGATCCGACACTTAGTCTTATGGTTGCAGAGATGGAAACCAAGTACTTAAAGTACTGTTCTACCATTTCATCTTTTTATTGCCTCGCTGCATGCATGGACCCTTAGGTTTAGGTGGAAGGGGTATAAAATACTATGACTTACATTTTCTCGTGCATGAACCTGGAAGACATACCTGAAGGGTTTATTCATGAAAAGTTGACTGATATGTTTATATACTATGATACTAGGTATGGTGGTGGTAGTGGTAGTAGTGAGACTGTGATTACGGACATGAATACATTGTTTGGAGATGATGATTTTTCCATTCAGTTAGCGAGGGGGAAACGTCGGGGTTGACCATCACATAGGAGTGAGCTTTCTCGGTACTTAAATATTGAATACTGTTCAATTCTATCACATTTTGATATTAAGAATCTTGATATATTACAGTGGTGGAAATTATATGAGTCCACCTTTCCCGTGCTATTTAGGATGAGACGGGATCTACTGACTCATTTGGTGTCGAGCGTAGTATCGGAGTTTATTTTTTCTGTTGTAGTGAACGTGATTTCGGATAGGAGATCGAGATTACGTCCAGATATTATTGAAGCATTGGCTTGTTTGAAGGATTGGATGGATTTGAGGTTTAGCATCCATGATCGTGCTGAAGCTGGGACAGGGACTGCATCCTCATCTACTGCGAAAGCGGAGGAGTTGATTGCTGATGATGATTCATATGATAATGATTTTGATATTACGATTGATGATGCTCATGATAAACCGATTGACGATTGATGATGATTCACTGCTTTTTGATTTCGATGCTTTGTTTTTTATTGATCGTACGTTTTATTTTTATGTTACGTTAAAACTTGAAACTTGTATTTGTTTGGTTCGGTATCTATTGGCTGATTGGTCATTTTTTATTTGGTTTGCTTTTGTTTTTTTGATTTTATAATTTTTTTTAAAGAAATTTTTTGTTTAATTTATTTTTTTATTTAAAATTTTCATTTAAATATTAAAACTATAATTTAAATATTTTAATTCTAATAATTTATAATGTAAATTAATTTTAAATTATAAAAAAAAATTTAAACTCTATTAATATTTTCAAGTTATAAATTTTTAATAATTGTCAATTTATCAATTTAAATATTAAACTTTATAATTTATTAAAATTTTAACAATTTTTATTTTATAAATTTAATATATTATACATTATCTATATATAATATAATATGTATTTTATTTAAATTAACATATAAAACTTTAAAAATTTTTTTAAAAAAATTTTAAACCAGGCCTGTACTGCCATGGTTTGGTCCGATCGGGCCTGGCCCGGCACGACATGGTATAGTAACCTTGCCGTGCTCTAAAAAAATGGGTCGGCCCGGCCCGTTTGACACATCTAAATGTATATAATTGATTTAGATAATATTGAAAATTTGCTTGAATGATTATTTTAATTTTTTATTTTTACATGATAGATTATTAGTGATAGGTTGCTTACTTTTTTATGAGGTTTAACTCATTTGGGATGACATTATTTTATGTTGGATTAGTTTCAAATATATGCCATTATTGTCTTTTAGACTTGGTATCTTTTTTCTAGAACTTAATGAAATTTTGTTATTTGTGGCAAGTGTTTAACTAAATTATAATTTGTCTGCTTGACTTGGATGAGTCCCTACCAAAATGTAACTTGTCTTATCTATGGCTTGTATAATTGTTGGGTTGGGCAAAACATATGGACATGCATGATCTATATGTAAATCATCAAATATAAATTAAATCTCATAGTTTATTTTGATATATATATATATATATATATATATATTTATTTATTTATTTATTTATTTATTTATTTTTAGGCTCTAAAGGAGCCTTGTCATTAGAGATTCATTTAGTTTGACTAAATTAAGGCTCAGAATCTTGTGGTATTATTGAAATGAGAGGATTATCTAGATGTTATACCTATACCCTTCTAATATTATGATTCAACATCCTCAAAATTCACTAAGGGATGCGAAGCATGTTCCATAGGAACACCTATAAAGGATCAACATTAAACATGAAATGATTAAATTCTCTAAGCCTTATTGATCACTATAGTTTGAAATTTAATCTTAAAGAAAGATATTTTTAAATGAATGTAATATTAGCACTAATAGTTATCCTACCTATCATGGGTGAGTATTATTTGTATTTTCTTTGAGCATTTGAGCAACAACATGCTTAATTATTTTGGGTGTTATTTTCTTAAATATAAGAAAATAATCCAAATATTAAGGGGGATAAGTTGAAAAACATCTCTTAGATATAAGATTTAAAAAGTGCTATGTTTAGTAAAATGGAATGAGATATCTATTTGATTAAATAATTTGTGATTAAAAATTATTTTTTCAAAATAAATGAAGTACACTTCAATATATTTATGATTTTAATCAAATATTTATTTTTTCTCTTAGCTATTTTATTTTAGGTTGGTGTGTTGATACAATAGGTTTGATATAGTATTATATGCTAAAAGAAATACGAAGTGATATTTATATATATATTTTTTATATGTTATCACTTCTTAATATTTTAATACAATAATTAAATATTATATTTATTATTTTTATAAATATAGATAAAATATTTCATCTTTATTTAACCAAATATATCCATCTAAATTTAAGTAATCATTAATAAAGTAATAAAATATTTTATCCATCCATCATAGCAAATATATGAAGTTCTCATATATTTCGTAGATCATATTAATTGAGTTCATATTTTATCAAAATAATGTCATATAGAATATTCAAAAATATTTTTATTATTGATTTGTTTGCAGTTAAGAGTGAAGACTCATTTTATAATTGTATCTATCATTTTTTATTTGATCAATTAAGGATGATCAAACTAATGAAATACATATAAAAAATTAATAGTAACTAAACATCTAGTAGTCTTCTCATAATAGAAAAAGATACATAGAGACCAATTCGTTAAATCTCAAATTTTTTTTTTTTTGAAAGTCTTTGATTTTAATGATATAAAAAATAGAAAATGAACTTAAAATTAAGTTACTATGCAATGTAAGTTATTGATTATAAGTTTAAAGAAAAATCAAAAAAATATATAAAATCTGATAGAATAATTAGACTCAACTTGATATGTTCGTAATTATGTCATTGATAAATATTTTCATTACTCAGGATAAATCTATATTGGTAAGATAAATAGAGAAAATAGAATAATTATTTATAATATTATTATTTTTTTAAAGTCAATTATCTTTGAGCTGGGAGTAAGCACTTGCAAAAAAAGATGTGGTACCAAAAAATGGTGATATGTTTGTTTTTGATCTAAGTGAGAATATATCTTTTTTTTTCTTTTTAGATATAATAGGTGTTTGTGGAAAAACTCAAGTAGATAATATATGATATGAGTAATTTGATTCTCATTCTTAAAATTTTGATATATTGGGTTCTGTTGTCTGAGATGTAATGTTTTACATGTTTCCCGAGTATGTTACGCACTATTATCATTAATACATTATAAGAGAAATTTTATCTTATCCTCCGTCTCTACTTTTATCATCTATTATGATTTGTTTGTATGCTACATTTTTTATTTACACAAATGAATCAAGCAGTTGAATAATAGAAACAAATACAACTAGGCACTATGTAACATTCATAAATATTTTGTAGTCGATAAGAGTGCTTGCAGAAAGATATTGGGTGGAAAATTTTGTATCCCTTCTCTAGCATGAGTAGTTTGACTCTCAATGTTAAAACACTGAGAGTACATTGTAATGAAGATCTCCTATCTCTTACATTTGGTTTGTGTCATGAATTTCTCATTTTCACAATTGAATCAAACTCGTGAACAATAGAGATGAATAAGCTAGGTATCAAGCAACTTTAATAAATTGTATGCATACAATCAATAAGAAATTTTTCATAATAGAAATATACACCTTAATTGTGTAGTCAAGTTGACTTGACTTTATTAGAATAATAAGGATAACTAATTTCTCTATATTAGATAATGATGATTTCGAATAATCAGTTATGCAAATCTTGAAAATTTTACTAAAATCATTCAAAATTTCAAATTTTTTTTTTGGAGAAAGATGCCCACAATTAAAAATTACATTCTTGGTGTAATGGTCATTGCTTCTTGCATCCATCACTTGTGGCTTTGGTGGTGGTAAATCACATTGTTTTGGTTGCGATCCCACTTTTATCTCTAGTAATACTATCTGACATTGGTAGTATGCCCATTATTCATACTCTTATACCATATTAAGATGAAGATGAAAAATACATAATTCATTTGTCTTTGAAAAAATATGAATACACTACGCATATGTGACATATGTTGAACACCTCATCACTATAGACACTCCACTACTTGAGCTTAATGCAAACTGAATGAAATTACAAAAAAATGGAAGGGTACAACCATAGTTATGAAAGGCGTGCCCGAGGCGTGCCTAAAGCTCAGGCGCCACCACTCTCGGGAAAAATGCCTCGCTTCAGGCGAGGTGTAGGCGGGTGAGGCACAGCAGGCTTCGACTTCTAGTTTCGGCGGCAGCAGACGTTGAGGCAGGTACGTCATTCTTCTTCTTCTTCCTCTTCTTATCCTCTCCTTTTTTTTTGCCGGATTCGCCGTCGGAAATGGGAAAATTTCATTGGAGAAGAAGGGCAAAGCAATGGCGGGAGAAGCGGCGAGAGGCAGAACTAGGCGAAACGCAGGAGGAGCGCGTTGGGGAAGACGACGTATTTGGCTGATCCAACCCAAAACGATGTCGTTTTGGGTTGTTTTGATTTTTTTTAAAAAATAAAACCCTCAAAACGACGTTGTTTTGAGATTCTGATTTAAACATACTCCTACTCTTGCTTTGATTGATGAAGATGAAGATATGATCTATTCATCGGGAGATGAAGATGAAGAAGAGGGAGAGTGGAAGATTGATGATGGGGATGATATTGATAAATACTTTCTTGATTTAGATTTAGATTTAATTACATGAGTGTTTATTTTGTTTTAGAACTTTGAATATTTGTTATTTTGTTTTGAAACTTTGAATGTTTGGATGATGGGAGCACTATTAATATTTGATTTTTATTTTTGATGTTCTTTAGTTTATTATTAGATGAAAATTAAAGATTATATTTAGTAAAATGTATAATTTTTATATGTATTAGGTTGTGTGCGCCTCAAATAAAAAAGCCCGCACCTCAAGTGCGCCTTGCGCCTTAAGGCCCCAAAAGGCTTTTGCGCCTCAGTGCGCCTTAAATAACTATGGGTACAACAATGATAATAGATTTCATGTATCTCAACAAAAACAATGAAGAAAAGTAAAGAACAAACGATAATGTTAAATGGAAGACTCAATTAACTTTTTAACCTGAGTGACTTTTTAATTTGACTTTATTTTGAATAATTTTGAGTTGATCAATATGAGAACATACTCAATTGACTTTTAAAGTTCAGCCCACATCAATCTCCATTGTATGAGGACCATTTTTAATGATTTACAGTGGGTTTCAATATTTTTTTGAGTTTCATGAATAAAAATACTAAATGCTGAATCATCATACTTTTAAGTTATATTTTGCATTCCAAATTAGATGATTTTATGGAAGAACACTAAGTGTCATATCCATGAAGAATTGTGAGTATCCCAATAATTTTTTGTATGACATGTTTATATTCATATGCAATATGTGTAGAACATTGTCTTGATTTGAATATTATTTTAAATAATATGATTAATTTTTATTTAATAATGTGGTTGATTCACATTGATTTTCATTTTGGGATTAAAATACTATTGTAATGTATTATGAAATACATATATGTGATATTTTGAAGCCTTATATTGAATGTTGGATTGTACTGGCTAGATCAAATATCGATTGATTAGCTTTTTGGCTGGTTCATGTGCTATTCCAATTGCCTTTCCTATCTTTCTCTCTCTCTCTAGCTAAATAGTTTGCTCCACCCTTTTCAAAACTATTAAAATTGCTACTAAATGAAATTTGAACCCAAGATCTAATGTTCTATAAGTGAACTGAGTATCACCAGACCAACTCCAATTTATTGTTTGATATAACAAGGAGAAAAAAATGTTTTATACTAATAAAAGTTATAATATTAAATGTGTGTATTTGACTATTTGTATCCAATGCACAATGATGTCACTAAATTTGGATTTATGAGGACTATGTATCTTGGTAATTCTTATCTTTGATAAATTAAAGAGATTATTTCTAGTTATCTCAATCTAAGACACTTAAAAACTATAATATTAAATATAAATATTATTTATGATATTTCTAGTTTTATAATGGTTCAATAATAGATTGACTTCTAGTATGCTTGTTGATGGCTGATTTGATCACTGATTGTACTATTGAACTTTGAATTAGTTTTTTTTTTTTGGTTTGACGAGTGGTTGGTTTTAAAAACTATTGATGTGAAGTATTTTTTAATATTTTTTCTAAGTTATGAATACTTATTTTTTGATTGATATTTTTGTGAAAATATCTCACTATTTTATTAATATTTTGATATATTAGTAAAATATATGTACTAATATGTGTGTTTGCTAATATTTGTATCTATAATCTCGTATTCTCATAATGTGAACATATAAAATTGTGTTTTTTTAATATAAAATTGAATAACTATTTTGAGTGTAGTTATTTTTTTATAGTCGGAACATAATAATAATGAGAATCCCTTATTTTGTTTCCTAGCTTAAGATAAGTTTTTTTTTTTCTATTACTAGATGAAATTATGATGATGCTAATCAATCAAATATTCTCTTAGCTATCATCGATACAATTGAAATATATAAAATGCATACGAGTTTATCCAATCTGTTCAAAATGATCTCTTCTTTGATAGTTAATTAAATGGAAAAAATCACCTTAGATGTGTTGATTAAGAGAGATTTCTAGTGATAGTGACAGTATTGTGACAATAGACCATTATTTTATGGCTTAGATAAAAAATTATACCCAAGATATAAGGCTCATGCTTAACTTATAGTTTGCGAGATGCTAATATCTCATCAATCTTACTTTTAAAAATTAAAGAGGCCGTGTCTTATGAGTCTTGAACTCGAGACATAATGTTCTTGGACTAAGATACTTGCTATTTCATCAAGGTACAAGTAAATATATAGAAATAAAAATTGATTGGAGCACATTTATAACACATAATTAATGTAAAAATTAGAAAATAATTGTTCATCATAATGATCTCAATAAATGCCAACATATACAACTATATAAATGTATTGAATGATCAATGGTGCTCTATGTCAAGATAATTTGTGTATTAGTGCTCATGTAATAAGAAAATTCAATGATTAATGATGTAAATGTTCATGGAGAATAATAGTCCCGCCCTTCAAAAGTCAACTCGTGAGCAATTACAAGGAATAAGAAAATTCAAACATAGAGAGGGAAGATTAGGGCTGTAACTGAGCCAAGTTGCTCGCGAGCTGCTCGGCGTTCGGCTCGTTAGAAGCTCGCTCGAACTCGTTTATTAAGTTAAACGATTCGAGCCCGAACATCATATTGAGGCTCGTAAGTTAAATGAGCTGAGCCCGAGCACCCTCAAACTCGGCTCGTTAGCTCGTAAACAGGCTCGTGAATAGGCTCGTGAGCAAGTTCGTTAACCAGACTTGTGAACAAGCTCGTGAACAGGCTCGTGAACATGGAGAGGCCTTGATGCACAGCTAATTTTTCCTACAAATGAACATGATGAATATTTTAACTCTCGAACTTCAATCAAGTTAATTGAACTTTTATTATCTTATTTTTTTAATATAGTTGTATGTTAGCTATTTTAAATGAACTATTTTCTTTAATTACCGAACATCATTTTGAGGCTCATAAGTTAAACAAGCCGAGCCCGAGCGCCCTTAAACTCAGCTCGTCAGCTCATAAATAGGCTCGTGAATAGGCTTGTAAGCAAGCTCGTTAACCAGGCTTATGAACAAGCTCACGAACCAAGCTCGTTAACCATGCTTGTGAACAATCTCGTGAACAGGCTTGTAAGTTAAACGAGCCGAGCCCGAGCACCCTCAAACTCAGCTCGTCAGCTCGTAAACGGGCTCGTGAACAAGCTCGAGCCTACTCCTTTAAAACCGAACCGAGCCAAGCCTGCCTAATACTTGGCTCGACTCGGTTACACCCCTAGTGAAGATTGGCTTAGTTGTCTCCTTCTGCAATCATGATTAATTTTTTTTAATACACATTTTTTTATCCTCACACCTTCAAACACAATCTCTATTATCTCTCGGCTCATATGTGGGCTCGTGGTCAGAGCAGGTAAGACTCTCATTCTAACAATATGATAGATCAAACTTACAGGCACCCTGAGGATCATATCTAACTTCCTTGTGGATCAAACTCATGACTGCACTGCAAGGCAAGAGCATCTATCTTCTGCTCCAATCAGATAGCGTCGATCAATTTACATCAATGAAGAGATTAGTTATTATATTTTTGTTTTTGTTTTTGTTTGCTCTCATCATTGTGCGCTTGATATGAACGAATAGACTTGCTGTTTTGCATTTAATATTATCGTATTTATTATTATATTATTTTTCTTTTATTTTGCTAAATGATTCTTTGATTTTCTTCTGCTTGTTGAATCCTATCTGTTTCCCATTATATTCAGGACCATATTTGACGTGGACATCGATGGCTTTGAAGATAAGCCTTGGAAATATCCAGGGGCTGATGTGTCAGATTATTTCAACTTTGGTCTGAACGAAGAGAGCTGGAAAGAGTATTTCCAGCACCTGGTAAGCAATGAATGTATGATGGATGATCCATAGCAAAGGAAGTAAATTTGAGAGAAATCATATTTTATTCGGCAGGACAATCACAGAATTGAGTCTTCCATTCAAAGCAAAATTCACGTCTATGAAAGTGGGCGGCCGGAGCAGGTATTGCTTATGTATGCATCATCGCATGTGTGCGAGTTCGTCGGGCACACGGGCTTATTTATAATGAGAGATTTAGGTGCTGTTTGGTTTGATGTTTTTTCGTTTTCATTTTCCCGTTTTCCGTGTTTTCCCAGAAAAGCCGTTTGGGTGCTTGTTTTCATTTTCTATTTTTGAGAAAACACGGGCTTGTTTTTAAGAAAAGGAGAGAACGATAAAAAGTCGTTCTCTCCCTTTGCCAGAGAACGCTCCAGCCCTCGTTCTCTATCTGATTTCGCGTGTGATTCCTCCATTGGGTCTGTTGGCTCCATTTTTGAATCTCGTTCTCTCCCTTGTTTAATTTAACATATAAAAAATATATTTTATATTATGCATGACAAAACGTATTTTTCTGTTTTCATTTTCATCAAAATATTTTCCAGCATATACACCAAATACATTCTTTGTTTTTCAAAAAATAGTTTGAAAACCAGAAAATGACTTCCGGCAAATGAAAAACAGAAAATAGAAAATTTTTTTCAAATCAAACGCCACCTTAATTTTTCTTATTCTTCTTATTCTTCTTGATTTTTCTGCTGCTTAGGAGTGCGATCCAGATTTGCCCGAGGAATTGGTGGAAGCAAAAATTGATACTCCAATTGAAAATTCAAACCTTCAAAAATGGGATGCGGGATCGGCGGACTCTACTCGCACGCGCCCTTCCTTTGTATGATTTTGTCTATAGTTCTATTTCGTGCATTCTATGAACAATATGTTCTCACATACCCTTCACCATTGTTTTTGTTAAGCATAATTCGGCAACCAAATAGCATTGTTTAAACTCTTCCGTGAACAAGAAAAAAGGAAGAAAACACAAGAAAAATAAGCGAAGCTTATGCAATATGAGAAAAATGTAACAAACCAAAATTGAACAAAACATGCACTATGAAGCCTTACAAGAACAATAGATACTATGTGGGAGGTAATCTGTTAGTTTTGGTATTGAAATATTGCAACATCGAAGGAATTGAAATTTTTAAATTTTGTTCAAAAATAAGCTCATATTTGTATATTCTTAAATGTTGCTAGATTTTTACTTTATTTCTTAAAAAAATAAAAATGATTATTGTGATAAAAGATGTGAAGGACTTTTATTTTATTACAAAATGATGAAAGTTTTTTTTTCTATAAATGAATTTTCGACATTATTTCAATTAATAAGTTAAAAAGAGTAAAAAATAAATTTTATTTAATATATATCATGAAATACAAGGGTGACACACACACACACACACACACACACACACACACACACACACACACACACACACACACACACACAACATGCAAGTAATTAGAGCATCCCCACGCTCACGGTCACATGTAAAGAAACAACAAAGAAAAATACAATAGAAACAAAACTAAATTTCAACAATGTCAATACAACTTTTTTTTTAATTATGAATTATTCTTTAACTATTCATCCTTAAATAATAACCGTAGAGTAATTTTTTGTTGGTGTCATGTTCCATTGGAATTGAACATGATTGTGTTAGTTTGTCACCTCTACTGATGATGTTGAGGAGTAGAAATGCCAAATCATTTCCTTTGGGCTAATTTGACCCATTCAACAACTATTCTTGAGAATATTGGATTAGGTAGACTGTGGATCTACATCTCGGAAGAATAGCTTAGGGAGACTAGATCATTGTGGCCTAAAGTATATTTGAGGTGAGATCCCACAATGTCATACCTATTAATTCCTTCTTTGATATCAGTTGATTCGTTCTAATGGATCAACTTGAAATTTTTGTCATTCTATAAAAGAATATAAAGAAAGTTTTCAACTGAATATCCAATATGGGAACTCATCTTGAATTTTCATGTTGATTTTATCTTTTCTTTTTTTATCTTCTTTTTGCTAGCTACATGATTTATAATACTAAGTATAATCAAGCAAAATTTATCAAAAAAAAAAAAAAGTGTGATCACTCTAAATAAAATCTAGATTCTTGTATTCATATCATTTTGGAAGCTTGTAGTGAGGTGAAAACAATAGTGCACCTTGAAGTCTATATTTGATGACTTGATAGATTAGTTGAATTTAAAATTTATTGTTAAAAGATTTACTTGAATATATGAGATTGTTTGTTTATTAGTTAACATATAGATATATTTTTTCATGATGATCTTAAAAAAAAAAGGGTTATTATGAACTATTCGTTAGAGTTTTCTATTGTTTGGACCGAATACGATATATAGATTGTGAAATTTTTTGCATAAATTAAAATACTTTTTCATAATTTGGTTCATTAGGTTCTTTTTTATTGTGATGATATATTTAGGTTTTATAAATATATATTTGATACTTTTAATTTTTATTGATATGATTTTAATGGACATGTTATATTGTTTTTGGTATATGGACATGATATTATTCTTACAAGTAATAACCAATTAGATATTTGTCAATTGAAATAATTTTTTATACAGAAATCCAAATAAATGAGAATCTCTAATTTTATCTTGATATTTATGTGTTGTCTTACTGTGATGTTATGTTATTTTAGACGAAGTTTGCATTAATTATTCTTTTAATCCATTGAAAATCATGGATTTATTATATGTATTTATATTTTTGATGGTTGTTTGACAACGAGACATTAGTTTAATTTGGACTTTTATGGAGATGAAGATCATACTTATTGCACAATACTTTTACTTTAGCATGAAGTCTGAGAGAGGTTAATATCTCGACAGTCTCATCTTTGAAATTCAAAAAATCTACTTCTTATGATTTTTGAACCTGAGATATATTATGTTATATGATATATTACATTATATGATCTTGAACTTAAGATATATATTTCTGTCATCGAATCAAGATATAATATTTAATATATGCATATAATATAAGATCTTCTCATGTGATCAGTCATCACAATATTATTCTCATACAAACATATTTAATTTTGAAGTTATTATGAAATTTAATATGTTAGTATTATTAAATATATATAATTTTAAAATTATTATGAGATTTGACGTGTTAGTATTTGTGTTATTGCACTCAAATATATTAAGGTATATTATTATTTCTAACATGACCTAGCCTAGTCCGTTATAAGTGAATAAAATATATTAGGGTATATTATCATTTCATTCGAAATAAGATTCATATAATTTTATTACCCAACTTGATATTAGAGATATATGTGCTTATTTACGAGACTATCGGAGTATTATTATATAATTGTATATTTTTAATTATTATTTTTTATGGTGTATTTGAGTGATCACACAAATACAAACACGCTTAATTTCTTAAGAATTCTAAAGTTAAATATGTTTAGGCAAAAGTAATATTGAGATGATTAATTTTCTCGAAGGTCTTTGTATAGTATCTATATATTAGAGGTCATGTCTCGGTGTGTTGACAATTGAGACATAGTTTCTTTTATCTTTTTTCAGAGATGAGACTGTCAAGATATTAATTTCTTTTATAGCACATGCTAAAACAAGAATCTTGTGCATTGGATATCACCTCCTCCTAGTATGATGTTCCTGTTCTACACTTTCCCCTCCCTAGCACTAGCTTGGCTATAAAATAGTAATGTAATTGGTATTATTTGACATAATGAATAGAATGCTAGATGTTTATCTGAATTCAACATAAACTAATAAAAGTGCATTCATATTATTTATATTATTATTTTGTTTCAAACAAAATTTGTTTATTTGGGTAACAAATATTATTAGCGAACAACTCTATAGTGTAATTTGTTCTTTTTAGTGCGCACCAAAATATTTGATCTGAACTTGGTGGAATGTGTGACCAAACTAAACCTGATTTATTCCTTTTACATAAGCCTGCTGGAAGAGCAATACAAGTTGAAGGTGGATGCGGCGATCGCCTTCCATCCATTGATATCCGGCCTCCTAGAATTCGAGATTCTGGCGCAATCATTGAGGTAGCCACATGCTTTGTTTTGGTTCTGGAATGCACAGCTGATGAATCTCTCCATTACATACACTGGTGGAAATGTTACTGAAGGCGCTTGGATCAACAGATTGTGTTGCAGGACTCGGTAGATGACGATTCTCCCACTGGAAATGTAGTCCTGGATGGTGCAGATGAGTTGGTCAATGGAAAATTTAGAGAAGGCCACCTTCTCGTTGATGAAGATGATGCGACAAGGTTGGAAGCTAAATTTTGGCGAGCTTCCTCAGCATCATAATGTTTGGAAAGGTCCGCTTACTTGGTTGATGTTTTTGACAGGAATGGTGTTTCCCATATCCAACCGGCCACAACAACCCACTGTTATCCTGATATTCCCGGGCAGAGCCCTAAATCCCTTGCTCAAGAATTTCGCCATGTCAGCGAGGAGAGGTGCGTTACTCTGCATTAGACTTGCTTGCCAAAATTAGGAACATGATTGTTACAAACAAGCCATTTCCTTGCGCGCCTACAATTTAAGAAGTTTGTATTTGGATTGCATTACAATTTGAAACATGTGTATTGTCTTTCCATCAAATATGTAAAAAAAAAAAAAAAAAAAAAAAAAAAATCTTGGAGATCAATATATAATATACGTATCATAGATGAGTTATTTATTTTGATTGATAAATAGGGAGAAAATAGAGGAATATAAATCTCACTCTATGGAAAATTAAATGGGTACATTGATATATATATATATATATATATCTCTTTACTCCCTCAATTTATTCTCTGATATACCTCGGCCTCTCATATATGGGCTTTGGGGCCCTGGGGTCAGACCATTCAAGGCCCACATTCTAGTAGTATGAGTAGGATATTTGGTAAAGATACCATGGGGCATGTGTCTGATTTTCATGAGAATTGAACTCGTGTTCTTTAGGGTTGGGTGTTATTTTTTTCTTTGTCAATTAGACTAATATATTTTGGTGTGTGTGTGTGTGTGTGTGTGTAGAAACTACTAGGAGCACTCATGTAATAATTGGCAATCTTTATTTATTCGTTAATGATGTATCACATATATTATCCCATCTTGTCGATTCACATCTAAGTGATTTGTCAAACTATAATGAGAACAAGAGAGATAAGTGCTCTAATAATGACCATCTCATCAATTCATAAGAATGGTTCTCAATAATTTTTTTTTTTTTTACATTTGAGAAAAACATCTTGCTACAATTGTAAGATTAAAGTTGATGGAATGGGTAAGGGGTGTAATTGAGATAAGCCGAGTATTTGGCAGGTTTGGCTCAGCTTGGTTTTTAATGAGTAGGATCGAGCTCGAGTAGAATTTGAAAATTTGAGCTTGTTCATGAGTTGCTCGAGCTTGCTCAACAAATGCTTATCTGTACCAAGCTCGAGCTTGCTCATTTGGTTAGCTCGTGAGCTTACAAAGTGAGCAAGCTCGTTAATGCTCGACAGAGACCTCGTTTAAGGCCTGTTTAAATAGCTTGTTTAGATTGTTCGATTAGAGCTAATTTAAGGCTCGTTTTAGAGCTTATTTAGAAGGCTCATTTAGGGCTCGTTTAGATAGCTCGTTTAAAGCTCATTTAGAGCTTGGTTAGAGCTAATATGAAAATGTTCAAAATAAATTTTAAAAATACAAATTTAATATTACATAACCAAACATATTTAAAAAAAAATATTAATCTAAAATAGCCAACATACAACTAAATTAAAAAAAAATTAGACAATAAAGTTCAATTGACTTGATCGAAGTTCAAGAGTTGGAATATTCTTCATGAAATAAAAAAAAACTCTTCTCTATGATATTCACCTGCTCAATTTTTTTTAAAGAGAGATGAAATTCAATATATGAAATAAAAAAAAAAACATTCTTACACAACATATCCAACAAATTCCCTTGTTCATTATGTAAAAATTAAAAAGATAAACAGTTTTATGTTCAGTATACTATATATTAGATTTTTAAATGATAATTTTATCATACAATTTTATTTCTCTCATTTATATGAATATTGGTATGTTCATATAAAACATAATAAAAGAAAACAAAGAGATGAGGTATAGAGAATTATTATTACCACCACATACGAAGATCACTTGGTTAAGATCAACACCTACACTTGTAGATGCTGCATTTTTCTTATTTAAATTAATGTGTTGCACTAATAGCTACAACCCTATTCATTATAGGGTTTGTTTGCAAATTTTATGGGGATAATAGATATGAAGAATGATGTCTGACATCCTCTTAATAAGAATCAACACTTATATACCACCACTACACATTACAACAACAATAATAATTTGAGGTATTTCCAATTATTTATAAGCATCAATTGTGAATATAGAAAATGATTTTTTTTTTTTTTTTTTTTTTGGGTATTATGCTCAAATGTAAGACAAGATAAAATTGGTTTTCACATTGTCAAAAAAACATGTGATGCGGAAATGCAATCATACTGAAATTCATGATGAGATATCAGAAGAAAACTTGAAATAGATGTGGGAACGCCACACAGAGATGGTGATATGGCCGTCCCACCACACAAACACAGAGAAAATTGGGTGAAAGATTTGGAATTGTCATGCCTTAGGCATCTTTTTTTCTTGTATTCTCAGCAGCCCTTGTCGTTAGTCTAGCGTATAGCAAACCTAAAGAGTATGATTCAATCTAAATAATATAACTTTGATTGAGTTGTAAAAGCTTTCTATTATTTTGGACGAGTAGGAATAGAGCAAATTAGAAGGGGGTGCTCTAAATAATAAAAGTGTCCTAAAGTCGTAGAATAACTTGAGCAATTGATAGCATACCTGTAATACTCTGAAAACATGATTGCTATATAGAGCACTTTTCAGTCATACATGTCATTCATCTCCTTCCTCAGCCATCAACTTATTCTTAACCTTAAAATTTGGTCTTTATAACTAGCGACTACCTTATCATCTAGACTCCAATTAATAGAAAAAATTTTATAGAATAAGAAAATAAAGGAGAATAGTAAGTATAGACTAGGTCAACGTCAAAAGAAGAATACTAACTAGGTAGAACTACCTTATCTTCGTAGGTGGGAGATCTTGTTTCAATTTTTGCTTCTGGGTATCTTGAACCTATATAATAAATAATATTAAATTGAATTAAGTATTTGTTGTTACTATAAATAAGGAAGCCATTTTGGTAGAATAGTAGCAATCATATTCTAAGTCTCAAGAAAATATTTTCAAATGTTGGAAATGATTTTCTTGGTTTCCAAACATAAAAAAATTTAAATCGAATAAAACATGAGAAAAAAGAAAGTGAAAAAGTAATTACGTAAGCAGAATGCCATAGCAAAGAAAAAGAATGCTATGTTTTTCTTAGAAACAAGGTAGAACCTAAAATACACCTAATTTTTCCAAGAAAATTAAAGAGAACGAGGAAGAGAAGGAATAAGAGTTATCAAATCAACAATTTCTTTCTTGATTTCTTTGAGAGAGATGGAATCCCCTCCCATATCTGGTAGCAGAGAGATTTAGTAGAATCGAGAATGGAGAAAATTAAAGAAGAAGAAGAAACCTTAGGTGGCATCAAAAGAAGAGGAGTTCAGTAGCAACTTTTCAAAGGCGTGAGCGAAGTTGGGGAGAGAGGAACAAAAGTTTTGGGTTTTGGAGACCTTAAACAAGGATGATGAAGTTGATGAGGAAGATGGGTTTTGGAGACGAGGCTTACGTAGAGGTGTCAAACGGGCCGGCCCAGCACGGCCTGGCTTGGCCAGGCAGGGCACGGGCGCACGGCAAGCGTCCAGCCTGGACGCCTGGATGGCTGGACCGGCTCAACCGGGGTCCGGGTCCCGGGAGCCAAGCACGGGCACGGCCCGTGCTTCTGCTTGGCACTTTCGCACTTGGCAGAATATAAAAATTTTTTTTTTTTTTATTTTTTTTATTAAGTTTCTGTTATTCTGTATATACTTTAGAGTATATGTAATAATTAAAAAATATAATTTTTTGTAAAAATTATAAAATTTAAAATTAAATAAAACAAACAAATATTAGAAATTAGAAAATTTTTTTTTATTCAATTAAGTTTAGCTTTTTTTATTATTATAATTTATTAATTATATATTAAAAATTAAAGTTATTAATTTTTAAAATAAAATTTAAATCGAAAATAATAAATAAATACATTAAGTTAGTAAAAATTAAAATTAAAAAAAAATTTAAACTACACAAATGAAAAATTACCATTCATGCTTTTGAAACCAATAGTCCGAACAAAACATGTATAAGTTTCAACACAACGTATAATACAAAGTACAAACAAAGCGTATAAATAAAATAAATAAAAAAATATCGAAAAAAAAGAGCAGATGAGCATCAATCGTCAAGCGGCATATCATGAGAATCATCAGCCGCAATATCAAGATCAGTATCATATGGGTCATCATCATCGGCAATCAGCTCCTCCGCCATCGTAGTGGATGTGGATGCGACTGCAGTGTCTGTCACAGTCCCAGCTTCAGCACGATCACTGATGCTAAATCTCGATTCCTCCCAATCCTTCAAACATGCCAAGGCCTCAATCATATCTGGACATAATCTCGATCTCTTATCCGAAATCACGTTCACTGCAACAGAAAAAGCAGACTCCGATGCTACGCTCGACACCGGAGGAGTCAGTAGATCCCGTGCCATCCTAGATAGCACGGGATAGGCGGACTCATATGATTTTCACCACTGTAATAAATCAAGATTCTTATTGTCAGAAGGTGATAGGATTGAGCAGTAATCGGTATCTAAGTACCGAGACAGCTCGCTCCTATGTGAAGGTCCACCCCTACGTTTCCCCCTCGCTAGGTTAATGGAATAAGCGTCATCTCCGAACAAGGTATCAGAGTTCGTACTCACAGTTTCACCACCACCACCACCATACCTAGTATCGTAGTATGTGAACAGGTTTGTCAACTTCTCGTAAATGAACCCTTCAGGTGGCTCTTCCAGGTTCATGCACGAGGAAATGAAAGTCAGGGTGTTTTCAACCCCTTCCACCTTAGTCCTAGGGTCCATGCATGTTGCGAGGCAATAAAGAGATGGAATGGTGGACCAGTACTTCAGGTACTTGGTCTCCATCTCTGCAACCATATGGCTAAGCGTCGGGTCCGCTCGATACATCCTAAACATGCTACTAATGTTGCATATGCAATGGAGTGCAATGCAAGTGGTGGGCGTATAAACCGACGAACACATGTTCGTCGTGTCATAAAATATCTTCAGGAATTTCATTTATGAAATTCCTGAATCCCAGTCAGTGTCGTCAATAATAAGTTTGCCACTCTTACTATTGACGTAGTCGGATATCACGTGTTCGTATCCAACACATGATTCCAACATCAGGTACGTGTAATTCCAACGATGTCTCACATCCGATTGGAATTTCTTCTTCTTAAGATTCGCAGACAAACAGAGATTACCAAACTCTTGTAGTCTGCGAGGAGTGCGAATATACTTGAGTGCATTGCGTATATTTTCCAACGCGGGGGAACAGACCTTCATACCCGCTTGAACTATCAGGTTAATAACATGACACATGCATCTGACATAAAAGATCTCTCCTAATGGTGCGTCTTTAATATTCCTAACAAACATGTTGATCGCTACTCCATTATTCGCAGCATTATCGAAAGTGACACTAAAAATTTTATTTTGAATTTTATATTTCCTAAATATTTTCATCATACACTCAAAAATGGCCGGGCCATCATGAGGATGAAGAATCTCACTGAATCCTAATATTTTTTTATTGATAATCCAGTTTGAATCTACATAATGACTCGTGAGACATGCATAAGAAGAATCATCGTGACATGTCCATATATCGGACGTCACGGACACCACTCCACTAAATACCAAAAATTCCTTAATTATTTTTTGTTTTTCTAACTTATATATCTTTAGTATGTCACTCCTAGATGTGGACCTAGGAATCCTACGATAGGATGGCTGAAAATAAGTCTGCATGATGCGCACTGCCCTCGGATCTTCCGAAAATCTGATCGGAAGACCCATCAATGTGATGAGCCTGGCCATGCCGTCCCTACCCAACTCGCTGGAGTATACGAAGGGAGTAAACTTTGAGACTGAACTCGATCCAGTCTCAAATAATGTAGTGCCAAGTTGGGTTTGAATAGAATCTAATGGTCCATGTTTTTTGGAGCATATTTCAGCATGCCTCTTGAGGTGCCCAGTCCCACATGTACTCTTGCATGTTAAAAGTCTCATACAATATTTGTACTGTGCCATTTCATGTTCCTCACCCCTAACATCTACTTGTGTTATGATTTTAAAATGTGTCCAAACTACAGAAGTCCTCCTAGTTTTTTGTTTTTTAGAACTTTGGGCTGAGACGACAGGAGAAACCAAAGTTTCAGGAGCCACGGACGTCTGTGTAACACTAACATTTTCATTTTCCAAATTTAAATATGTGTTAGGTGTATTTGTCATTTTTTATTTTTCGTAAGTTTTCTAGAGAGAGAAGCTTTAGAGAGAGAAAGTACAAAAAAAGTAAATTATATTACCCGGTAAAAGTAATGAGGTCACTCACGTGCAAGGTGCACCGCAGGAAGCTTTGATGTTCAAAACTCAAGTTGAGTTTCACGAAAATCCAAGCCGAAATCAAATTCACGAGGGCCGAGAGAGAGATGCACGGTTTATGTGAGAGAGAGAAAATATTGAGAGATTTTGTTTTTGAAAAACATAAAATGTTATAGGGAGGGGGGTAGATTTTATAGGCTAAATAAAGTTTTATTTTTTTATTAATTTTTTGAATTTTTTTAATATATTTAAGGGGCAGAATCACGAGGACCGTTGGATTCTGCCCCCTAGCTGTTGGAGGCGAATCCAAGGGCTGAAAATCGCTCAAGTTTGAAAATTTTTTTTTTTCCCGTTGGAAATTTTTTTGGATTCGGGTTTCGGCAGAAAAGACCGCGGGTCGGGTCTGTTTGGACCCGACCCGCGGTCTTTTTACCGGCGGGGGGGGGGCCCGGTTGGGTCACGACTCACGCCATGGCACGCGTGGCACGCCGCCAGTGCCACGCGTGCCTGCGTGAATCGGCACGGGATGGACCCGTGCCGGCGTGCCTGGCCAGGCACGGCACGGCTCGTGCCAGGCACGACACGACACGGGTCCATCTTCACCCGGGCACGGTTTTTGAACGTGCCGGCCCGGCCCGGCCCGGCACGTTTGACACCTCTAGGCTTACGCAATGGCCAATGGCTAAAGTAGTGGTTGTCGTTATTAGTGAGTTTAGGGTTTATATTCTTTGCATTTGTTCATTTTTTTGCCTTTTCTTTATTTTGGTTTCTAGACAAATTCATTTGTCTCTTTTGGGCTTTAGTTTAGGTTTCCACTGATTAATAACTAATTTAAAACATGAAAAGGAAAGGAATAAAAATAGGCTAGTTTACATATATGCTTTCACTGCAAATGAACTTGTTCACGAGCTTATTTAACGAGTCTTCTCGCGAGTCTACTTTGCACGTGTGTTCATGCACCTACTTATTTAATGAGGTTGGTTAGTTTACTTGTGAGCCATGTTCACGAATCATATTCACGAACCTATTCACGAGCCATGTTCATGAGTCTAGTTCACGAGCCACGTTCATGAGTCTGGTTCACGAGCTTGCTCATTAGCAACATTCACGAGTCTATTCATGAGCAATATTCATGAGTCTATTCATGAGCTTATGAGCCGAGATTGAGGGTGCTTGGGCTTGACTCGTTTAATTTATGAGCCTTAAAATAATGTTCGAGCTCGACTCGTTTAACTTAAAATGCGAGTTCGAGTGAGCTTCTAACGAATCGAATGCCGAGTAGCTCACGAGGAGCTCGACTCAGTTACACTCATAATATGGGTTGTGCCAAGCCTAAGGGGGCAACCCTTCCCTTCATGCCATGGAGTGTGTTGGTCATGCTGGGCCATATGATCATTTGGCCCGACCTAGCTAGCACAATGACATATGTTTGACCATAACTATTTTTGATGATTGTGGGCATCTGCGAGTTGAATTAGGCATCTTGACTACTTCTACGAGGATATGGTGGTGGATGTACTATAATTGGAACAAAATTAGAAGATATGGTCATAGAGAAGTTGGTCTAATCAGATCCAATAGCATGTTGTATTGTCTCAGAACCTTAAAAAGTTTAGCATAACTTTGAATGCAACGTTCTACACCTGTCATGAGCTATGTTGCACGGACACGGATACGGACACGGAGATACAACACGGCATGATACGGGGACACGACAAATTCTAAAAAACTAGGATACGGATACGACTAGGATACGTCATGATAAAAAAAATAAAATTTAAAAATAAAAATTATTAATTATAAATATTAGGTATTTTAAAATAATTTAAAATACTGTATTTTAAAATAATTTAAAATTCTGTATTTTAAAATAATGTAAAAAATATTTAAACCCTCTAACACCCTCCCCCACCACCCTCCCTTTACAGTTTTGATTTTAGAACTCTTCCCCCTCCCGATACAGATTCCAAAACTCCCTCTTCCCTTTATAGAATTAGGTTACCTTAGGTATTGTCGGCGCTTCGGCGGTGTGCTCCTCCCTTCCCCGTTTGACCCAATGACAGTTGACAACTATTTCTCGCAATCGGCTTGCCGGCAACTCACTGTCGGCGGTGTGCTCCTCAATTTGTTGGAAATGTAGGAGTAATAGTTAATATATAATGTATTTCCGACGCGTTAGAATCATAAAAATGTGTCCGTTGATAAACGACGCGTCTGTAGGTAAATGACGCGTCTGTTGTTAACGACGACTATTTTATGAACAACGCGTCGGATATGTCTCTGATGCGTATCCGATACGTCACGTAGCGTATCGGACACGTATCCGACCCGTGTTGCCATGTCCACGTGTCCGACACGTGGACACGACGACACGGGTCGGACACGGCGACACGGCAGTTCCTAGGCGTATTCGTGCAACATAGGTCATGAGAATGTCTCAATTTCTTACAAAAAGAATAGGCTACTATTGACTTTCTCCTTGGAGTATATATGTCAACTCTCTCACTATTGTTTTGTGTTGAAGATATTATGATGTCATGAGCGATCATATCAACTTCACTCAATATAGGTGTAAATGTAGCACGCGTACACACACACACACACACATATATATAGAGTGAGTGAGTGAATATATGTGTGTGTGTGTGTCAATTTTTATTGAATTATTCACATTGAGCTTATATTGATTTTAATTATGTTTCTTTCTTAGTATTCAAAAAATTAACATCATAACATAATAAATTTTCAAAATAATCAAATAAGACTAAATTTAGACAATTAACTAGAATTATGTATTAAACTCTTGAAAATAAGGGTTCAAAGTAATTTTAATTATAGACTCGCTATACCAAATTTATACTAGCATTGTTTTGCCATCCATCATGTAGACCATCGTCATGTGCTTCGTTGATCACATGTCCTTGTCTGATGATCACATGTCCTTGTCTGATGATCACAACACACCAAAAATTGCCAACAAATACTCACTTTATATAGGCCTTTGCCTTAACAAAAACCAATGCCACTAGTCACTTGCCGAAGATGACTTTGATACCATGTTATGGCTGATTAGGATTTTGGCCATTGTTGAAATTGGAAAGGGGGAGAGGGAAGAAGAGAGATGGAGATGAGAAAGAAATAGAAAAAATTAACTTTTAATTAATCACTAAAAAGTAGTTTTAAAAGAACACTCACCACACGTATGGTTTGGGGCAGCTAGTAACCAATATGTCAGGCATTCCTAAATAATGAAAGAGAAAAAACTAAACTACAAAGGAAAAAAAAAAATCAAACAAATTGCCCTTATGTAATGGGTAATTTAGATTGGATAGCTTATATTTTGTGTATTATCATTCATATTGAAATAAATGATAAAAAATTAAGAAAAAATTAAGAAAAAATAAAGAAAAATATAAAATATAAACTAAAATTGCAACTCTCATTTCTCAAACTGATGCATAAAGATTCAGAACATCAACATAGAAGAACTAAAAGTAAATCTCTTTTAATTCATAAAAACTTATGAATTAACTTCTTTATCTCTCTATGCTGTGAATTAAGTATAATTGACATTGCACTAAGATCTAGGACATATCATCTCATGTTGTACTCAATACAATAAATTAACATATTATACTATAGAAACCTATAATTCATATTTACTTATCATTCATATACATTTAAAGAAAGATTATTCGGCCATTCGAGCTCCACAAAAGTATGAGAAATTTGTAATACATATGCGTGGGTCAAAAAAGTGAATACCAATGAAAATTTTATAAATTAAGTTCTTAGTGATATTTTGAGGTTATATAATATTTTTCATAATCTTAAAATAAAATTTGATAATGTTGCTTGAAATTTATGTAGCTGCGCTATATATACCATTGAGATTATCATGAAAAAAAATATTTTTTATATATAGTTGATATAAACTTGATATGTGATATATAACTGTGAAATAAGAATCTATATGAATATCTTCTTAACCACTAGAGTAAGTATCATCATAATATATATCAAATATATGAATGAATTTTTTTATAATAAGTCTCGTCTTAAGATTATCTATATTCTTATGTTATCATATCTTTATAATGAACATTCACTTGTAATTAATAATAGACATTATTAAAAGTCGAGATACTAGTTCTTAGATCTCAATTGAGTGTAGATCATCTATTTTTTCAATATGTATGATATTATTTTGAGTTAGACAATCTCAAAAATTGACTTAAGTCTTTTAGTATTATTAAGAAAGTAGTAAAAAAATATAAGAAAGTGTGATTATAATAATATTTGTGAAATATGGTAGAGTATAATTTTATTTTTTTTGGTGAGTAATTAGAAAATTAAAATAATGAGAGTAGAGGTGTCAACTGGGCTGGCTCGGCTCGGCACGAGGCACGACACGGAAAAAATCTATGCTCGGGCCCGTGCTGTGCCCGGGTTTGGCACGAGCCGTGCCTGGCCCGGCACGGTTCGGCCCGCGGCACGGCACACCGGCGGCACGGGTTTATCCCGTGCCGTGTGTCCCGTGAGCCCGACCCCACGATGCCAGATAATTCAAAAAATGACCGCGGGTCGGGTCTGATTCGACCTGGCCCGCAGTCCCCCGTATCCCGAACCGCTCGGACAGGCAAAGCCCAAACGGGCAAGGCACGGCATGGCCCGCCGTGTCGGGCCCGATTTTTTTAAACCGTGCGGGGCCGGCACGTAAGCACGATCGTGCCCTAAAAAACGGGCCGGCCCGGCCCGTCCTGGCCCGTTTGACACCTCCAAATGAGAGTTGGCTACCAATTCATTTGAATTTTTAGGAGACCCTCATTTACTCTGAATAGGTTGTATATGTCCCTTTCTTCTGTTATAAACTATAAAATATGGTTGATCAAGTTTTTTAGTTTTTAGTTTATCATGGGCTAAAATTAGAGTTGACTCGTAGACTATTAGGTTATTGAGACTTGTAGGAGATTTCTTCTCATGAGAAACCTTACTTTCATTAGAATTAACAATATTTATATTTGTTACATATGATGATTTCGTAAAAGTGAAGTCATAATACGTATCAAGAAATTTATATGTAATCGATATATAGCTATTTCCTAGTTGGAGGCTTTAGTAAGATTACATGGAGTAAAAAAAAGTAATGGGTATAGATATATTTTTGATTCTTGAACATGAGTCATACTAGAAAAATATAGTCTCAATACTCATGAATTTTTTATTAGATTTAAGTAAAAAAATATTTGTATCTTTTTGAATAATTGGGTAATTAAAAAAAATATTTTAAAGTCTAAAGTATTAATTTATTCTATCTAGTGGAGTTATCGTGGAAAAAATAAGTAATCTCATTGATTTTGTTAGGCATGTTAAAAGCTAAATAATTTTTTTTTTTCAAAAAAAAAAAGGATTTAAAAAGATATATAGTAAGAAAAAATAAAAGAAACTATTTGGTTGAAGATAGTTTTCGGTTAAAACATCATCCCTCCAAAAGTAATTCGGAATACTCCTACCTTGGAAGAGAGTTTGAGCTATCTTAATTAAATTTCTTTACTTTCTTTTTGTAATTTTATTATGTCAGTGTTTGTCAGCACAAGAAGTCTGATATACAATCATGTGATCTACACAATAAATATTAAAATTGTCCAACATACACTCTAATATAATATTACTTATTTTTTTTAATATTTTTATTAAATTAATTTTATTTTTTTAATAAATGATTGAAAATGTGAAAAATATATGATCTAAAGGAGAAAGAACTAATCACATAAATAATATAAAATTATAAATAAATATAATAGAATATCTAAATATCTAATGGATCTCATGTTGATTAGTCTCTATACATTTTAGTATATCATATGGAATGAGTTCTTACTCATACCAGTCTGGCAAATAATATATAAAATATTAGTATATTTTTATAACTAATATGTCTCTTACTCTAAAGTAGAGATGCTTTGATTACTATGCTATAATGTTCTCAGTTTGATTAGTAATAGGTAACTATTTCAATAATATATATGTAATTGCTCAAATATATTCAACTATCTAGTGAAATATTCTATTATAAAAGAAAAATCTTATAGTTTATTTTGCTTTATCTCATGAGAAGTCTTCTCAAAGTATTATAGTTCTGTAAAAAAATATTAGTAGAAGAGAATAACATTAGTATTGAGGTTGGAAAGGTAACTCTTAACTCGCCAAAAATAGACTACAAGAACAATAAGAATAAACAAAATATGTGAAAAATAAATTATGAAATTAAATGTTGTTATAATCAATGACTTTTGAGAGATTATATTGATTACTATAATGTTAAATGAAAATGATAAAAAAAGTTATAAAAAAATAATAATTATTTATAACATTATTATTGGTTCCTAAATCATTAATACAGGAGTCTGATGTAGAAAGATGAGTCATAGGAATTATAATACTTAAAGATCAAGAAGAGTTTGTTGATACCTCATTAGAGAGTAATCTTGAATATTCTCTCCCAGTGGTTTGAAATTTTAAGTGTGTCTGATAAAAAAATATTGAGCTGGAAATTTATAATTTTAAATAAAAATTCATTTAAAATTTTTAAATTGGTAGAGACTTGCTTAATATTGAATGCTGAAAATTTTCTATAATTTTTTTAAAAAAATTATTATATCTTTTTTTTTTTATTTTCTCATTCACGCTATGGTTCAGTTGGTAAATCTGTCTTCTTCTCATCTTTTCTCCGTCACTATAAATTTAATCTTAATCATCTTTCATGATTAATTTAAGATAAGAAATAACAAATCAACTAGGTGTTAATTAATTTTTATTTTTATATAATAAAATTTGGATAGTCTTAAAGAATTTAGATTTTATTCATTATTTTTAAAATATTTTAATTTTTTTTTTGGATTTATAATTTATTTATAGATGTGTTTTTAGGGATTTTATTTTTTTTAATAATTATTAATTGTAGTGAAAAAACATTTCATTATAAATTCTATTTATGCTGAATAATATGTAACACAATGATAATAAGGATAAATATGTAAAATATATCATTTTCAATATTCAGCATTTATATTTAATATTCAATTAACAATAATTTATCAAATAGTTTTTCAATACAAATTCAATACTTGTAAAATTCAACCTTAATTTTTCAGTACTTAATTTTTTCAGTTTTATTAAATGAGCCAAGGTTTTGGAGTTTGGATGACATAGGATTTTTATTATATTTGAAGCACGTCGGAAGGTTGGATTGCAGTTGAATTCATGAACATTTTTTTTCTTCTTCTGTAGGCAAGTAAAGCCCCCCTTCCGCACGACTCCTAATCGAAGTGGGCAGGATGATATAATGGCCAGAAATTCTCAGGAGCGAGAACGAACATCAAGTAGAGAAGAAAGGCACGGTCGAATGTTATCGTCCCAAGGCCGAATAATGGAGGCGAGAGGGCGCGGCGAGGCTGAAGATGATACATTTTCAAACGAGTCGAAAAGAAGCGTCGGGGCTAATAAGGACAATATGATGGAGCACGAACTGCCAGGGAATGATTCCTTTGCAAATGGCCGAATCCACCAATTTCCCAAGAAACAAAAACTAAGTTCTTGCATCGTACAGCCTGCACCCCTTGAACTCAAAGAGGAGGAGGAGGAGGAGGAGGATGGGGGCGCAAGAGCTGCGAGAGGGAATGAGCTGGGCAAGGAGTGGCCTGGCACTGGCAGCAACGGCAACTATCGGAAATGGGAAACGGTCGAGGATGAAGTTCAGGACGGGGGCTCAGCATGCTCGGGGAGCATGAAGCAGAACTTTGACGAAGGCGATGGTGGCCTCCAATGGAAAGACCGAAACTTGCAGAGAGAGATGGACGGGAGATGCTCCGTGCTGAAGGGGAGAGATGATGCACAGCACAAGGGCTACAACCGGCACGCGAAGCATGAAGATTCGGCTGGACCTTGGCTGCAACAACGCGAAGGAGGCCCCGTGGGGAGGAAGAGTAGAATCGAAGACTCGGGGAGGAGGGAACACGGCGATGAAATGGGCTACAAGCACAGAGATAAGATTCGAGAAATGGAAATCGCAGAGAGAGGCGACCATCCTCGTTCAAGAAGACAGACGGACAACGGGAACTACCGGATCCCGTATGAGAAGCTCAGGCACGACGGGGCAGATGATTATCACGGCAGGAGAAAGAAGGAGGAGGAGTATCTCAGGAGAGACCGAGCAGACG
Source organism: Sapria himalayana (assembly GCA_029783825.1). NCBI lineage: Eukaryota > Viridiplantae > Streptophyta > Magnoliopsida > Malpighiales > Rafflesiaceae > Sapria > Sapria himalayana. Next base: position 368,309 of record JAREIK010000418.1, read on the forward strand.
TGGAAGAAGTATCACACGGTCACCGAGAAATCACCGGGAATCGGAGGCGGGAGAGGGATGCTGGCAATTTAGATCCGAGGAAGAGAGACGGGTACCCGAGGATCGATGATTACCACTCGCTGAGGCACAGAGAAGAAGCGTGGGGTCTGAGAGAGATGGGAGAGGGCAAGAGGGGGAGGGAGGAAGCGTACCGGGGGGGGAAGCAAGCCTACGAAGAGCGGGCCCCCCCGAAGAGGGAACGAGATGGTGGGAGAGATGGGAGGAACGGCTTTCTCGCAGACGAACGTGCGCACGCTGTCCGTCCCAGAGGAAGAGACGAGTATAACAGCTCCGACAAGGAGTACATGCTGAAAGATGCCGCCCGAAGCAGCGAACAGCCAAGGAGGAGAGATCGCCTGGATGATGACGGGTTTGCGCACAGCAACGAGCATGCTGATTTCTTCGCCCCCCACGAGCACCATCAGTTCGGCTCCGAAGAGAGGAGATCCAGGCATGATTTGTCCGGTGCTCGTGCTGATCGCTCCACCGATGTTTCCGACAGCCAGAGGACCCGCGACAACAATCCCCACCTCGATGACTCGAGAAAAGCTAAAGAATCCGACGGTGCTGAAAACTCTTCTGGCCCATCCAAAAAGAATCCGAGATGATCATTGTCATCTGGTATGTTCTTCAATTTGTAATTCATAGCAAACTACTCCCTCCTCGTGTCCTTGTGTATCTGTATGTGTATATATGTGCGTGCGTGCACACACGCGCGCACACGCACACACACACACATAGAGGGAGAGAGAGATAGGGGGAGAGGGAGAGAGGGAGATGTAGATGCATACACACGTGTGCATGTATATAGTATGGATGTTTAGTGGGGGGACTAGCATGGAAACTGTTAGGAGTTGTGATCATGTATAATTTGATATGGTTTTATTGCCTCCTTTTTTTTTTTTTTTGTGCTGGGTTTGGTTTTGTTTGGGTTGGGTTGGGTCGGGTTGGTTTTGGAGTGAAATATCTGGGTGCTCTCTCTTTGCATTGCTTAGGGGTTGAAGGGTAGTAGTAATAACAGAAACGAAGATGGGACGGTGGCGGGACAATACCAGCCGTCCAAGAAACAGAGAGAAACATCATCCGACGACGAGCAGCAGCTGAGTTCCAGGAGAGGGCGCTCGGGGCCAGAACGGTGGGCGAGCAACAAAGAGAGAGACTACAGCATCGCCCCCAAGACTTCTTCTGCGACCTACAAAATCAAGGATGCGGAGCAGTACAGCACAGGTGAACGTGGCCCTGCTAGGAAGGCCACTGAGCCTGCCAGCAAGGAAGCTGCTGCTGCTGCTGCTGCTGCAAAGCAAATGGAAGATCGACACCTTCAAACGGTAGAGAAGCTGAAGAAGCGAAGCGAGCGGTTCAAACTTCCATTGCCCAGCGAAAAAGACTCCCTCGTGGTGAAGAGGATGGAGAACGAAGCAGAGGCAAATGCAACAAGTCAACAAGCCAAGAACGAACGGCTGAATCGGCGAAGAAAGCAGGCTGGTTAGCCCAAGTTTGTGCCTTTTTTCGCTTATATATATATATATATATACACTGTAACCACACATATTTAGAAGTATGATATGTATATAATAATTATAGCAAGTGGAAGGCATGGCGGCACCATCTTCCTTCTGGGTGGAAGAGAGTTTTTATTATGAATGGCAGGCTAGAGGTCCTCTCGTTAGATTAGCAGAGATGCTGCAGCCCATCTGCATGCTTTTAGATTTCTTCTTCGCTGTTTTCTTTTTTTTTTTTTCTTTTTTCTTTTTGACCCTCCTGAGTTATTTGGCAACGAGGAAGAGCTATATTTGTTTTTTTGTGGATTGTTTTAGGCCATAGATGGCACATTGATGCTCTGATAATTGCATTATTTGAATAAGTAATGATACAAGTGTGTGTGTGTGTGTGTGTGTTATTTGCATAGATGAAACCTTAACGTGAGATATGATTTGGGTAGTTTGTTGCATAATATGTCTGTGGTGTATATACAAGGTCATTTCTACACAAATGTGACTTTGTATAACACTAACACTTGACTATGTAACATCAACACTTGATGGCTTCTAGATAAATTGCCTCTAGGCCCTGGGTCAGAGGAGATAAGAACCTCTTGGCCCCGGGGTCAGAGGAGATAAGCGCCTCTTGGCCCTAGGATTAGAGGAGATAAGAGTTTCCCGGCCTCATGGTCAAAGGAGATAAGTGCCTCTGAGTCCCGGGGTCAGAGGAGATAAGAGCCTCCGAGCCTCAGGGTCAAAGGAGTTAAGAGCCTCCGAGCTTCGATGTCAAAGGAGTTAAGAGCCTCCAAGCCCCGGGGTCAAAGGAGATAAGAGCCTCCGAGCCTCTTGGTTAGAGGAGATAAAAGCCTCCTGGCCCTGGGGTCAGAGGTGATAAGCGCTTCTCCGCCCCGGGAATTAGAGGAGATAAAGAGTTTCCCGGCCTCAGGGTCAAAGGAGATAAGAGCCTCCCCGGGCCCTCGGGTCAAAGGAGATAAGAGCCTTACCGGGCCCTCGGGTCAAAGGAGATAAGAGCCTTACCGGGCCCTCGGGTCAAAGGAGATAAGAGACTCTGAGTCTTGGGGTCAGAGGAGATAAGAGCCTCAGCCTCTGGGCCTCGGATCGAAGGAGATAAGAGCCTGCCTCCAGGGCCATAGGAGATAAGACCCGATCCCAACAGCATCATAGATCCATTTGAAAGACATCCCGGGGCTTATAAATAATCGTATAGGGTTATATAAATATTTAAATATTTATAAGTTTATAAAAGTATTTAAATATTTATATAAATTTATATTAGTTTATAAATATAATAATAAATGTTTATTATATAAGGTCACATATTTATAAACATTTATATATGTTTATTTTTTTTATGCTGATGTTTATTATAGTGGGATGGTTTCTTATTTATAATGTATAGTTTTACCAAAAAGTAATTTTTTTATATTATTACGTATTTTTTACTAAATATGAAAATATCTGCTCTTATTTGATAAGTATTTTGGAATGTACAAAAAATAAATTTACCATAAATTTATCGATGAGCCACATTAAAAAAATTAGGCACAATATTTTAATCACAGTTTGTTCGCCTCGATTGTACACTTTTTTATGAAATTAAATTTCGCAAAAAAAAGGAAAAAAGAGAGAGAGAGAGAGAGAGAGAGAGAGATCGTGAAAATCTCAAATAAATGAAGTCTGAGCGACTTAATGCCCCAAGCTAAGCAAATTGAGTGCTGTGACTGCGAGCCCCGCGAGAGCGATGGCCACCCTGGTGTGGATTTTCAATGCAGCGCAGCCGGAAGCACGGGGCGAAGGTGGAGCAGTAGTGTCAGGAGAAGAGCCTTCGGAAACTGCAGGCAGCGGCGGATCAACGACATCTGCGATTATTAGGGCCGGCCTAGGGGCGGCTGCTGCCGGCTGGTTCTCGAGCAAGCTAAGCAGAGCACCTGGCTGCGCCGGCAGGATCGTGTATGCTTTCTTTGCCTTGGGATCCGAACAGGAATTCTCTGCCATGAAGAAAGCAAAATTTAAGAGGAACTTAGGTCGTGGCGGTGGCGATGACGATTTGATCGGAGATTACGTGCTAGAGGTATACTTACTTAGATATCTATTTGCAGTGGCGGGAAACTCAGTGATGATCCCGTCCACCCCAGCCCCGAGGGTATAGGTGGCGAGCTCGATAGTAGGATCAGCAAGGTAATCAAAGGCGAGAGAAACATACTCGTTCCTCAGAACCGACACATATACAGACAGATTTGCTGCCTGCATTTCTTCCACGACTCTGGTCATGGCGACGGCGAACCCTTCGGCGGTAGGGATGATCGAGAATCGTGGCAGAATGACTGCATCTGCGTGCTTCTTGATCTCGTCCACTGGCTTCTTTGGCGCGTCGCTTATTTCATCTATGAGGTGCAGCACTCTCTTGTACGACGATGATATGTTGTTGAATTTCGATAGCACGGATGTATCTTCTGACTCGACGAGGACCTGCTGGGTGAATTGCTTGTCGAACGTAGCATTGCTTAGCGCAGCGGTAATGGCAGACACTATGTCTAGGCTCCTGTTTGCTGCTAGAAAAGCTGCATTCTGAACGAAAAGGAGTCTGTGAGATCTCAAGAGAAGGAAGAAGAAGAAGAAAACTGTTGGATCAGCAGATTTCTCCCAGAGGCGTGGAGGTGGAAGTAGAAACGCAAAACAGTGACCTCTATGTTGATCAGGATGCCAGAAACAGCTTTCGCTCTCGCAAATTCTAGGAACTCAGCGAGAGTCACGAGTTTTCCTCTGTTCTTGTTTGCTGGGTCCCTGACGAAGCCACCTTTGCTCGCAAACGGACTGAACAGCTGAGCTGCATGCAACACAAGGTTCTAATGTGAGATGGATTACGTAATTTAGAGCTCCTTGCGAAATCCATGGCTGCTTCTACCTTGCAAGGTCTGGATCTCGGCCCACGTGAGCTCGAATGAGAAAATTCCAGGAGACTGTTGGATTTCTGGGATGCTGGTGGATCTCGACATGAACGAGCTCAGCGCATTGGTCTCTCCTGTCAGATCTGCAGAATCCGAGCAGAAGGCAACTCCATCCCTCGACATCTGGACGGAGCAATCTATTATGTCGGCCCCATCATGCACTGCTTGCTGGTAAGCGAGGTCCGTACAGCCCGCGTGAGTACCGCTCGCCCCGTTGTGGGTGATGATCAGAGCTCCTCCTGCGTGCATATACATATATATATTCACTCCATGAATCACCATCAATCACACAATTCTATCAGTACCATCTTCTTCGAGTTTAGATCTTGCAGTTGCGTCTTACCCCTCACAGGCATTGTATCATTGTGTCGTGCAAAGCATGCTGCGCCATGGTAGATCAGATAAGAGTTAGCTTCTGCAACACGAACCAACAAGAAAAAGAAGCAGCTGATTTGAGGCTGTGAGAGGCCTCACCGATTGCTTCCGATGCGGTGGGAGGGAAATCTGTCACGAGCCCATCAACTGAAAAAGCTGAATTGTCAATAAACTGGAGATACTCAGCAGATGGATCGTAGCTGTAGTTATGACTCATGGAGTAGTCATTTGCAAAACCAGAAGCAAACACTTGCAGCCCTCGGCGATGAGCATCGACGACGAGGCTGGAAGGAGATTCCAAATAGTTTTCTTGGCTAACAGGCCATATGTAGTCCTTCGGCACCACGATGCCAGATGCGAAAGTCCCGATCGAACCAAGATTCTCTAAGATCCAACCATATGTTTGGTTAGTCGTGGGTTCCACTGCGTCTCTCTCCCCGAACACAAGCAGCAGCTTCGTGTGCTCCTTATAGATCTTCCTCTTCGTCTTCTTCAACAGCCCGATTTCAGGCGATGATATGTAATCAACACGCCACAGTTTTGATGCTTCTTGAACATACGTCGCTATGTCCAGCTTCTGCTCCTCGTAGAAAGCTTCATTCTGCGCCAGAACAAGCAGTCAAGCAAGCAAGCATAAAAAGACGTGCAGTGACGGTGAAACCGCATCAATGGAGGAACAGATCGTGCGAAGAGAGAGAGAGGGGCGGAGGACCTGAACATTCAGCCAAATCAAGGTGCTGTGCGAATTTATGACATCTTCCAGAGCGGAAATGGGCAATTGGCCGTCGAATACACTCGGGCGAGAATAAATGTTCTGAATCACTGAGCAACAATTAACGGCGCAGGTTATGGTCTGCAATTCCTAGGGTTTCGTTTTGGCCATTAATTAGTAAGAAACGTGATTGCAGCTTACGGGTAACGTTGAGCAGGAGCTGCTCTGCCGTGTAGTCGACGGTAAACCAACCAGAAACAGCTTCTCCATTTACCCCATGTGTTTTTGCTTGTTTTGGATAAATCTGCTGTATATTAGTGGTGTTGTCGAGCCTGATATCAGGCTGGCAGATGCCGATTCCATCTTTTGTGAGCTGCAGGTTGCATTGCAGGATCATATCAGACAGGCTCATCTGGATCGCCATTTGGTTGGCAAAATCACTTGATTCTGGGAACAACCCCGAGAATCCTCCACGAGCCACCACAACTGGCTGCTTCCCTGCTCGCAACAAGATCAAGAACAACAATGGTGGTGGTGGTGTTGATGAAGAAGATGATGATGAAGATGATCTCCATCCAAAACAACAGTTCTGCACCCAAAACAAACCAAATATGCATTAAACAAGAACAGTTACCATCAAGTGTTAGCCATTTCATGGAGGCGGGTGCTGTGGGACTGGCACCAAGAGCTTCATGGAAGAACAGGGAGGTGAAGAGCAAGCACGAGAGCATTCTGCTCCAGAAAACATGTGCCAGCAATGGCGGCAATGTATGAACAGTGGCGGTGCGCTGCTTGAAAGCCTGGTTCTTCATTGTGATTCTAAGAGGTGGTTTTCATTTTTTAAAATTTTTAATGAAAGATCTCTCCGGACATGAATGCCGTGTGGTTTATTGTGCAAATGGAATCATAAATAAGAAGGAGCAGTCTTCTTTAATGAATGGTTGGCCTCCATTAATGCATGAAATTCATTAATAGTAACTCAAGCCCGTGGATCCTGCTGTTGACCATGTTGATGGTCATGGGTGGCACCCGGCTCCATTTATTGATCTCTTCGCCCTCGCAAGTGGGCTCGCTCTAAATGGTTCTTCTTCGTTTTGTGGAAGCTAACTGCTCTGAGAAAAATGGTGCTGGGAAATGGGAATGCTGCTTTCTTTAATGTCCGCCCCCTTGGTTTCAACATGGAGGACGTATTAGGGCCAACGATGAGCAGTTTAAACTTTTCTAATAACCACCACACATTTAATCGATTAAATATCGATGGAGGAAATTCACTATGTTTGTGTTCTTGGCTATTTTTGGCAACTCGAGTCAACTTCTAATAAATAATAATAAATTCCTCATCTCTGATTAATCTTTCATTAATGGCCAAAGTTCTTGCTTAATCAATGAATTACTCTGCTAATAAAGGATGCGCGACTGCATAAATGTTGACATATAGGTGTCAAATGGGCCATGCCGGGCTGGCCCGGCACATTCTTTTCAGGCCCAACCGAGCTCTCGTGCCAGGGACAGGCACGGCACGGAACAGTAACAGTGTCGTGCCTGTCCCGGCACAGTTTTTTGGGGGTTCAGCCCGGCACGGGCCCGCGGCACGATTCTCCGGGTTGGCCTGGTCGGGCCGAACCCTGAATTAAAAAAAAAATTAGGGTTTTGGCACACCCGAAACCCTAATTTTAAAAAAGAATTAGGATTTCGGCGCGCTTGAAACCCTAATTCTAAAAAAAATTAGGGATTGAGCGCACCCGAAATCCTAATTCTAAAAAAATCAGGGTTTCGGCGCCCAGTAACCCTAATTTTTTTTAAAAAAAAATTCAGCACGGTACCGTGTCGGGCCAAGCACGGCACGAGGCCCGGTTGGCCTCGGCACGGCACGGCACGGGAAATTCCCGTGTTGTGCCGAGCCGGTTGACATCTCTATGTTGGCATTCCTAATCTAATAAGAATTTTTGAGTTAAATATGTTTGGGCATGAATAATATTATAATGCTTGCATACTTTGGAAGTCATTTCTTGGCGCGATATGTCTTCTGAGAGCATCCCCAACCACACTCAATAAAATAACTAATTAAAATATATTTAAATATCCAATACAGTATTTTAGCTAGCAACACTTCAAATTTTACTTCAACCAAGCTCGACAAAATACCGAAGGTGCGGTGCGAAGTTGAGTTTTTGTTGCTGCCGGTGTCGCTGGAACCAGTGAATATCAATGACGGCAAGAATATTTTAAGAAAAAAATGATAAACGCTCGCTACATTTGTTGAGCGAGAAACCGAGGGGGCAAAAACGCGAGCGGGATAGCGAGCGCGTTGGAGCCCTAATTTTCTAACTACACTCAATAAAATATCAAAAATTCTATTTTTAGCGAGTCCGTTGGAGTTGCTCTTACCAGGGTAATATAACTCATGTTCAAGGCTCATCAGACATTGTCTCTCTAATTTTTAAGGATAAAGTTATTGAGATATTAATGTCTACTATATCTAGCGCAAATATGAGACCATTATACACTAGGTATTGACCTGATAAACACTCTAGAAAATATATTTGACATTCCTGAGGATCAAACTTATATTTTTTAGGATAATAATATTTATTCTCTTTACCAATTAGACTATCATGATATTGATTTCTTGACTATATGTGTGTGTGTGTGTGTGTGTGTGTGTGTAATATTTAAATATTCAATTCAGCATTTTAGCTAGCAGCACTTCAAATTTTACTCCATTTATAGAGTATGGAAAAAGTTACATGTATGGGTAATAGCAAGCATGACTAGATTTTCTCTTGAGTGAAAGGCCCAGATCATTTCAGATATATCCACTAGTAAAAATCCAAAAAAATATTGGAAGACATATGGAGTCTTGCCATGTGACTCCGAAAATTTGCTACCCAAACAAAACATAAGGAATTAAATTTTAAAAAGAATTTTAGAATTTTGGTATCCATAAAACTTTTAGGTTACAAAAAAAATAAATTTTATTTTTTTTAAAAAAAAATCATTGGATATGCTCAATAATTATATTTTTATTATATATTGACATGTGCACTGTGTGGAGGGAGCAGATAAGGGCTCAAGGCTTAGTGTTGTACATTAGAGTCTCATCTCATTGCATATGCATAGCATTTTTAGTCTGGAACTTGCATTTTAGGAATTGTGGGTATTAATTGCTAGTTGTGATAACTACATTTTTACTTAGGAGGTCAAAATTCTGAGGAAAGTTAGATTGTAGTTTGATGGGTTTTATTGTAAAATGATTGGAATGATATTTTTTATTATTATTTAAATGCCTTACATGAGAATGTTATCATAAAATATTAAACTATTAAAAACTTTTGATATATCATGTACCTCTTGAATATTGATGAATCAACCAACAGGCCAATTATACTCAAAATTGTGAATGTGGTTTTGGAATGGCTGGACCTTGGGATAGAATTCTCATGCAAGGGGCATTTTAGCTTGGTATTAGAGCATATGGCTAGGGATTGGTGAATGATATATGTATCAAGAATTAGGGCTCTATCTATTTTTTTATTGATTTATGAGTCTTAGTAATGGGGCATAACATGGCGGTGTCAGGTTACTTGACTTCCATAAGATTTTCCATAGGCTGATGGTTAGTCAATAGATACCCAAATTTTGAGGAGTCACGAGGAAACAACAAAGTCATGGGTAATCTAGCAACATGACTTTGTGTGATATAAAGTAAATGCATCAGTCATAGTTATTCCCAACTCTATGATATTTTGCTACAAAAAAATATTAGTCATAACCATTTCCAATGTCGTGACATTTTATTTCAGATAGAATTTATTTCAATCTTGCATACCTAGTTATATGACATTTTACTACATACAGAGAACATCAGTCATAGTCATTCCCAGCACCATGATACTTTGTTTCAAAGAGAATTTGTCTCAATCATGACATGCTCAATATTGACATCATACTCTATATGAGTGTTACTTGAGTCGTGGTATTCATTGATGCCATGAATTTAGTACTTTAGAGAAGATCCAATGAGACTAGAAAGTTGTGATCTCAAGCCAATACTATGATTTCTAATCTGGGGCATTGCATGGAATCTCCAAAGTATATAAGAAACATTTAGAAGATTTTGGGAAAAGAAGTGATGTAGATTTCAAGCCAAGAGCAACAACAAACCATTGGTGCCACGATTCCAACCCACAATTAGGGGAAAATTAATGCCAAAATGAGTAATACTTGATTGAATTTAGGTTTTGGCACTTAGATTATCACTCAGGCTAAGATTAGGAACCTTTGAATCAATGAGATACATCTAAAAATATCTCATGTGAAATCTTTCACTATGTTAGACTAAAATAAAATCTAGGGTTGGTAAATATATATGTGTGTCATGGATAATTAATTTTATATGATTTGTGTTTCTATTAATGGTGTAGTTTGGATATTGATAGATATAGATATTATACAAAAATGAAATTTAGGATTTTCACTATTTTGTAGGTTTATATGGCTTATGTGTATCGACCATGGTATACGATGACATGTATGTCATGGGATGCACTCATCTTGTATGATAAATAGGAAGTGATACCTTTTTGAATCTTAATGCATGAGATAAATTCATGTGTGAAAACCCTAGATTAAAGTTAATTTAATTATTACAAGGATAATGTTTTTGAAGCTGAAATAGGAACACACTTATGATCAATCAATTATGTATATTCTAGAAGCATTAACTTTGAGTGATATGAGGCTTAAGTATGATATCTAACCTAAGAGTTTACCATAGTATGTGAGTCATGTATTGGTAGTGACAGACAATGATAGATAAGTGTTTGACACTTTATGTACTAAATTTTTGGGTTATTTGTTTAGTTTATCTTGTTATGTGTGCACTTAATATAGTATTTATTGGAGAAATTTTACTAAATTTTTTATTTGATAATAATTCGACAAATATTAGTAAAATTATAATGATTTTAGATAGAATTGGTAAACTCATTAGAAAGTCATAATAATTTTTTTGTCACGATGTTAGTACATCTTCTATAATATTCCTTGATTAGTTGTAATATCCTTTGTTAGTTGTAACTATATAAAGAATAATTGTGGTCTACTTTGTAGGTCATGACTCTACCATCGAGTTGACATAATGATTTTATTATGCATCGCAATTATTATGGCCACAATATTTTTTTAGAGTCATAGTTTTACTATCTCTAAATTACTTCATGAGCATGATATTATTTTCTCACCATAATAGTCATGACAATTTCTAGAACCATGATTTATTTAATGTAGAGCCAAAACATCATGTGTTTTGAGTCATAACTCATGACATTATTCTTCTACCATAACTTTTCATTCCAAAAAGTACTTATCCTGGGCATGGATTATCTAGATCCATGACTTTAAGCTCCATAGAAAAAAAAATACTAGAGTCAACCATTTCTAGAGCCAAAACTTTGTGTCACACATAGTAACTATCTCAGTTGCAACAATCCCAATCCATAACACTTTGCTTAAAATTTCAAGACCAAAGCCGTGACCTATTCTACCATCATGACTTTGTGTTATAGACAACAATTATCTTACTTATAGTAATCCTGGTGTTTCAATAATTTTCTAAGAAAACTAACATCAAAATCATAGCTAATTCTAATGACACGGCTTCATGTTATAGAAACTAAAGGCATACATCATGGCACAACTTAGTGATTAATGTCGGGTGAGGAATCAACTATCTTATGTTACCATGATAGTATCCCAATATAGAGGCCTATAAAATTGCCCCAATATTCATTTTGTATCCTTCCATAATGACATACAACAACAATGTTTCTAGTTCCTTGGTGGAGCACACATGCTTGGTTGGAGTAATAATTGATAAAATGAAATAGAATCAAAGATAGCCTCTTCTATAAGATCTCTTAGGTTAATGATCTCATGTACTTTCTGCTTTCTACTCTCTCAATTTCCCTTGCCATTTGTCTGACATATAATAAATTTGTCATGGCATTGGTTATCCATCATCCTTTTAAACCTAGACCTATCTTTTTGATGCTTGAGTTGGTACAACTCATTTATGGATTTCTCCTCAGATAGAACTCATATCCCTCTGATATAAACCATTTTCTTCTTCATTGCCACTAAATTTGTGACACCCCTCCCCTAAGGGTCCCATTCGCTCCATCATATAATATAATGTGCAATAAAATAAACTTTTCTCAAATGTACCTTACTTTTTTTTTCTCGTTTTATTTGCTCAGCGGAATAAAGAAAACACACAACATATTATTTAAGCCACAACCGGCTTTCCTTCACACGTGCGATCTCGTAGGTGGATCTGTCATCTGTAGGCCTGTACCTGAAAAGGGTCCCGCAAACGGAGTGAGCAAAGCTTAGTAGAAGTAAACTCTTTCAGAGTTACTTTCTACCTAAGTGCACATAAAACGACATGCATATAAATCAATACCCATTCAAGTACAATGTTTATGTGAATACAATTATGAATGAAATATTTATATGTTCATATGCCTAAGTCCCATTGACTCCCTCACACATGTCGAAGCCAAGTATGACATATTACACACACACACACACACACATATATGTATGTATATATATCTATAGAAATATTTATTTTTTTGGAATTATTCTGAAAAATATGGACCTCCTCCGAAAAACATATTAGATATTTATCCGAATAAAATATAATTTTCTTGGCTTTACTTTGAGTAATATACACTGCCATAACTCTGTCTGGATGTTGTCCTAATTCGTGTTCGTAATCTATAATAACCATGTACAAAATAAAATCCCACGCAACTTGTCTCAATTCGAGTTCGCTAAATACCATCCATATACCTGAATGTATGTGTGTGTGTGTGTATATATATATATATATATATCATGCACCCACCCATGTATACGGAATGTTCTCGTGCATATGAAATACAGTTATGCCATTTCCAATTTAACCAATATTTCAGACACAATTATAACAATCTAAATCTAATTCATTATGTACTAACTTTTACTAAACGAAATACCAAAATTTTTCACCAATTAATCATTTTTAATAAAAGTTCTAACAATTTGAATTGAAATATAAAACATGAATATTTTTTGCCATTAAATAGAAAGAAATTCTGATAAGAGAAAACTGCTACATTTCGAAATTTTTTCCAGAAACTTAAAATTTGATATCAATGTGAAGATCTCGTCGTGTAGAGTAACTTTAGTTCTTAGACTTTTTTATTTCGATTTCAGAATAATCCGTTAAGATTAAAAGAAAATTTATGGATATTTTTTTCCTTTGTACTATATCTCTCTCCGGCACTGAATATTTTTTTTTTCAACATTTCTCCCATTTTCTGGATTCCTGAAGTTTTTCTTGTTTTTTTCTATAATTATTATCATTAATTAATAATATTTTTTTCTTTTTTTTTTCTTTTGGGTTGACACATGGATAGCCGATGGACCACCCGCGCATGCAAAGTTACTTGCGGATGGCGTGGCACGGTCTTTCGGTTACGTGAATTTTTTCTCTCTCTAAATATTCTAATAATTATTTAATTAAATAAAAAAATAAAAAATTCTAATTTTTCTCAAAATTTAACGAAATTTGACACCATAGCTATATTTTCCAAGACGAATTCAATAACGACATCTATTTTATCATTATGGATCTAAAATTTTCAGGAATTTTCTCTTATTACAAAATTATCATTTTGCCCTTTTTTTCTAGAAATCAAATTTTATTAGTTATTTATTTATTTTTTTTGGGATTTCACAAAATTTGAGTTGAGCTCCTTTACCATAGGAGCATATCCCGGTCTTTGATTCTCATAGAAGACTCTCCAATCCAGTTGTATTTGTTTTCTTCTCAAAGAATGGGATAACTTTCCAAAATCCCCTTTCTCTGACAAAACTTTTTTGAGAGTAATGTGTCTGCCAAGTGGAGTGTGTTTCATCAAAGATGAATGCTTCACCTTCTTCTTCTAATTCCTCATATGTCTCGGTCCTTTTTTCTCTTTTCTCTTTCTTCTACCAGTGGCTCTAATTCACTTAGAGCTGCTAATTCTCTCCATGAGCTCATCTCTGTTGGAGGTTCCAACTAAATCTCCACCTTATGTTGCTTGTTTTCTTCCATGATCTCCAATAGGTTTGGAATGAATTTTTAGTTTTTAGCCATTTGTTTTTTAAATAGGGTTTATTAGGATTATCGTAACAAAAATGGTGAAGCTATATTTTTCAATTCGAAGGACCTACAAAGCATGATGAATTTGTTGGGTTGGAAATAGAAAAATTAAAAGTAGATTAGTTGAGAGTTTTTAGAATTTAAGCTTGCATGTGAGTCTCGAAATTCAAGTACACATGTCACAACATTAATCTCGGTGGGACATTGAGATTAATGTGCGCATGTTGCAACTTAATTTCAATCCTGTGTGAGTGTTGCAATTTTTTATTTATTTATTTATTTATTTTATTTTATTTTTTATGATTTTTTTTTTGTTTTTTTGTGATCCATGTTTTTGACATACCATTGTTCAATTAATTGTTGTATGTAGCAACACACCTAAGTTTGTCATGACATAAAGTAACCTTATGAACTTAATATTTATTTGTCGCAACTTGCTTGATATGGTGGTCAGGTCGCGACATTCTTTCTCTTGGTTACAAAATAAGTTTTTATCATTTTATCTACTCTATCAAATCAACAATGATTTCTATCGCGACATTAAACTATCTTGACATCAAAAAATGGTGTCCTGACTAAATTATGTTGTGACATGAGGTTACCTTATTTTGCAATTATCAATGTGTCTTAGAAACTATATTACGACCAAAGTTAAGTCTCTTTTATCTATTTTTTGTAGCGACCAATGCCAATTTGTTACAACAAACGAAAATGCTCCTTTATTTTTGGTTGATTGAATAAATAATGCAATCTCTAAGTAAGCACACATGTTGATTTGTCCTCAGTCCTGTAAAATTCTAAAAATATTCAACAAGAAATGCATTAACAATATATTCAAATCTATAAAAAAATTATAGGAACAAATAAATTTAAACACTCAAACAAACTCATATGGGTTGTCACCCATAAGCTGCTTAGTTTTTAGTCCCTAGTTGAACTATGCTGGTTGTTGCTCAATACTTTGGCACCCATTCTCTCTGAAAATATTTCCTCTCTTTTGAACTCATTGTCTACTACGGTAGTGCTTAAGTCTTTGACCATTCACCTTAAACTCTTTTACAACACTTGTTCTCGTTGTTATTATTTCAAAAGTTATACTTGTTACTGCTATATTTGGATCACTTTATTTTTACTTCAGCTTTCCTGGAAATAGTTTTAGTTTAGAGTTAAAAAGTAGAACTTGATCTCTTTCCTTAAATTCTCTCCTCAAGGTCCTTTAATCATGCCATTTTTTTATTTTATCCTTGTAGATTCTAGCACTCTTATAGACTTTGTTTCTCGACTCTTTCAACTCATTTATATGAAATAATTTCTCTTCTTTAGTAGCCTTAAAATCAAAATTCAATTATGTGATGACCCATACTATATTGTATTCCAATTCTTGAGGTAGGTGACAAGGTTATATGGAGTCAAAATTTAATTCTTTAGCATCCATGAATCCCACCACTGTATTAGCATCATTCCTTGGAAAAATAGTTGCCTCTATCCACTTTGATATATAATCAACAGCTAAGTTATTTCCATATGAAGGTGAGAGAGGTCCCATGAAATCTATACCCCATACATGAAAATTTTGTACACTAGTATGCATTATAGGGGCATTCATTTCTTTTATTGACATTCTCTATTCTTTGGTATTGATCACACAACTTAACTTATTCCACATCATCTTTAAAGATAGTAGGCTAGTAGAAACTTGATTGGAGAATTTTGTGAGATGTTTAGTTCCCTGAAAAATTCTCCCATATGATGATGCATGACATTCTTTCAATATATCGCATTGTTCTTTTTCTGAAATATACTTTATGATAATCATATCAGCTCATCTTTTAAATAACAATGGGTCATCGCACATATAGTATTTGCTATTAGTTCTTAGTTTTTTGTTGGTAGATGAATTCTGGTGGTAGTCTTCCACAAACTAGATAATTCAATATATCAGTGTACCAGGGTATTTGTAATGATAGCTGAAATAATTGCTTATCTAGAAAGTTTCAATAACTTTATTATTTTTCTTCATTCCTAGTAGTTATTTCCATTCTTGACAAGTGATCATCTATCACATTGTTACAAAACTTTTTATCATTGATTTCAAGATTCAACTCTTGTAGTAATAGCACCCATCTGATTAATCTTAGCTTAATTTCCATCTTTTCATTTAAATATTTAATTGCCACATAATCAATATGGATGATAACATGAGAGTCTAGAATGTAAGGCCTAAATTTTTAATATGCAAATACCATAGCCAGCATCTCCTTTTTCATGATAAAATAATTTTCCTGAGCTTCATTGAATGTTTTGCTAGCATAGTAGATGACCCTAAATATCTTATCTCTTCTTTGTTCCAATATGTCTTCCATTGCAAAATTACCATCATCACACATTACTTCAAAGGCACCATTTCAATCTGGCATGGCCATGATTGGAGCTCCAATTAGTTTGGTTTTAATCTCTTCAAACATAGTCTGGTAAGATTCATCAAAATTGAACCTTGTGTCCTTTTCTAATTATATGCATAAGGGACTTGATAGTTTTGAGAAATCCTTAATAAATCTTCTGTAAAATCTAGCATGCCCCAAGAAACTCTTAATTCCATTGACTATTATGGGAGGTAAAAGAGTTTTTATTATGAAAATTTCACTTTGTCTACTTCTAAACCAACTATAGAAATTTTGTGTCCCATGACAATGCTTTCTATTATCATGAAATGATATTTCTTCTAATTCAGGCTAAATTCTTATCCTTATATCTTGGAAGAACTATTTCCAAATTATGTAAGTAATGATCAAAATTAGATCCATATACTGTAAAGTCATATATAAATATTTTTATAACCTCCTCTATCAAATTTGAGAACATAGATAGCATGCACCTTTAAAATGTGATAGGAGTATTGCATAACTGAAATGACATCCTTTTAAAAGAAAAGGTACATGTAAATATAGTTTTTTCCCGATCCTCAAGTGCAGTAGTAATCTGGTTATATTCTGAATATCCATTAAGAAAAATAAAAGTGAGGATATCCTACAAGCCTATCCAACATCTAATCAATGAAGGATAATCAAAAGTGATCCTTCATGGTTGTTGAGTTTAATTTTCTATAATCTAGGCATACCCTACATCTTGTTATAGTTCTTATAAGAATTAACTCATTTTTTTCATTTCTGATCACAGTGAATCCACCTTTCTGAGACACCACATGAACTGGGCTCACCCATGGGCTATTTGATATAACATATATAAACCTAACATTCAACTACTTCAAAACTTCCTTTCTGACTTCCTTCATTATAGGATTTAGTTTTCTTTGATGCTAAATGAACCCCTAGCATTATCCTCCAATAAAATTTTTATGCATGCAAATTGATGGATTGATACCTTTCAAATCTTCTATAAACCAAGTAATAGCTTCTTTATATTTCTTTAACACTTTCAAGATCTTTTTTTCTTCAATATTAGTCAATGTTGTAGAAATAATCATAGGTTTAATTCTTTCTGATTCTAGAAAAGCATATTTTAGATGGTCTGGAATTCTATTAATTAAAGCCCTTCTATACTCATCCATTGCTGATCTACATTCTTTAGACTACTGCAATATTACTATGTTCATTCAAATTAATAATAATTTATGTACACTTGAAATTGAAAGTCACAAAATCAACATCAGCATTCTTAGGATAGCAGAATTTCATCTATTTTTTATCGATTAAAAGTGAAATATTACAATCATTTTCCAATTCATAATAGTTGGGACTAATATTTTCTACTAACATGTTATCATGAACATCAACATCTATTTGATTAATGCTTTTGTCAATGTTGAAATGAACTACCTCATTTCTAACCTTGAGAGTAAGTACTTCCTTCTTCACAACTATCAAGACAACTCTAATTATAAGGAATTGTCTTCCCATCAATCGTGAAACTTGTAAATCTTATTCCATATTTAGCATAATAAAATTCACCGGAAAAATAAACTTTCCCACTTTGATAAATACATCTTTCAAGATTCCTTTATGTTTAACCATTATTTTGTATGTCATTTGTAGGGTGACAGAAGTGGGAGACAGCTCCCACAAACTTAACATGTTAAGCATGGACAAATAAATTAGATTAATGCTATCACTTGAGTCACAAATAGCTTTCTTGAATTCAACTTTTTTAATGGTGCATGGAATGGTAAAACTTTCTTGATCCTTCATCTTCTATGGTAATCTTCTCTAGATAACAGCACTACATATGGCTGTTAAGTTCACCACTCAATCTTTAGTAAATTTTTTCTTTTTACTTAAGAAGTCCTTTAGAAACTTGGAATATAGTGACATTTGTGCTACTGCCTCTGGAAAAGGTAGGTTGATTTCTACTTTCTTGAAAATCTCCAAAAACTTAAATTGGAGAACTACTCTTCTACTTTAGCCCTTTTCAGTTAGCCAAAAAAATGGAACTTCATTCCTAGATATATGAGTTGTTTCTTTAGGCTTTCTAGTTCATTCTTAATCATGTTGCTGCTATACCAATCTTCAGCTTATTTTGTAATATTCTCTGAACTATATTTCTTATTTCCAATTTTATATAACTTTAGGTTCTCCAATTCCTTCTCACTTCTTTGTTGCACAACCATAGAGTCTCTCAGATTTTTCTTGGTATCACTGGGAAAAACATATTCATTTTGACCTTGCAAAGTTAAGGCTAACTACCCTACTTGAGTCTCTAGATTTTTTAAGCAAGCACTAGTGCTGGCCTAAAATATTTGTGTGTTGGATTTTAAAGCTTCTAATTTAGCCATTCTCTGTTCATGAAGGGTCAACATCCTCTTATTGCCCCTTATGAATTATAATATTTGTTCTTCAAATGATTGAGTCTTCTTTTGATCCCGATGACAATCTTATTTTCTCCTCCTTGCTGCTGTTGCTGCTGGAACCTTGGTGGAGCATACCCTTACTGTAATGTTGACCATACTTTGTGCCCTGTTGTCCTCCTCCACCATAAGAAAAGTTCTCATGGTTCTTTAATGTTTGTGTATAGTGTGTTAGTAGATTGGGGTTAAGCTTGAAAGAATAATTCCTTTGTTTGTTTAGATAGTTAGCCTTCTCAACTACATACAGATCTTTTTGTTGGCATTCAACACTACTTCTATTCTCATCTCTTTCCACTATTCCAATTTCATGAGCAGAGTATATTTTTCTTTCTTGTTTGTTCAGCATATTCATTAGTACATCAATGCTTTGCCTCAATAGTAGTAATTATGTTCAGCTCTATCACTCCCCTTTACTCTACTATTGCTCTATGTTGATTTAGATGTGGCCCTCATGTTGCATCTAGCAAGGTATTTAATTAGTTGCCTTGCTTTCTATGTACTTCTTTAGAAAGCTTTATAGTAAGCTGCATTGATTATTCCCTTCAAGATATTATTCATGGAGTGGTAAAATATATTCATTTGTATATTTAGAGCAATTCTATGCATTAGAAACCTCTTCATTTGCCTTTCATATCATTCCCAAGTAATATATAGGCGACTCATCCCCTTTTTTGAAGGTTGTGATATATCATCTTCTTTTAGATGTGAGTGATAGAGGAAGAACCTTCCAAGAAATGCTTCTATAAGTTCTTCCCAAGTGTTGACTAAACCATATGGTAGAGATTCAAACCATGTAGCTATTATATCTCTTAGATAAAATAGAAATAGCTATAACTTGATTACTTCTGGTCTTCTACCATTCAACTTTATATTATGGGCCGTTCTCATAAATTTGCATAGATGCTCATTAAGATCCTATGATGGATGACATGTAAATTGATTCTGCAGAACCATTATGATCAATATTAGTTTAAGTTCAAAGTTTTTTTCCTCAATAGCTAGCTATCTCATTGTTGAATATTCTTCCTAGATGATTGTTCTCTAGAAATCTTCCATGGTGTATCACCTTGGAAGTCTTGATGCTTTATCTTGATCCATTATTAGGATTATTCTTTCATATATCATTGCAATTCTAATCTTCATCTAGCTTCTCAATGTTTTTTCAATCTCAGTGCATGAATTTTTTCCTAAATTTAAAACATGCTAAAATCAAAAAGGATCAGCGGCATCAAATAAAATTCTAAATATATCTATCCATGAAACTCAAAAAATATCAATGTCTTCATAAGACCCTATTATTAATTCATATTTTTGTGATTTTTAAATTTTTTTTTTGAAATTTGTTCAAACAAGTGTCTTTCTTGGATCTAAATATTGGCTTAATTATTTCTTTCAATCCTAGGCAACGATACCATAAAAATTGACTGCCTTATTCTATATAGATTAAATCATGTTTTTTTTGAATAGAAATTATAATTAGATTTAAGTTTGACACCACAAATATACTTGTCATTCAAGTGGTAAAAAATAGATGTAAGTCCAGATATTATTTACATGGAGATTGACAAGAATTGATTTGAATTTCCAACTACCCAAACTACTGATGACTCATACTATTTGAACTATTAAAAAAGGATGTTTTAGCTGTTAACTAAAAGATAATGAAAATCACATACTACAATACTTAGTTCATAAATCAAATACCAATATTGGAACCAATTTCAATGATATGATTTTGTTTTATAGGAAGTAATAATCTCAATCATAGTAATCATAATATCATAATATTTTAATTAGAAAGCTATGACCAATTCTAGCATCACAACTTTCTATTACACAGTGTAAAAGTATTATCATAATCATTCTTAGTGGTATAACACCAACACTCTAAAAAAGATCCTAAGAAATAATAAATTCACAACTTCAAATCTATGCCACAACATACAACTTAAAATATCATACTGATCCATGAATTATAAAAGTGATATTTAAAATAATTAAAAAAAGAGAGAGAAAATGGTAAAAATATAAACCATGCTAACTAAGAACCCTATACGACATAATTCTGACTTTTATTTAATGTAAATCCAAGGCAAACATAAGTAATATTTGATTGGAATAAATATTTTTTACTTATATTTTTATTTGGGGATTTATTGGGAATCCTCAACTCCATAAGATATGATCTGAACACATCTCGCATAATTTTCTCCCCAATGTCTTGCTAAATTGAGATCTAGGATTAGTAAATACCCTTGTGTTGTGATGAATTAATGAATTTATTAGTTTATGCGTGTGGTTGTATTTATTTTTATGTTTATGTTTATGTTTGGATATTGATGGATATAGATGTAAAATACAATAAAAATTTAAAATTTTTATGAATATATATGTTTATGCAAGTTAGATCTAGTGGATGGTGACAAGTAAGTCACAAGACATATTCATGTAGTACAATCAGAAGGAAGTGACAACCCTTCTAACCTTAACATGTGAGAAACTATTATGTGAAGACTTATAATTTAAGTAAGTTTAATCATTATGAGTATGATACTTACAAAACAAAAAACATAAATATATTTAAGATCAATCCATTATTTACTTTCTAGAAGAACTAATCTTGTAGTAATTTGGGAATTATGTAGAATATCTAACATATCAGTTTCATCATAGTATATGAGTTTTGTATTGATCATAGAAGATAATGATAGATATGTCACAAAATACTTACACGTGGGGGAGAGTAGCATGGTGGTGACAATCCTACAAGTCTTTTTCTCTTATATGACTTTTAAATATGAGATTCTTGGAAAGATGTGTTTTAATTATCATAAATATGATACTTATGAAGCTACAAGTCTAAAGACATTTAGCACTATGTTATTTCATATCTTTAAGATAATTAGAGTTTAGATAATAGAAGTATATAATCAAAGTAATTATTGAGAGTAGTTGATGATTGCCTAAAAGGTGTAGATGTGAAAATGACCCTTGTAAAAATTGATGTATTATAGGAGTATATAATCATCCTTGGTTATGATAATCCAAGGATGATGGTCATCTTGTATGCCAAGAGGGCACATGTGTATTTTCACATCAATCTACCTTTTATCCAAAAACCATTTATGATATTAACCAATTACTAGAGAAACATTATCATGCATAAGGACATAAGCTAACCCTAATTTTTGAGTATCTTTTTAAAGACTATGTACATCTATTTAACTTGAGTATTAGTTAGTTCACTTTTGGTTGATCGAACTATCTATATAATCCATGTCTGATAGATATCAAGGCTTATGTCTATTTTATTTTATGTATTACATGTATGCATGTAGAGCTACATTATATAAGACATCTTTTCCCATTAGGGATTTGTGATCGTGTCAACTAATGTAGTTTTAATACCATTACAAAGTCATGATAGTAAGTTATGAGGCACATTCAAGAGTAGGTGCTTCGTAACGTGGTGACAATCTTATGAGTTAATTCCTCTTGTATAATTTTCATATGCTCGATTCATGAGAATATATATGTAAATTATCATAAGTATGATGATTATGAAGCAAAAAGTGTAAATATATTTATTATCATATCATCTCGTGGCTTTAAGATATTAGAAGTCAAAGAATAAAAGTATATATTTGGAGTAATCATAAAGGATAGTTGATACACCACCTAAAAGGAGTATAAGTATGAATATCCCATGAAAAACAATTGTTGCTTTGATGGTTAAATACCGATGACACAAATACGGGGAGATCATTCTTAGTAGTGGTCGTCCAATAATGACAATCACCTTATATGCCAAGATGATGCTAATATACTTTCACACTAATTAATTCTTTGTCTAAAAATCAAACATAATAATGACCAAACACTAATGAAGTATCATCATGCATAAGGATGTGAGCCAATTATAGAGTCTAAGCATCCTTCTAAAACTCAAGTCTCTCTACTCAACCTGAGTAGTTATTAGTTCATTATTAGTTGATCAAACTATATAAATAATTCTTATGAGATCGATATTTAGACTTTAATTTATTTTATTACTTGTATGACCCATATAATAATGAGACTATTAGATGAGATAGAATCACTCAATGAGATTTTATGATAATGGCAATTATCAAAAAGTTTGACAACCTCACAAAGTCACAATAGCAACCTACATAATTTCTATACCACCTAAATTGACTCTAAGATGAAACTATCTTTTTCTTTTCTTTTGTTCTTGTCACATATATTGATAAATGACAAATTTTGAATTATAATTACACTCAAAATTTTTTCTTGATGCATACCTTTTTTGCTCTACTGCTATCTTCTTAATAGTATTAGAAAAAATATATGCATAATATAGCATATATATATATGCATACATAATGAATATACATAGCATGTGTAATACATCCATGACAAGATAAAAATAAATATTTTTTATATGCATCTACATTACATATATGCATTATGAATATGCATAAACATCATGTAAATATTACTTTCATATGCATAGACATTGCACATATATTATATGTGTTCATTTAGAAAGAATGTGTATATTTGTATGTAAGATTATACTTGTTTGTGTACACCATAGCCACAACATATGTACATGTTATTTGTAATATATATATATATTCATTTGTATGTCATCTATGACATATATATATGTGTGTATCACATATAAATTTTTATATATACATATATAAATTATGTGCACATTGAATATAGGCACATTATTACATCATATACATTATAGTATGCATACACATGTGGTGTGTATCCTCTGTGTGTGCTCTAAGCCATAGATGCTTGGGATATACCCAATGCATGTTTAATATATATTATACATATAAAGCATCTACATGAATATGTTGTATATGACATTTATTGGTGTATTTAATCATGATATTTTATAATTTTTTATTGGTGGAGATGGTGTTGTATATTAAGTTGATAATCGAAAGGTTAAGTGTAATATTATCTTAATAGTATGAACACCATAGAATTAGGGGCATAAAAGAGAAGGTATTATTGTATAGGCCTCCTTTCTCAATATGGACCTATTTGCTTCTTTTACGACATATTCAACCTGAAAGTAATCTCCATGTTTAGCAATCAGAATCATTTCATCAATGATAGTACTCCCTAGACCTAGGGCCTATAGGCTCCTCAATAATACACCAATATATGTCATATACAACATATTCATGCACATACTTTATATGTATAATATATTGGTGGAGATGGTGTTGTATATTAAGTTGATAATTGAAAGGTCAAGTGTAATATTATCTTAATAGTATCAACACCAAAGAATTAGGAGCTTAAAAGAGAGGGAAAATGAAGAGTTGTATGTATATGTTTTAATATTTTCTAATCATAACTTGTAATATTCTTGAATTATTCGTGATGTATATTTGAAATATATATTTTTTGTTGAAAGACATTGCTAGAGAAATCTTTTATTTTATACATGAGGGTGAGGAATTAGTGAAAAGTAATAATGAATCTGTGGAATATAAGTGTGTTCATACAAACTCTATTATTGTGTAACAAACTATTTCTTTCCAATTATTTATGAAGAAAATATGTCCAAGAAATGAAGATTAAGTCACATGCAATATAAGTTTAACTTTAACATTAAATTCAAACCATATTGATTTTTTGGTTGATTATACATCAATTTCTAAGATGTTTCACTTTAACTAGATGTACTTCCATGTTTACCAATCCCAAAATACCATTGAAGGTGAAGTTATTGTCAATTAATAAGGTTTGTACTATGTTCATATGATTATTGTACCTTTACTAGGTTTTATTAACCAAGTTTGAAATTTGATAACAATATCTATCATCTTAATTTTCATAGTGAACCTACCCTAGCGGGATGTTTAAAATTAGCAATTGTTGGTCATAAATTCATTGAAAAAAATGGCATAAACATTAACCCACATAAATGAAGTTCCTTGAGTTCTAAATAAGGGGTACCTATTAACATTTGATCTCACCCTACTTAATGCAATATGAGAGTGCAATAATTGGGTCATGTCATACCTTCCCAATTGCCAATAGTTTTCATGATTCTACATACCTATTGTCTTTAGCTAAGAGGTTCTAAACAAATTTAAAAGAATTCCACCAGGCACATACTAGTTGTATGAAAAGTAGAAAACATGCCTATAAAAAATCACTATCATCCTTTAGGGGGCTCGAATGTTGTGCATCTCAATGCTTTCCGCAATAGTCATAATCATTATGTGAAAGATGTTTCCTCATCTTAGCTAGTTATGCAGTCAAAAAAATGTATGTCTTCATTTCTTATCTCATCCTGTGTACTCTTGATTATGAATCATGTCAAACAGGTAAAGACCTCATGCATAAAACGGGATACACATCTCTTATAATCAAGCATTGTATATGAAAGAAAAGTCTTTTGTGTACTTGGTAGGCGACTTATATAATTATTATAAGTTGATATCATGGATTTATGATCACATTATTTAGACAAACCCTAGGATTATTATTAAGTTCACACATTCTAGTGATGACCACTTTTAACAATTATCCATCACATATTCAATTTTCATACTATGGTTTGTAACATGTTAGTCTGTCATTATTATTGACTCGTCTCATATGAGTGATCCTCATGATGGAACTCTTTTCTCAGCCAACTCATATCATACGACTCCAATGATTGTATGTTCTTTCTAGTCTGTGATATAATATGCTCTAAAAATTATAATGATTTCATGACTCCTCTGAATTAAAATTCCCATGAATAGTAACTTTGCATTCGAATGAATCTATGGTGTGAAATATTTTAATTTGATCTATTTTATTGTATTAGAATATTTATAACTACTTGCACTAATTTACTCACATCCCAATGAATGTATTGCTTAATTCATACCAAATATTTTAAGTATATTAAATATAATTAAATTCAATTGAATCTTTATACCATTTTCATAGTATTCAAGTTTGTTGTTGACAGACATTATGCCTCAAATATAACTTGTGTCTTGTTCATCTAGCGAGACATGCGACTCAGACAGCCCCCAATGATATAATACACCCAGGGTAATAATAGTAGTATGCATATATAATAAATATCAATTTTTTTTTTGTTTATTCTAATTTGTTCTTCATGATTCTTTAATTTCATGAACATTACTATGTATATCAAGATTAAGATACTTTCGCAAAAGATTCATAGAACTAATCCGCGTATTATCCTTTAATAAGGAAGATACTATTTGTGCTATTAGGCCTTGTGGCCTATTATAGATGAGTTGTGTAAAGTGAAAACATGACATATGTAGATGCCTTATTTTAGTTTTTGACATTGCTTACCATTATTTAATATTACAAGATGGGCATCATGTGTCATTGACATCTTGAGATCCCCCAACTATTTTAGGCATACCATCATTTGGGGTGGACATATTGTTCGCAAAAGACATGCTAAAGTAGACCACACATGTAGGTCACCTCTAATATAATAAAATCTTGCTGTTCTCCTGGTTGGTAAAGACTTTGAAAACTTTTATCATCACATGTGCTGCCATCATAACACCTATCTCCAGACCCCAAATGAATGTGTGAACTTTGGGATATCATATGGGATGAAAACCTCAATGTGGAGATGATTTGGGAGAAGGTTCTATTATACTTTCTAGTTGATGCAGTTTGTGAGGTTTAGAAAAAACAATCCACTTGTGTGTGTAGCTACCTACTATTTCATAGGTAAATTTATTGGTATGATTTTTTTATCACAATCATTGTGTTATGTTTTCCATTACTAACTCACAAATACAAATTTTATAATCCTATTTTGCTATATTAGTAAGTTTCATCATCACACAGTAATTGTTCCACCCACACAACCCTTATATGCACATTGGACTGATACAATGAGATAAAAGAATAATCGACAACTAAGATTGTAATATTTGGTGCATATGGTCATGTAATATTATGTTTCCTTCGTGCTTAATAAAATTAAAATACTACACAATGATTGATGCCATATTGTCAATCATTTTAACTATCTTTATCTTCTATTATATAAGTCAATCATTTAAACTATCTATATCTCTTATTATAGCTTTGGTCAATTATGTTCTCCAACCGAGAGACTTAAGGACATTACTATGCTATTAGAACAATGCGAGAAATTAAGTCTTTAGATGTTAGATCTCAATCACAACATTTTAGAATGCATATTTTAAAAAAAAATAATAATAATCTATTTGTTATCATATTGTACATGACATTGATGAATGCATTTTGATAATTGCTTCCACCATCAAGGCCTTGCCCAAATCATTGTCATGGTACATGGATATACACCATGTGCACATGAAAATACATGCATGCATATACATGTGTATGACCGACATTCCTCTTTAGCCTATCATTCATGTCCAAATATTCCCTCTTGTCATCCAACCGTATCGCCTAGCTCATCACATCCATATTGAAACAAGAGGTTCTGCCCCAATTACTCCCCCCTAGTAGAAATGGGAGCCACATAATCATGTTTGCAACATTAATCCTTAGTGGAATGCACACATCTGCAAGCAGTCATACTCTATACACACGTTCAGTCGAATGATGATCAACCAGGTGATGTTGCATGTGGTACCCTTTGCTTTGCAATGGCATAGTAAAACAATGAGCAAAGTGCAAAGGGAAGAGGGAACCAATTTGTAAATCTCCCATTGTGTAAAAATACATTTTATTGCATTGGGATGAGAATGGTTTTTTTTTTTGGTGTTCAGACATTATTGGTCACATATTGTTTTGAACATTACATGCATGCGCATTATTAGTGAAAGTTCACTTTTTTGAAAACAACAGTTAAAAGGTAACACAAAGATGATATATGAGGCAAAAAAGAGCAATACACAAGGCATATCAGTTCGTATATAAGGTGCCATTGATTGTACATTATATGGAGAGGGTCATACATACCTCAATGATAATGATAATACTTAGAGCACACCAGTTTGATACATAAGGAATACTTAATGAAACTAAAATGTCATTCTTCAATCTTTTGATAGTCTCATAAATTCACTTATTATTGAAACTAAAATTTCATTCTTCTAACATATCAACCTGTTCTATTTTATTTTCAAAAAAAAAAAAAAAAAAGAAAATTTTAGGGTTCTAATTAAGTAAAAGTGAAAGACACAATCTCTACAAATGAAAATTTACTATGAAATCTAGAACATCTGATATGTGCATATAATTTCATAAAACCAACGATAAAAAAAAAAACAAACACAAATTTAATTTACAAGCTAGCTTGTTCGAAAATTAATAGAAATATCATGGAATTTTAGAAATCATAGCTATCAAACAAATTGACATTCCAAACTTATTTTCTAATATTCATTTTTTCACCAAAGATATTTTGTACTTTAGAGAGATCATTCCCATTACTATAATGGATAGTTGTGGGGGGGTACCAAGATTTGTGCAGCACACACCAATGCGACACATTGGAAAAGCTATAAGTGACAGTCTAGATCATTTAGGAGGGAGGGGATCTAAGAAAGATTTTAAAAATAAGTACTCATGGCTAAAATGAGAGGAAGGAGATGCTGAAAGAAGAACAATGCATTATCATGGGAGGGAGGATGTATGAAAGGAAACATGATTTTTTGTTTATTGTTTTAGGGTTAATATGAACGAGGAGTACATGTAGAAGTGTCAAACGGGACGTGCCGGGTCAGCCCGGCCGTGCTCTCGTGCTAGGCCTGGCACGGTTCTGTGGATGTCAGCCCGGCACGGGTCCACGACACGAATTCACCGGGTTCAACTAGGTCGGGCCGAACCCCTAATTTAAAAAAAAATAGGTTTTTGGTATGCGCTGTCGTGTCCCCGCACTGCCGAAATCATAATTTTAAAAAAAAAATTTAGGTTTCTCAGCTCGTGCCGAGGTACCGTGCCGGGCTAGGCACGGCAGGAGGCCCGGTTGGCCTCGGCACGGCAGGAGGCCCGGTTGGCCTCGACACGGCACGACATGATTGATGTCGTGGTCGGGCATGGCACGAGCCCGGGCATGAGAAATTCCCGTGCTGGGCCGGTCCAAGCACGGCCGAATCGTGCCGTGCCTCGTGCTGGCCCAGCCCGGTTGACACCTCTAAGTACATTCCATTTTATTTTATTTTATTTTTGGGAAAAAAAAAGAGAATAAAACATGATGACTAAACATGTTAATGGGGCGATTAAGAAGAAAACTTCGTTTTAAAATTATATATGAGAATGAGATGAGAAAACAACATCCATCAAATATTTTTGGATTCAAGGTATGTTTTTTGAATTCGTGAAAATTTGGGTACTAATTTAGGTGCATTCAAAACTCATCCGTCTCGGATTCAAAGCCCACCTACAAAATAATAATTTTGTAGTTCTTCAAACATAATTTTCCCAGTATTTAATACAAAAAGGCGTTTCTGAGCAGGTATGTTATCCGTGCAGGACTGTTAAAGACGGGGAGGAAGTCTGAGAGCGTGACTGATCTGCAGCTAGCTCAATGGGCGAAGTTGCAATCGCGAGATGAGGCCGAGACTGCTAGTGAGCTTTTTTCCGAAATGCGCCGTCGTCACCGAACCTGCCAATTCCCTGGCTTGAGCCTGATGAATCATCAATGCTCTCAGCATCCTGCTATCTCTCTCCTTTTCCGCCGTCACAGGCCTCAGCTTCGTCGCCTGTGACGATCATGCATAGACAGTGCAGTTGAACGGTCCCGTAACCTTGTCAATCTTAGGTTGTTTTTAGGAAGAAACATTATAATTCTTCAAGCCCCTTCCTATTTGAGGTCAGTAATATACCTTCGTTTCTTGGTGCCCTGAACAGCATATGGTGGCGTACTGTCGTCTTGTTCATTAGCTTAATCGTTAGATCTGTTGGTGCTGTGTTCGAATTCTTATAATCGGCGTGATTCTATCGTGCTTGTGCATGATAGAAAAGTGAATTGTTAGGTATACCATTCATTCCGGCCGTTCTTCCGACATTCTTTCGGGGCTCGAGTTCTTATTAGCCGTCTGTTTTGCTTGGCGTAGGCTTTTGTGATGGCTAATCGGGTGAAAGAAACTGAAAAAAATGAACGTATAATTCGTGGACTGTTAAAACTTCCGGAGAATCGTAGATGCATCAACTGTAATAGTCTGGTATGGTTCTTGATTATGTTCTTGACTGTTTTTTAGTTGCCGATTGATCCTGCTTTATCGTATGAAGGAATGCTATTTGTTTGCATGGCGATCCGCGCTTCCCATCCTTTTTATTCTCGCCGCCTCTTATCCATTTCATTTCATCCCTGCTTTTTCCATGTCTTGGACAAGCAACATTTGATTCTACAATCAGCTGTTATCGATAAGATCTTGATCAGCTGTGACTTGCAGAAAAAAGTTTCTGAAGAAGATGTTCATCAGAACAACGTGATCAAAAACAAATTAGCTGTGATGATAGATTACATGCATCATGATTCTTAAGATGCCGACATGTCTATTTATTCTGTGATTCCTCTCGAGTAACATCAGCGTGTGATGTGGTACAGTGGTTTGATTTGTTTTCCATGAACAGGGACCACAATACGTGTGCACCAACTTCTGGACTTTCATCTGCACGACCTGTAGTGGGATTCAGTAAGCACGAGCGAGCTTTCTTCTTGTCATCTCTTTACTATCTGGTGTGTTTACTCTTCATTGTTTGTAGCCGCGAATTCACACACAGAGTAAAATCTGTATCCATGGCTATGTTTTCTCCACACGAAGTTTCCTGTCTTCAACAAGGTGGAAACCAGGTATTTATGTAGTTTCTCTTCATCCGTTTGATCTCTGCACATTTTCTCTTTCTCCATGTTCCATGGGTCATGCTCTCTCTTTTCCTCAGTTTTTGTTGTTATGTTATCAGCGTGCAAGGGATACTTATCTCAAAGAATTGGACCCACTGCGTGAAGTTCCTCTGGACAGCAGGTAATGATGTGCTCTGCTCTTTTAGTATTGCATGCTCTGAATGATGTCTTCTCCAACTGTCACCATGATGAATTCTGACAGTAATGCTGAGAGACTTCGAGATTTCATTAAGCATGTTTATGTGGATGAAAGGTACAGAAGTGAGAGAAAATATGGCAGGCCACCAAGCTTGAAGATGGTTAGAATGGGTTTCATAGTTCTTCTCGACACCTTCTTGATCAATTTTGTATTAATGTTGAAACCTTCCTCTGCACAGGGTGAAAAAGAGTCCTTGTATGAGAGTAGGGCTGATAAAAATTATGGGTCTCGAAGTCCACAATTCTTTGACTCAAATGAACGCCATTATAGTGGTGGATCTAGCCCTGATGGTCGAAGTGACAACCAGAATGCAAGCTATGGCTACGGAGGAAGAAGTCCTTCATGTGATGAGGCACATGAAAGAAGGTTGAATGGGATATCTAGTCCTGCTAGAAGAAGTGATGAAAGGAATGCTAGATATAGTTTTGGGGAAAGAAGCCCTGGATATGACCTTGGAGGCCAACGGAATAACATTAGCAGGAGAAGCCCTGCTCATCATGAGATAGTAAATGATTGGCATCGTGAGGACAGATTTGGAAATAAAAGAAATATTGAAGATGGCAGAGTCTCTGATGTTGAATCTAGGGTGGAAAACAGCCAGCGTGAGCCCCCAAAGCATTTGCAGGCACCTAGCCTGCCTGCAATAAGACCTATTAGAGAAGTTTTGGGGGATAATAAAGTGGTTCCTATTCGAATTAGTGAACCTCCAAAAGTCAACTCCACGAGGATTGCTGACAGCCTCATGCTTACACAGGTTTTATTCACTTGCTTGCTTCCATGGCTTTATTGTGTTATGTGTCGTTGTTCATTATTCTATTTCTTGTTGCTTTTGAAATTATGTTCTTTTATTTTGGCTTCTATTATGTGACCCCATGGTTCTACCAACTCCCAATATTTCTTATGGCTCCTTCTTTGGTTACCTTTGTGTAGCTTTATAATTTCAAAGAAAGCACCTTTTGTTTCTTTGACTTGGGTAAACCCAAACAATCTAGATAGTTATGGTCTCTTTTTTTTTTACAATGTCATGTGTCTTTTATTTTGGTTATAGGTATTAATTGGGCTAGGTGCCTCGGGCATGGTCCATGCCACGACTCATGTCGTGCTGGGCCAGCATGAGCAGTGCCTCGTGAAGGGCTAGGCACAATCCATGTGCTTAGCCTGGTGGCATGGCCCATTGACCCAGTGACTCATGATTGGCTATGAGTCATGGGTCAACTCCCATCGGGTGACTGCTTGAGATGATGAATTATTATTTATTTTAAAATCATGCCACGTAAGTTGGATCTTGCTTATGTGATTGATTATAATTGGCCAGTCATGTAAGCCGGCAACCCATTACATTTTTACGCAATGGGTTCTGATAGCGATTGTCCGGCATGACCATGTACTTGATTGTGCCATTGTGTCGTGCTGAGCTGGCCAGCTAGTTGACACCTATAATTTTGATAAATAATTTGTATATTGATCAAGTTGATGATAGGAAAAAACTATGAGGGAGCCCGAATGCCCTAGTTGTAGATGACTATTTTGTGGTCAGTGTAAGGTTTCTTATCATATCAAGACTATTGGGGAAGTGACGTGGATAAGAATAGAAGGATTGTCATAGAATGGAGGGCAGTAGTATATCTAGTTTTGTCATGGTTGATATCCATGGATAGTGATGTCAATGAATTGAATGACTTTTTATAGCTAGATTGTGTTGAATCCAACAAGTTTTTGTTGTTCCACACCCAAATGTCCTTGCAAAGTTTGAGTTTGACAATTTTTGTGAAATATCGAGACTTGATTATTTGGTTGAAACTAGGATTTTTCTTGTCACTGAAAATATTTAAGAAAACTAGTGGAACAAAGAATTTTCCCATACTGGAGGAGAGATAATGTTTAATTCTATTCTAATTGAGGCTTATTCTATATTTGAGGATCAATTTTTTTTAGTTAGAGGTTGATTCCTTGGAATTTATTGAAATGTTCATAAAATCTATTTGTCAGGAAGAATTCATTATTGGGAAAATTGTTATTGTGAAATCTAATACTTGTGATGAATTGAATTGTATTGCATATTAAAGCATTCATCCTCATCTAGGGTTTGCATTATCTGCAAGAGTTAATCCTACTCTTATCCTCATCTTGCTTGGGCATGTGATTAGAGTATCTTTTTGAATATATCCTATAAATATTTTAAATGTTATATTCTATAAATATTTTAGTTTGGGCATGTGAACATTGTTCTTATGTTATTATTATCATTATTTTTATTTAAGAAAAGCTTAGTCATTCATTTGTGTAAGTTATGTTTGTATTGTCTCATTTCTAGGGTTTTAAAAGGCATTATTGAGGCATGCCTTGGTGTGCGCTTCGAGATGAGGCGTGGAGAAAATGCCTTTGCATCTAAAAAAAGCTATACACATAATAGGCATAAGCTTTCTCTTGTGAAGTATTTTGAGGTGTACTTTGATCACTCCTTTCACGCCTTGAATAGCGATGCGTATTCTTGGGAGGAATTATTCAAAAAATAAAAAAAAAATCATAAAATTGTAATTTGAAATAGTATCGTTCATCAAAGGTACACATAATTTTATTTATTTCATTATTTATAGATACATAAAAAAATAAATTAAACATTAAAGGTTGAATGTATTAGTGTATGTAAGGTACAGACATTAGGTTGTGAGAATACAATCTACAAAGAAAATAAAATGGTGATATGATTTTGATAGATGAGATTAGTTTGGATGATGAGTAGATTGCAAAGAAATAAAATCCTTTCATTCCTCTTGATCTTTGTTGGTTTCAGGATGATGTATTATTCAATATTGATGGTATTAGAGTTATAATATCTAACTCTCAATAGACTCAAGTATTATTTAATCAAAAGATTTTCATATTTCTACAAAAAAATGTAATGAAGTACAAAGTACACAAAAATTAAAATTATAAAATTTATTTAATTTAATAAAATAAAATTTATAATATTTATACTTAATTAATAATTAATATTTTATACTCGTTACAAGCAGTGTTTAATCTAACACTAATTGATGAAGATGAAAATTTACTTAAAATAAGAATACATGAAAGTAGATTTGAGGATGATGATATCATTGAAGAGGAGAATTTAAATTAAAATAGTTTATTCTAGTTTTTATTTTATGATTTTATTATGATTTTTTGTAAAAATAATAAACTAGCATGTTTTTTTAATAATTTTAATGAATTATTTTTAAATTTTTATTTATATTATATTATATTATTTATTTATAAATATTAATTAATTATATATTGTAATACTTAAAAAACTTATGTCTTAATGTCTCGAGGCTTATGCCTTCTCTCACGGATACAAAATTATCGTACCTTACGTTTTCGTCTTTTAAAATATTGCTCATTTCTTAGATTTATTAAAATATTCCTAAATTATATTGGTTAGGAAGAATTCATTCTAGGGGAAATTATTATTGTGGAATTAGATACTTGTGATGAACTGGGTTGTATAATAAAGCACTCATCCTCATCTAGGTTTTAAATTATTTGAAAGGATTTGTTTTATATTCATCTTCATATTTCTTGAGCATGTGATTTAAATATCCTTTTGAGTATCATTTACAAAAATTATAAATGTGATATATACATTCATGTTTTTTTATATTATTATTATTAATTTAAGATAAGTTTCTAGTCATTTGTCATTGTAAGTTATGCTTGTATTGTTGGTCCCCAAAAATTAAAGACCACAAGTTCGCTATTGCAAGGTTTTTCAATTAATATTAATTGACTCGATTATATTTTATATAAGATTAAAATAAATATTAAAAAAATAGTAAATAATTTATAATATTTTAGAGAGTAGATAGTTGAGAAATAGAGTGAGTAGATTTTAGTTTGGGTAAAAATTTATAAATATTAATTCTTTTCTAATTTTTTTTAATTTGGTAGAAATTTAATTGTCATAGAATTTAGATAAATGATGAATTATAGATATCAATATGTAATGGAGTGACTAATTGAGAAAAAAATGTCCAAATAAATTTTGGTAGAATTTTTTTTTTCATTACATCATGTTAGAGGAAGTTCTTTGATGAAGAGGCATCGATGCTGGGATGTGCTCGGTGACGGCACACCTTATTGGAATTATAGCCACAATTATTGCAGAAGGCTTTGTTGATGGTCGTTGTGTGGCCTATTGTACTTCCAAAGCACCTACTTATAGTGGATATTCCATTCTAATTATTTTTTAAGGTCCTCTAAAAGTTGACGATGTGAATTGAGTAGAAAAAAGTTGTTTTTAGTGATTATTGTGAAACTCATGGTGGTTGACATGTTGATTGATGTGGCGACGATAGCACAAAATGATCCATGATGAGAAATTACATAATATTAAAGTTTTTTTTTTTGAAAAACAATTGGCATAACGGACGGAATGGTGCATCAATACATAAACATTATTGATGTGATATTATAAATGCTTAAGTTTTTTTTTTGTTTTATTATTTTTTATAATAACCTATGTATTTGAAGTTAATTAAAGTGTTTTAATATTATAGTGAAAAATGTAGAGTTATATGGCTTGAGGCATGCCCTGAGGCATAGCCTGAATTAACTTTGCTTGGATCGGCATGATATAGTTCAGAATTGTGCTTGGACCATGGTTGTGTCGGCCTGAAGTACAGCTCATGTCATGTTGGGCATTGGCCAACCATGCCATGTATTGGGTCAGACATGACTCGCGTGCCTACCTTTTTATGTGTGGTTCATGTAACTCGTGACTATAACTAGACATAGGTTATGGACTAATGGACCCAACCAAAGCTTTTTTATAAAAAAATGATTTAATTGTGCTTGTGCTCATTACTTTTTCTCATAACAGGCACCGACATAGAAAGGAACATACATGACTTATTGTTTTCAATGTTGACTAAAAAACTAATTTATTTGTAGAATGGGTAGTCATTGGATTTGTTTTCAATGGTTACAAGCAAAAATATTATGGCTGTTAGATTTATGCCTATTTAAAAATATAAAAAAAAATCAAATATAAAAAAAATATTATTTTAATATAAAAAAATTTTATAAATAGAGAATAAATTTTTTTTTGAATTTCATTCTCTTATTTTTTATTTTTTTTTCTTTTCTTGTCCTGCTCTTTTATTTTGAGTTTAGTTTTCAATGCTAATATATAATTTTTATTTTTTTTTTGTTAATTATTTGTGTTGGCAGTTGGTTTGATATAACAAATTTAAAAAAAGAGGAGTTGGAGAAAAATGATGTGCAGACTTTTATATGGAAATAATTTATTTTAAATAAAAATCTAAAATATAAGGATGGTTTTAAATATATGTTCAAACTAGTGCATCTGGAAATAGCGTGACAATATCTGTCATTGTGAACGACAGTAATTGCCATGCTGTTGATTTTTTAAAACCAGAGGCCAGTGTTATGAATGTCGGCTATTGAAAACACTGTTGAAATTTTATTATCATAATTTCAGCTCTCCCCTCGCCCCTCACCCCTTGCCCCTCTCCCTCCACCCATCTCCAATGCCACCTTCGTGGAGCTTCGTTGAGCTCCATGATGGAGCTCTTCCGAGCTACACGAAGGAGCTCTTGGAGACGGGCGGGGGAGAGAGGGACGAGAAGAGAGAGGAGAGTGGTGAGGGGTGAGCTGAGATAACGATAATGAGATCTCTATAGTATTTTCAATAGTTGATATTCACTATATCGGTCTCTAATTTTAAAAAAATTAACAGCGTGGCAATGGTTGCCATTCACAACGATGGGCATTGTCACAATGTTTTCCGACATACTAGTTTTGACATATTTTTGAAATCAATCTTAAATTTTAGATTTTTTATTTTAAATGTATTATTTTCGTACAAAACTCTGAAGTGCATGCAACTAGCTAGTTTTGGCCGGGATGGCCAAACTGACGAGCTTGGTTTGAACTAGGGCTAGCCTGGACCAAACTCAGGCTAGCCTGAACCAAACTCAAGCTAGCCTGGACTAAGCTCAGGCTAGTCTGGATTGAACTCATGCAAGTCTGGCTTGACCTAGGTTAACCTGACTAGGCCCGACCCTACTTGGCACGATCTGCCCAAAAGAAGTGCCAATGGGTAGTGTTATGTTGCCTCTTTTTCGAATGTGCTGGTACAACATAACTCATTTGATATTTTTAAATTTTTATTTTTCTTTGTTAATTATTTGTGCTGATGATTGAATTGACCTAACAAATTATAAAAATGAGAAAAGTCAACAAAAAATAATGTGTGGAGCAACTAGCTAGTTTTGGCTAGGCTGGCCAAACTGACAAGCCTGGTTTGAACTCAGGCTAGCTTGGACCAAACTCAGGCTAGCTTGCTTGAACCAAACTTATGCTAGCTTGGACCAAACTTAGGCTAACTTGGATTGAACCCAGGTAAGACTGACCAAATCCATGCTAGCCTTGCCAGGTTTGACCATACTTGGCACTGTAAAAAAAATTACTTGCTGTAAACTATAACTGATGAGAATTATTTATGAAAAGAGACTTTTTATTTTGATTCTATTCTTTTCACAAGCAATACAATAATTTATTTATAGGCTATAATTTATCCTCGTAAAATTGAAAATTAAAAATCATTATTACCCATAAGAGTAACTGCTGATTCTTGATATTTCACCTTCCCTATTAATAATGGATATTTAATGTTAATTTAACAAAACATTCCCATAAACTTAAATGTTCTGTCATCTTTCATGCTGAGCGATCTTTTGTAGTTGTCGAGTAGTATTGTAGGTAGTGAGTTGGTGAGATATCCGCAACGTGGTCCCGACTTGCAACATATACTAATTCTATATTTCCTTCATTCATTTGATTTCGGATGAAGTGAAAGCGAACGTCAATATGCTTGCTTCTCTTATGATTCACCGGGTTCTTACTCTACTCAATTGCTGATTTGTTGTTAACTCGTATCTCAGTTGTATCGAGTTCTTGTTGCTCCATCTTGCCCAATAAATTTTTGAGCCATATCCCATGACATACACACAAAGATGCTGTCACATATTCAGCTTCACATGTCGAGAGTGTCACGATTGGTTGCTTCTTTGAAAATCATGTAAATGTCGTATCATCCATAAAAAATACATAATTTGATATACTTTTCTGATCGTCTAAGTCTTTGCACCAATTACTGTTGGAATATCCGATCAAGTTGTAATGTGCCACATTTGTATAGAATAATCCGAGTGATATTGTTTCTTTGATGTACAGTATAATTCACTTTAACGGATTTCAATGTGAATAGACTGGCTCCCCCCTGAACCGATTTACAATGTCGACACTTAATGCAAGGTTTGGCATTGTGCATGTGAGATAGCGAATACTTCTCACAAGACTCCGGTATTTGCTTGTGTTTACTCGTTCTCTTCCATCAAACTTATAGAGTTTTGCACCTGGTTCCATTGGTGTTGAAACCAGATTGCAAAACTTCATTCTGTATTTCTTCAAAATCTTCTTTGTATATGTCTCATGTGATACAAAGATACTCGTCTTTCCTTGTCTTACCTTCAGACCAAGGAAAAATTTTATAAAACTCAAATTTGTCATCTTGAATTCCTGTGTCATAGTGCTCTTGAAATTTTGTATCATTTAATTATTATTCTTCAAAAAAATAAGATCATCAATATAAAGAGCAACAAATAACATACTACCTACACTCTTCTTCACATAAAGGGCATGTTCGTAGGGACATTGCTCAAACTCGTTTTTTTTGAAGTATGTATCGATATGAGCATTCCACGTCTGCGATGCTTGCTTCAACCTATAAAGTATTTTCTTCAATTTTAATATATTCTTTCTTCTCCGATTTTCATGTATTCGGGTGGTTGTTTAATATAAATTTCTTCTTCAAGCACACTATTTAGGAATGCCGACTTGACATTCATTTGTAATATCGGCCATTTGAATTGAGCCGCTTGTGAAATGAACAATCTGATTATCTTCATTCTTATAACGGGAGTAAACACCTCATCATAGTTGATTCACCGTCTTTTGCATGTACCCCTTTATTACAAGTCTCGCCTTGTATCATTCTTGGACTTGGAAGTGTTGACATGAGTGTGAGTCAAACGCCTTGCTATAACCTTCTTTTAGGTTCCTAGATGCCTTCCCCCAATTCTAGCTTAGCAGCTCCAACAAGTCCTAAAGAACAGACCAAGTTACAAATTGAGGGACTAGGGTAGGTTCTTATTCCAAGCACCAAGTCAATGTACGTACAAGTGAAAGATTAGACCAATGAACCGAAAGACTGTCTTTCCTATGTGTGTGTGCCATTGACTCCTCTACTTAATGAGCTATTTCATTCCGAAACCTATTTAGTTAGAAAGCTGAGCTCGGTGATTAGGCATTAGGATTGCTCCTTCTATGATCCAGCGACATCAGAAGAGAAGTAAGAAAGTATGCTGGAGGAGTTCACTAGACCCTAATGAGGGTCATAGGCCGGATGTAGCCATTCGCCTTCATGAAGAGGATGGTGCTTTCGGACTGGGTTCTCTATCATGCCTAGAAGCTTATAACTAAACCATGAAGCATCAATAAAGAGTGCATTCACCAGCATAATAGGAGAGTTATGAAGGATTTCAAGATGACAAGAATCCAAGCTTTGAAAAGAAGTAAATCCATCTATGTTAGCGAATGCTCTTTCTTCCAACGGTTCGATAGCCAATTCATTTATGATCAGGAATAACAATTACTCAGAGTGATAAGAGCCACCTAAAGCTAAAAGGATCCAGGCTAGGGTCTACTACCACAAAGCAAGGAAAGAAGGTAAGGTGCCCATGTCAAGGCTAAGCTTAGTAGGATGGAGATACCCTTTTTTGTCTTTTAGACAAGTCTAGTAGGGAGGGAATCTCTTCTCTCAGCGAGTGAAGTGTGAAGCATATAAATAATAACTTAAAAGTGAAAAGTCACACACTGAGACATGGTCCAAGCCCGGCCCATTTAGTCTTAGATTTCTCAAATCTTGGTAAGAAGGTAAGGTCGGTCCTAATCTTTTCTCTACTTAGCTATTAGTTGAGCAACAGAAAAGCAATAATTGTAGGTTTTGTTATAAAAAAAAAAGATAACGGTGCATACAAGCATCTTTTTCCTTTTATTTGAAAAATTGCAACGTACATTTTTGCAACACTAACTCGGCCAAGGGTCACCATTAAGGGCATTCTATTTTTTTGCTTATTTCTTTTGAGACGTTAGCAATTCTCCATTTGTGCCATTGCAAAGCACAAACATCTTATTTTTGATCCTATTAAGACTTCTATGTCTGAGGCTGATGAAAGTACTAACTTCCCTTTCTTTTAGATTGATCTTATGTTGTATTGAGTTGTAAGTTAAATTGTCATTTACTTTGTTTGTGCTTTCTTCTTGAGGCTGGGAAGAAAGAATAGTAGGTTTTGTACTAGACTAGCTTTATTAACTACACGGAAAGTTTGCTTTGATAATCCTCAATTTTTTTACTTTTGGCAAACAACAAAAAGATAAAGTTGAAGGTTGACTTCAAATTACTTTAGAAGAGACGGAGCTGAATAAGTTGTCTTCTTGGCTTTACTTTTCCTTTCCTTTGGCTTTACTGTTTGGCCTTGTTGAACTGAGACGGAGCTGAATCTTTCCTTTTTCACATGGCTAGTCTTGCCCTAAAATAAGAACAAGGAATAAGAACGAAAGGAATAATTACACAAATGCTCTCATAAGTTCATCTGAGGATGGTATAGATTGATGAAGAATAAAAAAGGGTTTGGCTTACCATAAAGAAGCTGCTTTCCTTCATCTCCCTCACTAGCTCTATATAGGCTCTTATAGGCATGAAAGAGGGGAACTAAGCCTAAAATTTTGTTGATGGATGAATCTTTTGATTCGATGTAGCATAAGTTGGAGGGTTTACAAAGCTGCCTACTAGAAACTATCTGGCATGCAAGCAGAGCAAGGATCTATTTGAGATTGGACCATCCACTTAGTAGCCTTTCTTTGAAATAAGAGGCGGGAGGCATCGACTAATTCAAAATAACATTTTGTCTGACGAAAGAGCGAATAATGTCCCAACCTGTTTACGAGTGCTTCTGCATTGAACTTTTTGAATAAGGAAGGGGCTTGATTGGCCTATCGAACCTAGCACTTTCTCGAGTCGCATTGTGCCTATTCTCTGAGAATACTTATGTACTTTTATCTCCTGCTCTAACTTGCCAGTGTCACTTTGAGATCCTTTCTTTCTTTTTTAATTTAATTGATCAATTCAAAAGTCATCGTCTCCTTCTGTTCTGCCTTATAGGCTAGGCGGCTTGATTATTTTGAAATAAAGTAGGGTTTTCTCGCATAGCGCTTCTGCCTCTGGGCATTGATTGGTGCCGCTAGCAAACACTTATCTTCTTCCCCCAAAAATTTAGGGTTGCTTCCTATGATTTCAGAGGTGACTATCATATAACAACCAACCAAATCTCTCGATGAGTGGCATTTTAACTTTTTAGTGCTACAAGCTAGTGTTGGCTTGTATGAAAT
This sequence comes from Sapria himalayana, assembly GCA_029783825.1. Lineage (NCBI taxonomy): Eukaryota > Viridiplantae > Streptophyta > Magnoliopsida > Malpighiales > Rafflesiaceae > Sapria > Sapria himalayana. The sequence continues at coordinate 409,529 of JAREIK010000418.1, forward strand.
CGACCAATGAATCAACTTTCTGCTCGACCAAATAAAAGATTATTTGGTCTTCTCCCTTGCCACATGATAGATGTTAGTCGAATGTTAGAAATTCTTTCATGAGCAGCCTGATCACATTTGTCGAGCTTCTTCATTTGTATTCAAAACAAAAGGCATTAAAATCCATCTCTCGATCGCCCAGGATGGCTTTTTATGATGTATGATATTCATTTGAAATTTATTTCTTTTTTAGGCCTAATAATTTACATCAAGTGTGAAACTAGTGTATTTTGCTAAATATTTTAATATATTTTAGTATATTTCATAAATATTCTAATGAGATAAATTATTTTTAAGCTTGCTAGTACTATAAGATTTGTTATATGACACATATGTTTAACGTGAAAAATCTTACTCTATAGAATTAATTTTAATAATATTTACGAACATATTAATAGTGATATTATTACTTGAATTCATATTAAATATTATATTAAAATATTTTATTTTGTATATCATATTTTTAAAAAAATTTTAACCTACACTCGTATATGATGGGACAATAAGATGTAAAATCTCATTAAATTGTTATATATATTTTTTTTGTTTACTTTTTATTTAGAATTAATAAAATGAGCGATGATGCATGCGAATAGATTCTTATCATGACTAGTCTAAATATCTAATTTCACGGAGATTATTATTTTTTGTTTTAAGTTTATTAATTATTATTTTTTTTATTATTTTATAATTTGTTATTATGTTAATTTTATTGGTCGACTTAGAGATATTATGATAAGTAGGTTGAATATATATGTATGTAAAAATATTGTCTAGGATCTTTTGAAATTTTATTTAGAAGATCAATGCTAGCAATGAACTTGTCCATTTATCCCCATACAAACTCATGATGATAAATAAAAAAGATCATTGAACTTGAAATTGATATACAGTCAAAGATGGTACAACTTAACTTGTTTGTTTCGGTTTGTCTAGGACTTAATATATCATGTTTTTTTAATATATTATTTGATGTCTCCTAAGATGCATAGTGTTTTAATACGTAACTATATATATATATATATATATTATATATATATATATATATAGTGTTGAATTTGTTTTTATGTTTTTTATTTATAATTATATTAGAGTTTGTCTATACTGTAAATGTTTGTTTATTTTTAATTTATTTTTAAATATAATGGCCAAGTTCTACCTATGATTGGGAGATAGTCTAATCTTAAACTTTTTGGTTGGATTTTCACTATCTATGACTATGTTTACATTATTATTTTAGTCTAGAGAGTCTTTAGTAGTTTATAATTTTATTTTATTTATGTTATACTAGAAAAAAATTAACTTAAAAAAAATATTATGTGTTTATCCTGACCCTTGCCAATATTTAGACAATACAATTAAAAAGTCATGGAACAAGTTTGTAATTGTCAATTGGAATGCTCGCCCCTGAATATTATTTTACTTACAATCTCACATGATTTGTATAATATAATAATATAATAATATAAATAAAAAAATATTTAAAACTCATTATTATAAGATAACTATGATATTTTGAGAAAATGTATGAAAGTGGGAAGAGGTTAAAATTTAAGTGTGAAAAATTATAAATCTCAGCATTATATGTATATAAAATGTATAAGATTAAAAAATATATATTTTTTTGATTTTTTTTTAATTTTTTAGGACAAATCTACCCATAGCTAGATAGAAATATTTGGTTGAGAATTAATAAAATATATTTTACTTATAATTTTGTTATACTTACTGATAGTGATGATGACTTGTCAATGTGCTGGCAGAAGATAGCTCGTCATGGTGATGGGCAGTTGCAATTACTTGCAATGGCTTAAAACCCAAAGCGAGGCACATGTATTCATGTGCCATTTTTATAAATATTTTTATAAAATAACTATGTGAATGCACTCGCTTATTTTATATGAGTGCCAGCATGATAGGCGTGTGTCAAGTAGGTAGAGGTGTCAATTGGGCCGGGCCGGCCCGGCACTAGGCACGGTTCGGCCGTGCTTGGGCCGTATTGGCACGGGAAAATCCCGTGCTCGGGCCCGTGCCGTGCCGTGGCAAGGCCAATCGGGCCTTGTGCCGTGCTTAACCCGGCACGGTTCGGTGGCCCGTGGCACTGGCCCATAAGCATGGGATTTTCCCCTTCCCACAAAAAAGACCCCCCGAGCCGAGCCGTGTCGGGCCTGACTTTTATAAACTTGTGCCGGGCCATGCACGAAAGCACGGCAGTGCTCTAAAAAAAATGGGCCGGGCCGGCCCGTTTGACACCTCTACAAGTAGGTGCCGTGCTCGGCACCACATGAGGTATGTCCAAGTAGGTGGCATGCCAATTTGTGACAATCATACAATTTTTAAGTCTTGTGGGCCTTGCTTGGCACAATGCGAGGTAGGTCTTAGCATATGTCGTGCTGTGTCACACATGACAATTTTGTATTGTGCCTCAGGCCATACCACAGCAACCTAACCCAATTGGCATCCCTAAGTATATTTATCATAATTATGATTGTCTCGATCTAAAATTATAACATAATATTTAAAGAAGAATTGAATATCTTGATACAATCAAAAAAGAATAACAAATTAATTTAATAAGAATTTTGCATGAAATTTGGGTTGTAATAATTAATGAATTATATTTAAAGGTATTCTTTCTTTTTATAATATTTATTGTAATAATTAAATTATATTTTATTATTTCATGTAGCCATCTCAAAATAAAAAAATATTTTTTTTTATTTAAACAAATATAATTATGAATTTAGGATGATCATTAATCAATATAATAAAATATCTCGAAATTTTATGAGTTCTGAGTATATTAGATTACCAACCATATATTTGAATTTTTAAGCATGCAGAATGAAGTTTTTTTAGAACTAGAATAACACGTGCTTACAAAGTTTGATTTTATTTCACAGCTTTCATATCTCATAATCAATATGTGGAGTTGAGAATGAACTAGATGGTCAAAAGTAGTCAGACATCTAATTTAATTTATTATAATAGCATAAAATAGGTAATGTTATTATATTCAGTCTTCAATAAAATTCTTTTAAAAATTGTTATATCTTACAAAATAATAATAATTAAAAAAAATAAGGTTCGAATTTATTTATATTGTAATACATTTTCTTGCTAATAAATATAAGAAAAATCATCAGCTCGCTGTTGAGATTTGATTTAATTTTTGTTTATTTTTGTTTTTCCATTTTTTTTTTCATAATTTGGGATTATTTGATTTTTGGGCTGTCCTAAATCTCTCTCACACACACACACACACATATAATGATTATTATATTTTCATATTTTAAGGATTTCAATATCATAATAAATAATTAAGTATTATCTTAATTTATTAAGGCTTTTAATAATAATTTTTTTTTTCCTTTTCCTTTTACTTCGCTCTCTCATTCCTTAAACCTCATAGGGACAAACCTTAGAAACCACTTTAGCATGCTATCATAGCACATAATTGGTAGATAGAGAGTAGAGGTCAAACGGGCCGGCCCAGCACGGCACGGCCCGTTTTTCCCGTGCCCTGCCGTGCTACCGTGCCGTGCCGGGCACGGCACGGTATTTTAAAGTCGGGCACGGCACGGCTCGTGGGCACGGCGAGGCCGTGCCGTGCCGTGCCCGGCCCGCTCGGGCACGTTTGCTCAACCGGGGTCCGGGTCCCGGGAGCCAAGAGGCAACACGCAACACCAACAGCCAAGCACGGGCACGGGCGCACGGCCCGTGCTTGGCACCTGGCACTTTGACTTGGCAGAATAAAAAAATTTTTTTTTTTTAAATTTTTTTATTAATTTTCTGTTTATCTTTATTTAAGTTTATGTAATAAATAAAAAATAAAATTTTTTGTAAAAAATATTACATTTAAAATTAAATGTAAGTATGTAAAAAAAAAATTAGAAAATTTATTTTTTTTTTCAATTAAGTTTAGCATTTTTTAATATTATAATGTATTAATTAAATATTAAGATTTAAAGTTAATAAATTTTAAAATAATATTTAAATCTTAAATTAATAATTAAATACATTAAGTTAGTAAAAATTTTAATTAAAAAAAATTTAAACTACGCAAATAAAAATTACCATTCATGCTTTTGAAACCAATACTCCGAAAAAAAAAGTATAAGTTTCAACTTCAACACAACGTATAATACAAAGTACAAACAAAGCGTATAAATAAAAAAAAAATATCGAAAAAAAAGAGCAGATGAGCATCAATCGTCAAGCGGCATATAATGAGAATCATCAGCCGCAACATCAAGATCAGTATCATATGGGTCATCATCATCGGCAATCAGCTCCTCCGCCATCGTAGTGGATGTGGATGCGACTGCAGTGTCTGTCATAGTCCCAGCTTCAGCACGATCACTGATGCTAAATCTCGATTCCTCCCAATCCTTCAAACATGCCAAAGCCTCAACCATATCTGGACGTAATCTCGATCTCCTATCCGAAATCACGTTCACTGCAACAGAAAAAGCAGACTCCGATGCTACGCTCGACACCGGAGGAGTCAGTAGATCCCGTGCCATCCTAGATAGCACGGGATAGGCGGACTCATATGATTTCCACCACTGTAATAAGTCAAGATTCTTATTGTCAGAAGGTGATAGGATTGAGTAGTAATCGGTATCTAAGTACTGAGACAGCTCGCTCATATGTGAAGGTCCACCCCTACGTTTCCCCCTCGCTAGGTTAATGGAATAAGCGTCATCTCCGAATAAGGTATCAGTGTCCGTACTCACAGTCTCAACACCACCACCACCATACCTAGTATCGTAGTATGTATATAGGTCTGTCAACTTCTCGTAAATGAACCCTTCAGGTGGCTCTTCCAGGTTCATGCACGAGGAAATGAAAGTCAGGGTGTTTTCAACCCCTTCCACCTTAGCCCTAGGGTCCATGCATGCTGCGAGGCAATAAAGAGATGGAATGGTGGACCAGTACTTCAGGTACTTGGTCTCCATCTCTGCAATCATATGGGTGAGCGTCGGGTCCGCTCGATACATCCTAAACATGCTACTAATGTTGCATATGCAACGGAGTGCAATACAAGTGGTGGGCGTATAAACCGACGAACACATGTTCGTCGTGTCATAAAATATCTTCAGGAATTTCATAAATGAAATTTCTGAATCCCAGTCAGTGTCGTCAACAATAAGTTCGCCACTCTTACTATTGACGTAGTCGGATATCACGTGTTTGTATCCAACACATGATTCCAACATCAGGTACGTGTAATTCCAACGATGTCTCACATCAGATTGGAATTTCTTCTTCTTAAGATTCGCAGACAAACAGAGATTACCAAACTCTTGTAGTCTGCGAGGAGTGCGAATATACTTGAGTGCATTGCGTATATTTTCCAACGCGGGGGAACACACCTTCATACCTGCTTGAACTATCAGGTTAATAACATGACACATGCATCTGACATGAAATATCTCTCCTAAAGGTGCGTCTCTAATATTCCTAACAAACATATTGATCGCTACTCCATTATTCGCAGCATTATCGAAAGTGACACTAAAAATTTTATTTTGAATTTTATATTCCCTAAATATTTTCATCATACACTCAAAAATGGTCGGGCCATCATGAGGATGAAGAATCTCTGTGAATCCTAATATTTTTTTATTTATTGTCCAGTTTGAATCGACATAATGACTAGTGATACATGCATAAGAAGAATCATCGTGACATGTCCATATATCGGACGTCACGGACACCACTCCACTAAATGCCAAAAATTCCTTAATTATTTTTTGTTTTTCTAACTTATATATCTTTAGTATGTCACTCCTAGATGTGGACCTAGGAATCCTACGATAGGATGGCTGAAAATAAGTCTGCATGATGCGCACTACCCTCGGATCTTCCGAAAATCTGATCGGAAGATCCATCAATGTGATGAGCCTGGCCATGCCGTCCCTACCCAATTCGCTGGAGTATACGAAGGGAGTAAACTTTGAGACTGAACTCGATCCAGTCTCAAAAAATGTAGTGCCAAGTTGGGTTTGCCTAGGATCTAACGGTCCATGTTTTTTGGAAGCATATTTCAGCATGCCTCTTTAGGTGCCCAGTCCCACATGTACTCTTGCATGTTAAAAGTCGCATACAATATTTGCACTGTGCCATTTCATGTTCCTCACCCCTAACATCTAATTGTGTTATTATTTTAAAATGTGTCCAAACTACAGAAGTCCTCCTAGTTTTTTGTTTTTTAGAACTTTGGGCTGAGATGACAGGAGAAACCAAAGTTTCAGGAGCCACAGACGTTTGTGTAACACTAACATTTTCATTTTCAAAATTTAAATTTGTGTTAGGTGAATTTGTCATTTTTTATTTTTCGTACTTTTTTCTAGAGAGAGAAGCTTTAGAGAGAGAAAATAATAAAAGCAAATTATATTACCCGGTAAAAGCAATGAGGTCACTCACGTGCAAGATGCACCGCAGCCCGCAGGAAGCTTTGATGTTCAAAACTCAAGTTGAGTTTCACGAAAATCCAAGCCGAAATCAAAAACACGAGGGCCGAGAGAGAGAAGCACGGATTATGTGAGAGAGAGAAAATATAGAGAGGATTAATGTTTTTGAAAAACATAAATTTTATAGGGAGGGGGGTAGAATTTATAGGCTAATTAAAGTTTTTTTTTTAAAAAAAAATTATTTTTTTATTATTTTTTTGAATTTTTTTATTATATTTAAGGGGCAGAATCACGAGGACCGTTGGATTCTGCCTCCTAGCCGTTGGAGTCGAATCCAAGGGCTGAAAATCGCTCAAATTTTGAAATTTTTTTTTTCCCGTTAGATATATCGATTTTCTCGGTTTTCGGCAGAAAATACCGCGGGTCGGGTCTGTTTGGACCCGACCCGTGGTCTTTTTACCGGGGGGGCCCTGAGCCTGATGTGTCGAGTGACTCGTGACCGTGAGTCGCGACTCACGCCACGGCACGCGTGGCACGCCGCCAGTGCCACTGCGTGCCTGCGGGACCGGCACGGGATGGACCCGTGCCGGCGTGCCGTGCCAGGCACGGCACGAATCGTGCCTTGCTTCACCCGGGCACGGCACGGGCCCGGGCACGGTTTTTGAACGTGCCGGGCCGGCCCAGGCACGGCCGAACCGTGCCTCGTGCCGGGCCTGGCCGGCCCGGCCCGTTTGACACCTCTAATAGAGAGGGGTGTCATGCTACGTTGGTGAATTGCTGATGTAATGGTTAAATTTCAATGATACGCAGGCAAATGGGAATCCATGCAGTGGTTGGCATGGTAGTGTCGGCGTAGTTTTGAACTCTATGATACAATGGGTTTGTGTGATTAAAGTTGCATGGCACTATGAAAATTTGAGTGCTTTATGCCTTAGATATTTTCTTAGAAATTTCTTTTGTTGTGAGACTTTTATAAAAAAGAATAAATAACTAAAATTAATATTAGATTATTAGTAATAATCCAATAAAAATTAAGGACAAATATGCATTTCTTCTGGGCTACATTTATTAAATTTTTGATTTATAGTTCAAAATTATACTAGTCACCTATTGGAAGAGTCACCACATACTAAGACTAATAAGTAGGTGATGATTAATGCATAATTACTAGTACATAATTAAAGACATGAGAGAGAGGGGATGAAATCAAAAATGAAAAAAAATAGGAAAATATTATTAAAATGAAAAGTCTTGAGTGGTCCTCCTAAGAAAGCATTTATAACATAATAATTATATTTCAATTTGTATCTATTTATTAATCTAAGTTTGATGTAGGTTTTTTAATAAGCGACCAAAAACCAATTGCATGAGGCTTGTGTTTGAGTCCCACTGTGTCGTCTGCCACTATGTTTGTCACCGTCATTGGAAAAAATAGAAATTATTCACTTGAAACTTGCTTTGACATTGTTGTCGTCATCAAGGAAGCACGGACACGGCTCCCTACAGCCGTGTCCACGTGTCCGACACCTGGACACGTGGACATGACACGGACACGTGTCCGATATGCCACGTGGCGTATCATTGTACAATCCGTATCAGATACGTCACTTGACGTATCGGATGGTTGCGTCGGAAGTTGTATCTATGTCTATAGTGTCCGACGTCCGACAACGTTGGGTGGCCAACATAGCCGCATCGGCGACGTTGGCCACTGGCAGGGGCCGGGCATAATTTGAGGGTGAGGTAGGGAGCAGGCGCAATTTGAGGGAGAGGCAGGAGCGGGCGTGATTTGAGGGGAGAGGAAAGGGCGGCGCGAATTGAGGGGAGTGGCAGGGGCGGCGCGAATTGAGGGGAGTGGCAGGGGCGGCGCGAATTGAGGGGAGTGGCAGGGGCGGCGCGAATTGAGGGGAGTGGCAGGGGCGGCGCGAATTGAGGGGAGTGGCAGGGGCGGCGCGAATTGAGGGGAGTGGCAGGGGCGGCGTGAATTGAGGGGAGAGGCAGGGGCGGACGTGTTTGAGGGCGAGACATGGGCGGGAGTATTTGTGTAGGGATGTGACATAAAATAAAATATTTTTATAAAATAAAATAAAATATTTTTATTTTATAAAATAAATAATATATATTTATTTTATATAATAAAATAATTTAATTTAATTTAATGAATTTTATAAAATACCTAATATTTATAATTAATAATTTTTATTTTTTTAATCATGCCGTATCCTAGCCGTATTCGTATCCTAGTTTTTTAGAATTTGTCATGTCTCGTATCCTGCCGTATCGTATTCCCGTATCCGTGTCCGTGTCCGTGCTTCTTAAGTCGTCATGTCATATTTGTTTTAGATGAAATCCAAAATACCTACTCTATACATGAATATTTGCTATCACATAACACCATTGCCATCTTTGCCCTCACGAACTATCGGTGCTAGTTTTTGTCGGCACTACCAAAAGGTATGTCATTATTTGTGCACCTCAAAATTGATGCTACTTCATCATAATCCTCTCTCATGTATCATATTCAAGATCACTAGGGTTTTGATTTAGGGTTGCCTTCAAGGCACGCCCCTGTGAAGTAGACATATTCTAGTTGTTTCGACACAGAATGTCAGATGAATTTTTTTTTTTTCTAAAAAAAAAAAAGAAAGGTGATAAGAAATATATTCATCTTGATATTAATAATTATGTATATTGAGTATAATTATTAATAAGAGTAATAAAATATCTCAAGTCCATCTAGCTATCCTAGTATTCATCTTGATATGCTAAATAAGAAGCTCTAATATGTTTTATTGATTGATAAGTATCACGATTAGTATATATAACTTCTTTGATGCTTAATTCTAAAATTTTTAGCTTTTTCCAATGAATGATATCTTAGCTAATAATAAATTATTAGTGAATCAATAATAGATATTTATTCACAGTAAAGTAATTGACATAAAATAATTTATGTTAAAAGAATTTAATTAATATTTATATTGACATAACATTGTCATTAGCCATGACAATATCAAAGGTTTTAGACTCTACCAAAGAATTTATAAAGTATGGTTACCTATAGCACGAGCAGCAACTCTTGAGCCTAGATTGCATTCATCAGTCCGGAGTGAGATGATGAGCGGAAAGTGTAGGGAATGTAGATGCGCCTAATCTAGTAGTTCTCAAAGAACAAAATATGAAATACGAAAATATCAATCCATCATGATCATTGGATATGGTCATAGAAAAATCAACTGAAATAGGTCTGGTGATCTATTACATGGCCTTCTAACTTTGAAAAGTTCAATGTGACTCATGGAGCAACATCAACATCTCTCCCAAATTTGTCATGACCTTTTCGTGAGAAGAAAAAGTTATTATCGAAATGAAAATCTTATTTTAACACAACAAAACCACACGCGCACACGCACACACGCACACACATGTATGTATGGTTTGGGGCTTCCGCAGACCATGTATATATTGTTTGTATTTTTTTTAAAAAAATATTTTTAATATTATTTTTTGATTTTTCTTATTTTTCTCTTTTCTTCACTCAAACTTCATTTAGGGTTAGAACCCTAATTGGCTCTCGACATGGTATAGGAGTCCTCTTTTCGTGCATGAATGGGGTGTTGAGTTTTGTGTGCCATGGCAAACCTTTTATCGATCCTAATGACACTATGTGCTAGTGTTTGGCTGCATCGGTGATAGCATCGGCTTACTATTTGAGTAGGAAGTCAATGGTATGTTGTAGCCATCAGACATGCAACATCATGATTTTGATGATCCAAATCTCAATGGTGGACCATGCTGGTGGTCCCCGTGGCTATTGGCTTGATAAAAATGGCACATTTTTGTTATAATGAGTGTACATGTGATTAAAATGGTGTGAAATCTTTGTTTTCACAAGTTTGACATGCAATTGTGTTGGTCAATACTCTTGTCATCCTGCTCTAGTTTCTTATGTTGTAGATTCAATAGCTAATACATATGCCATATGTAATCATACTTTTTTTGTATTCTTTGTAGATTTTAGAGTTTTTGATATTGTTAAAACCAATGGCATCATTATACACATCAGGTGACATTGTAGAGGTGTCAAATGGGCTGGCCTGGTCTTTTTTTTTTTTGAGCATGAGCGTGCCTTCGTGCCGGGCCAGGCATGGCACGGTTACTGTACTGTGTCGTGCCTTGCCTGGCCCACTCGGGCTGGCCTGTCCGTACGGTTTGGAATTTATGGGATCGCGGGTCGGGTCGAATCAGACCCGACCCGCTGTCTTTTTTGCGGGAGCGTGCCGGGTCAGGCATGCTCAAGGGACACCCGACACGAGACGAACCTGTGCCGGTGTGTCGTGCCACAGGCCGAACCGTGCCGGGTCAGGCACGACACGACACAGCACGGCTCGGGCCTAACTCGGGCATGGAATTTTCCCGTGCCGGCCCGGCCCAAGCACGGCTGAACCGTGCCGTGCCTCGTGCTGGCCCGGGCTGGCCCAGCCCAATTGACACCTCTAATGCCCCATAACTATATGTGTTTGTGTTTGTATCTGCGTTACTATCTTATGTATGATAAATTGTTAATCCTCTAAAATGATGCTGCCACGCTCCATTCCGTGGCAGAGAAATGGCATGAATCCTGGGGAAGCTGGATCGGCGGAGGCTGTAGGAAGCTTAATTGATTTCGAAACCAACATGCAGCCATCTTCTTCCTCGGTGGCTCCAAAAGCGCAGCCGGAGGCCACAGCGAGCTCCAACAATTGGGCATCTTTCGATCTTTCCCTCGATTCTAAAACATCCCTTTCTCCTTCAACTGCAAGCCAATTGGTGTCTGATGTGGCAGCGCTAGCGATTTCAGCACCTTCTTTGGCTAACCCGTCAGCTGCTGGCTCTGCCGAAGCTTCCGCCTCCGGTCCTCAAAGTGGTCAGAGTAGTGCTAGCAGCTCTCCCTTTGCCACCACCACCACCACCACCACAGCACAGCTTCTTTCAGTAGGGAAGCCCACTGCTAGAAAAGAACTGCCTGAGGTAATGCCTTGTGAATAAGCACTTTTTTTTAATGTTTCTTTTTTGTGCAAATGGAAGTTCATGTTGGGTCGGCCACAAGCAGTGTAAATGACTTCTCTGCAGGACCTGTTTGCTGTTTCTTATTCGGGATGGCAAACTGGCATGCCTCGCAGCATTGGCGGTGCTCCACATCATCCTCCTGCTGCAGTACGTTTTTTCTCTCTCCTCCCGAGTTCCAATGTCATTTTTTCTTGTAGTTTTGATATTACGAGACAATGTCTCTCTTATTTATCAGGGGCAATATTGGTATGTTTTTTCTCCCTTAGAAGTTATGTCAGGGGCACAAATAACATCGAGATGATTGATTACTTGAGAAATTATTGTGATTCATACATATGTTGGAGATCATGTCTTGGTGTGATGACTAGTTGTGTTTTTGTCTAAGATAAGTAAGTCTGGAGGTGTCAAGTGACTAGTTGACCTGTGACCCGTGGCTGACCCCTAGGCCGGTGGACCATGCTACACTAGGCCAAGCACGTGGGTCGTTCCTGGCCCGACACTGGGCATGGCTCGTGACGGAATGGTCCAGGACTAGGCATGGTTCTGGACCATGCCGTGCTGGGCTAGCCAATGATGAACCATGTTGTGGGCTGGGCCTGGGCTCGTCCGGCCCGTTTCACACCTTTAATTAAGAATTAAGATGATGTTTGTTTTTTTTTTTCCTTAATACTGAATATAATTTTTTGAGTTTAATGCTGAATGGTACTTAATAACATTAAGTAATAAATTTATTTTTTTTAATATTGGGTAATGAGTAGGGGTAGTAACAAGGCAAAATAAAAAAAATAAATAAATGAGCCAAGTCAAGATGAGGTAGCTCCATACCAAACTTCCCCCCGTTATCATCCATAATAGTGAGTGTTATTAGTTCTCATCTTTATTAAATAATGATAAATTTTTTCATATTTTGGTATAAAATAATTTTTTATGAATAAATAAAGTCATATATTTTAACTTTTTTATTTAATTTTTTTTTTTTAAAAGTTCAGTATTATTTCAGTATTTTGTGCACTTGTATGGCCGTCTCCATAGAACCTTCCTTCTTCAGCTAGGAGCCATGTCTATTGCCATGCACACACGTGCACAAACACACACGCGTGCGCGCGTGCGCACACACACACACAATGAAAAGTAACGTATCTCTGTTGTTTTATGTTGTGTTTTTTTTGACAGCTTTCTCCACACCCCCTTGACCATTCATCCAAGTCAACAAACCCATTTGATTTCATGCAGCCAGCGACCATGTTTTATCAAGCTGTTCTTTCTCTCTCTCTCTCTCTCTCTCTATCTTTCTCTCTCTCTCTCTCTCTCTCTCTCGTTTAATCATATGCTATTTTTTCTTATTCTATCGATCCATGTGATGCAGATGCCCATGTCTGTGGAATCATCCCTCCCTGGAAATGTTGCTTTGCCACAAATTCCACCTTCAGCCTCAACCCAAGCTGCTGCAACAGGGCTACAGCCCCAGGTGTTGATGCCCCATTCACTAAGTAAGTTCTTGTGGCGTGGTTGATTTTTCTTGTCTTGTGCCACCCCTTCCAAGTAAGGCTCCTTGTGCTTTTGGGCTCACAGTACCAAATGCTGCAGCAACAGGGAATCTTGATGGTTCCACCAGCAGCAGCAGCAGCAGCAGCAGCAGCAGCAGCATTTTGGCGCGTGGGGTTGCTGGGGCATACCCTTCAGTTGGAGGGAACCCTTTTGGCTGAAGGAGACCTCAAGCCCAGAAACATCAAATTTCTCCGCATTGCTAAAACATATGGATTGGATTCTATTTGTGTTAATCTTTTTTTTTTATTGATTTTTTCTGTTGCTGTCTGTCGTGTGAGCTTTCCCAAATTTTGAAGGATTACAGTATTGCTAAATCAAATGCCAGTTCTCCTTTGTTCTTCCTTGCTCTTCGTTCTTGAATCTTCCCATCCATTTTCATCTTCCATTCATGTAATATAATTTTTTGTTCAAGTAAAATGCTGATGAACATCAGCATTGTACAAACAACAATTTTGTAATATTAAAATGGCTAATTTAAAAATTTGTTAATGGCCAGAGATCTTTCATTTTTTCTACAAGAAGAAAAATCTTGTATAAAATGTCCACTTAAATATTGTACATGGTGAAATAAAAAACTTTCCTTAAAAAAAAGTATATTTTTTAATTCTAAAAAAAATTTGAGAAAATTTTGATATATTTCATATATCATAATCATCTCATAGTCCAAATAAATAAATATTAAATTATTGCCAAAGATACTTAAAAAGCAATTAAATTATCTTTGAATAATTCTAAAAGTAATGCAATATTACAATTAGGGTAATTTCTATTGCATAAAAATATCCCAAAGCAATCCTGGGAGATGAGATAATGTAAGTTATAGCTACAACATATCTATTGCTCATGTCTCAACAGCATGATAAATTTTACTAGCAGATATCTTGGAAAGTATATTCGGTGTTCCTGAGGATTGAACTTGTGATCTCAGGATAAAAGTAGCTAACCTCTTTGGCAACCAGACTACCATGATGTTGAAACTCTCATGAGTTTGCTTGAAAAACATTGAACGATCTGCTTGATTCTGTGAATATCCATTCTTCTTAAGATCTCTTGTAAATCTATCAAACCAAGGCCAAGCTCGAGGACAATGCTGGAGGCCATTTAGGTGCCATCTTAGTTTACAAACTTTGTTAGCATTTGTTTTTGAATAAAAACATGGAGGGATCTTCATATAGACTTCTTCCTCTAAAATTGCATTTAGAAAAGAATTTTTGGTATCTACCTAATGAAAAGGCTAGTCTAGATTAGTTGATAATGATAATGAGACTCTGGCTGTGTTGAGTTTGGCAACAGAGCAAAAATTTATTGGTCGTGTTAAGTTGCTCGACTTATATTGTATGAGACATAATGAATACAAGATGGTTGTCATCATTGAGTCTGTCCCAATGGTAGTCCCCTTATAGTTATCTATTCGATACATTATCATTGAGATAATAACTCAACTCAACTTGAGAGTTATTCATAATTTAAAACAATTTCGTCAACTACCCTTAATGGTTGTTTCGTATGTTTATTTTTATTCCTCAATCTTAGGTACCATAAAGGCCAAAGATTATATAGTTTGTAAGTATTTATACTTTTAGTTTTGTAAGTATTATATTTGCATAATTAACATATGCTTCTTTCAAGTTTTACCAGTAAAAATTATCTAAGTAAAAGCAACTCTCAAGGACTGTCACCACCTTGCTAATCACCAGTCACTCATGCATATCCCAAGGATTGCCTATCACCATTCTCTTTAGTGATGATGTGATTCTCATTTGAAAGGTGACTACCTTAGAAAAATATTCTATATAACATATATCCCTATTGAGAACAAGTTTTTTTAAGACATATACAATAGATTGATATGTAAAATTATTTGTACTCTCAGCTTCATTATTATTATATTCATAATTAATGTACTTATAAATTAGGTTCAAATATATAGGTTTACCGCATGTAAATAGTTAGAAGGGCTATCACTTTTTTTCTATCATATGTATGATTGAGTTTTATGGTTTATCTATCATCGTCAATCATGACAATCTCTCACAAACCTACTGATACTTGAAATCCTAGTTCAAGTTCTATTTAATAACCATCCATCAATATTTATAATGCCAAATAAAACACACACACACACATGCACGCACACGCATGCACACACACACACTCACGTACACTCACACACACACAAACTAATATCACATCATATATATTCAAATTACTTAACCCTAGACCCATGCTATTTTGGTAATAATTTTTGAATCTACCTTAGAGATAGGGGGTTTATTTTTTATTTTTTATATTTTTTTGTTTTATTTTTTGTTTTTTTATATTTTTTATTTTTTTTTTACCTTAGAGATAGGGGGTTTGAGAGCTGCATCCCCAACTTTAGGCATTATATTAAGCCTTGCATCACTTGCTTGCTTTTGGAACCTTAGAAAGTATGAAATTCAGCCATAGGATTTAATAGTTGCCACGACTTTGCTTATTGCATGGAGGGAGATGGAGAAGAATGAGAGAGATATCTAAATTTCTATATCTTTCACTTTTATACTTAATCAATTTTATATTACTCTAAGTAGGAATTCACAACTTTTAGAAGAAATCAGGGTCTCGGTCTTTATTTCTTAAACTTGAGGTCGCAACTCTAGAAAGTGATCGCAACTCTAGAAAGTGATCACAACTCTAGAAAGTGATTGCAACTCTGGACTACATCATGATCATTCTATAACATATAGTTGGTGATAGTAATGACCATGACTTGGTCCTAATATGTCTGTAACATGAAGTCATGCTAGTGTTAAGTGGCCATGACATTGTTCATTTGTCTTATTGTCTTTAATAGAGCGCTGCAAGATGGGAAATAGTTGTGACACGGTGAAGAGCTTCTCATATTTATATATGATCATGACATGATGAATGACTTCTCATATTAATATATGGACACAATGATGTGATAAAGTCATGACATTGGTATTGGCCTTTCCTAATAATTATATGACTATGACATTGTGATATAACCATAACACTATGAAGGTATTGTGTATCTTGTGGTCACAACACTGGGAAATGTCCGCATAATAAAATTTGCTTTTTATTTCTTCAAGTGTTAGTGGCATTATTGGTGGTTGCTATACATGCATTCACTTTTGGCATATATCACGTTGTCATGATACATTAAGAATGCCATGATACTAACAATCAACTCGAGTATAAAAGTTGTAGTCTTGCATTCCTCTGAGAATAAGAGTCACAATCTTGAAAAATGAACATACCCGAGTAATATCCTCTGTAACTTTTAGTCTCCTAAAAGTCATATCTTTGAATAATTTTCATGGTCTTGGCATGAATAGTTTTGACTCTATAATGTTCTTTAGCTCAAAAGTCATGACTTTGCAAAAAAAAAAAAAACACAGCTCTGACTTGAGACTATCGAGCCACATTAAAGATAAAGTCGTGATGTTTGTACTTGACTATAACCTTGAGTAGTAGGGTACTTGGTTGATGTGATATAAAATTAATAGCATAGTCATTTAAATTTCTCGAGATAAGTATGGCTACAACTCTATGATAATATCACGACCACTAATGACATGTCACACAATAGAAGGATTTTGCTAATGAATTGATAGTAGGATCTTAACATACAAGGATTGCCCCGACCAATTAGATTGAGTTTTGGTCATGAATAGATATCAAAACTACAAAAGACTCAATATTCAACCCACATTGCTAAATACCTCCAAGAATCTATTAATTTCATTACAATTTATCAAAACTCACAAAAACTCCTAAGTTGTAAAATCAATCCATATTTTCTACCATTTCATAATTACATAACATCATAAAAGACAAAAATACCTAGGAATGTTTAATAGTTTGAACAAAGAATAACAAGTCATAGTCATTCATAGTACCATGAATTAGTATTATAGAGAAAAAAATATGTAGTTGCAACTATTCTCAGTTCCATAGTAATTTGATATAAGAGAGAGATCAAAGTCATGACCCATTACTAATACTGTCTTTGTGCTCTATAGACTAAATATATAGTCATGACCATTCCTAGCACTATGATCACCTGTTTTAAGAGAGAGAGAGAGAACAAAGATAACTCATTCCCAGCATCATAACTTAGTGTTCCAGAGATAAAATGTACAACCATGACTATTTCCAATACTATAATATTCTTAAGTCAGAAAGAGACCAAAGACACGACTCATTCCTAAAAAGTCACGACTTTCAACGTAATGTTTTCATCAAGTTGTTCAAGTATAAAATAGAAATTAATGAATTTCGAAAACAAATTGTAGGGCACGAGAAAAAAGTTGAAAGATAAGGTTTTGAGAGCAAAATTTTTCCCAATCTTAGGTGAGATCCATGAACAAAGGTGCAATACAATACACATGTATAAACACTAAGGGAGAGGGGCATGACTTTCAATTCATCCAAGGGGAAAATCTGAGGTGCATGATAGAGTATTCTGGATTTATGATGTGATTCTTAGGAACTCTTGAGGGGTGTCATTGGGAACCAAAAATTTTATGATATGTATATCTAATTATCTCATATGAATTCTTTCTATTGTCATGTTAAATTGTATCTATGATTGTTGTATATAATTATGTGTGATGAATGCTTTATGAATAAATTTAATTTTTGATTTTTTTGTAATTTGGTTATTGATGGAAATGGTAATCATGAAGAACTAAATTTTTTTTTGCTATCATGGTGGATGATGACATATAAATAATTAAGCATACTCATGTATAATTATAAGAAGAAATTGAAAACCCTTTCAATCATGATGGGGTAGTCAAACTTATTCACAAAACCTGATGTTGTGGTATGTTAATCAAGTGAGTATGATACTTATGAAGCCAAAAATATTATTGATTTTATGATTATACATGTCTTGGAAGAACTAGCTTTCAAATTATTAAGTATTTTATAAAATATTTTATTAAGAGTTTCACCTTTATTATGGGAGTCATGTGTCATCATATTAGTAATTAGATGATTATAGGAAAATCATGAGATATGTGTGATTGAAGGTGACTCATAAGGTAGTGATAGTCCTGCGAGCTCCTTTCTATTATGTGACTATCACTAGTAATATTTAAAGAAAAAATATATGTTAACTATACAATTATAACACGTACGAAGCTAAAAATACAAATATTTATACAACATCAATTTAAGTCTATATGATACTTGAGTTCACTGAATAATAATACACATATGAAGCAATAATCAAGAGTAATTGATGAGTTACCCAAAAGGTATGAACTTGTGGATGATCCTCAAGTAGAGATAATCTTTTTTAGTGGTAAAATACCAACTGAACAACTATGAGGGGATCATCATTAGAGAGAATCCAATTGTTAATAATCACCTTATATACCAATATAGTACTAGGGCATTTCAATAATAATTCTAGGTTCATTCTGTAACTAAACCCAATAATATCCAAACTATTTAAATTAGCCACCATGCATAATGGAATGCACCAATCTTAAAATTTAAGAATCTTACCTAAAATTTAGTCTTATCCACTCAACTTGAGTAGCATTTTGCTGATTGTAGATTGGTCGAACTTCCTATATAATTTTATAAGATTAATATTTAGACAAAAAATCTATTTTGCTACTTGTATGACTCACAAACTTGTGGTACTAGTTAGACGAGAGACTCTAGTCTAACAAAGTTTTGAGACTTTATCTAATCATATGAATTTGGTATCATAACAAACTCAGAATAAGTTTTTGATATTATTGTCGGTGATTATTTAGTTTGGTTAGTCAACTTTTGTCAACATAACTATCTTTGAAAAAAATTTATTTATGTTTTTAGTAGTTTAGATATCAATATATTAATTTTGTGTCTTGATTAGCATTACTTAAGTTGGAGTCACTTATTCATATCTTTTTGTTAGTAATATTTCTTTATTTTTTTTGTAGTCATCGTATCTTTTATTAGTAGAAACTCTGAAATTAAGTAAATACCTCTTTACCTAGAGATTAAGAAAACTAAATGAGTATTTTTGAGACTGAGTTAAGAAAAACAAATGGAAGGAATTGATAGCAATAGAGATGCCCAAAAAAAATGATGTGCAAGCTATCCAATAATCAAATCATCACTACATCATGAGAGATTATTTTTGGCCTATGATGATGAATAGCTACTCTGCGACACAAATGCAACCAATAGAAGCCAAATATTTTAAGTTTTAATAGTGATGGTTCAATAATATTAGTATATTGATAGGATATCAAAGGAACTGAATGTGTATATCATAATATTTTAGGAGTTATTTCATACAATTAAAATGAAAAGAGTTAATCTAGATACCATCATGTTATATTATCCATCTTCTTTGTGAGAAAAGACATGAAGTTGCTTCTAGTAGTTATCTCAAAGCTTGACTGAGAGTTGAGACGAACTTATACAAGCTTTTCTTATGAATTTCTTCTCACTTCAAATCATCTAATAGTTATCGAGTAAGATAAACTAATTCTACCATGATAAATTGAAGACTTTGTATGATGCTTGGGATCGATTTAAGAAGTTGTTGAGGAGATACAATTAACATGGGTTTGAGTTATGATTCCGAGCCCAAATCTTTTACAATGGACTCAACTATATGATGAGGTGTATACTTGATGTGGTCTCAAGTGGATTGATTATGAACAAATTACATAAGGAAGCATATTATTTATTTGATGAGTTAGCGAAGTTGAAGAATAACTAAAAAATTCTCATTAACTATTTCTTTGATAGAAAACAACCTAGAGTGTTGGAATTGAATAGATTTATTATGATGAGATAATGATTGATGCATTTCTTAAAAGGTTGGAACTCCAAGAAGAGAAGTAAAAAGAAATATGATAAATTACTATTTTGCAACAACAAAGAAATGATGAATTTCGATCATGCTTATCAAGTGGAGGAGACCAATACTTTACAAAAAAATTGGTATGTGTTCCAAAACATTAAGAGTTTCTCCATACATTATCATTTGAACATGATAAATTATGAGAATTTTGTATGAAGGATATGAAAATGGGTAGTTTAATATTAAACATGTCTCAAATAATTTTGAGAATAATTCTATGAGATACAATATTCAAGTATGATTGAGTTTACATTATCCATATTTAAGACCTAAAGAAAATACTTTCATCAATCAAAAGTTGATAAATTTGTTGACCAAGACAAAATGAAAAACTAATTTTCAATAAGACCAAATGGAGAGACTTGAGATGAAATTGGAGAAAATAATTGTGGCAATGAATAGTATAAAGAATTAAATTGAACGATTGATACTATCAGTGAAGGAGAAGAATATCAATGAACTACCAAGCGATATTGAAATAAATTTAAAGAAGTGTTTATCAATTATACTCAGTAGTGACAGAGATTGAGTAACAACACATGGAGAAAGCTAAAAAAGAGAATTGAAACTGATACTACCATGATTTTCCCAAAAGTTGTGACTCCCATCATGATAATTTCTGAAGACATGAAGTCCAAAGAATAGAATGCTTAACTCAACTACTCAGCTATGATAGAAGAAAAAGAAGTATTAGAGGAGCAGGTAGAGATTACTTGAAATACTAGAGAGATTAATGTGACAGAGAATAATATTAAAGGTAATTTTTTCCAAACTTTTTTTTTCCATAATAATTTAGAAAGAAAAAGTTTGATGAACAATTTGAGAAATTTATAACCATTTTCCATAAGTTAGAAGTCATCATCCTATTTGCTGAAATATTATCTCAAATGCCTAATTATGTAAAATTTATGAAGAAAATAATGAGTAATAAGAAGAAGTTGCATATATTTGACATGATGAATATGATGAAAAATATAGTATAACTATTCAATGAAAACTCCCAAAAAATTTGAAGGATTTGGAAACTTTTATGATAGCATGCATAATTGGGGAACATACATTCTGAAATGCATTATGTAATTTGAGATCGAATATCAACTTAATGCCTTTATCAATAGTACAAACATTAAATCTCTATCCACTCACACATATTCTTTTTTTCCATAAAATGTAGTAATAGAATTTAAACCCCACTACGACTCATGTATATGTCCAAAAAAAGAAGTAGCACCACTATCTAGACATACTTTTACTGTGACACTTAAACTTAGTCATAGCTACCCCTTGTGCATGATGGATTCGATGTCATTAATTTATATAGAAGAGGAGTATTTACTAATAAATGAGCAATCACTTTAGTATAAAAAATAGCTCTACAATGAAAGACTAAATAAAATTAGTTATTTTGGTGATTATTCATGATATATTTGTATAAAAAATAGCATTAAAATAAATAGCATTTCTAAATTATAGTTTTGATTGATTATTATGAATAGTTTTGAAATTATATGATTTTTGTGTGAAATATAGGTTTAGAGGATTATTAAGAAAGAGAGGTGCAAAACATTATATAAAGTCATAATATTTATTGTGTTATGACTTTGTTACACCACATTGAGTTATAGATACTTTTAGCTAAAACTCTACAAAATAGCCATGATAATCTTTATATGATATAACTCTATCACCTCGTCGACACAATTATTTTATTATGCAAGATATTTTTTTTTTGACTTTGATATTTTTTTAGGGTCACAATCATACTAACTCATTATATTTTTAATTTTTTATGGTTAAGATATTAATTATATGTCATAACAATCAAGTACCTCACTAATGCTCAAAACTATGACAAACCTTCAGCATTGAGACTTTCTCATTATGGAGTCAAGTCAAAAACAATACCTATGACACTATTCCCAAAGTAGTGACTTTTAGCCATAGAAAGTTTTAGAGAGCAATACTTGAGTTAAAGTCTTTTCCAGGGTCATGGCTCTCAATTATGGAGAAATGACCAAAAGCATGACCTATTTGTAACAATACAATATTGGGTTATAGAGACAAAATGTAGAAGTCATGGCCATTCCAAGTGCTCTGACTTAGTATTACAAAGAAAAGATGTATAGTCATATCATACTTAGTTTCATGACCATCTGATGAAAGAAATAGACCAAAGTCAAGACCCATTACCAATACCATAGCTTTGTCCTCTAGAGATGAAATGCATAGCCATGTCTATTCTAAGTGCCATGATTATCTAATGCAAGAGTGAGATCAAAGTCACAACCCATTCTCAATACACTGACTTTGTGTTCTATAGATAAAATACATAGTCACCACCATTCCCAATATCACAACATTATAAAATTAGAAAGTGACCAAATTCATGACTCATTGCTAAAAATTCATGACTTTCAACTTAAAGTTTGCACCAAGTTGTTTTAGTATAAAAAGAAAAATTGAGAATTTCAAACAAAAAATTCTAGGTCATGAAAAAATAGACAAAAGCTATGGTTTTAGAAGCAAAAGTTTACCCAATCCTAAGTGAGATCCACGAGCAAAGGGACGACATAAGGCACAAACATAAATTCGAAGGGATGGGTATGAATTTCGACTCATACAAATGGAAAATCCTAGGCACATGATATATTAATGTGGATTTAGACTTTAGTTCCTAGATACTCTAGAGGGTTGTCATTGAAAACCCAAAAATCTATGAGATATATTTGCAATTATCTTATGTGAATGACTGCTTAATATTAGGCTAAATTGAGATCTATGATTGTTGTATTTGATGAAATGTGATGATTACTTTATGAATGAATTTAATATTTGGATTTATTATGGTTTGCTATTGATGGATAGTCATGAAAATAATGAGTTTTTGGAGGTATTTAGAAGAGGGGTAGATCAATGAGCTCGCATAGTTTCAGCATATATTCTTGGTCAAAGCTCTACCTAATTGGTCGGGATAATTCTTAAATATCATGACCATATAAACTCGTTAGCACAATCTTTCCATCATGTGATATATTTTCAATGGCTATGATATCATCATAGAGTCATAAGCATACTTAGCTTAAAAATTTTTAATGGCTATGATAATATTTCTCCATCATAGTAGCCAAGTACCTTACTAGTGCTCAAGGGCACAATAAATTTTATAGTGCAGTAATTTTATCATTATATAGCTTGGTAGTCTTAAGTCATAGTCATAAGCTTTTTACAAAGTCAACTTTTGAGCATTAAAAAACTATAGAGCCACAACTATTCATACCGAAGTATGTATAATTAGTTATTTAAAACCATAACTTTTGGGATACTAAATATTATAGAAGATATTATTTGAGTACGACCACTTTTAAAGCCATAACTTTTATCCTTCAAGGAAGGAATAGCCATAACTTATATGCGCAAGTTAAATACTAATTCTATGACATCCTAATAGTACTATGAAAATACATTATATGTGAGAAGAGAAAGGTAGTACCACATCCACTCAAATTCTATAGACACTTAAGAAATATGAAGTTAACTTTTGGGACGTGGCTATTTCTTAGTATTATGGCTACAACCAAGTAACCAACACATGAAAGACCATCTCAGCACCATGACTATTATTTAGTACCATGGTCATTTAAATATCAACTTAGACTATTTTCCAATGCCACAGCCTCTACACATTGCTACAACTATATAATTATATGAGAAACCATCTCTAACCATAACCATTTCTCAATGCTCTAGCTCTTTTTGGGCTAGAAATGGACAAAGAAATAAAGACAACCATTTCATAATATCATGAATTTATATAATAGAGAGATTAGGCCCAATTCATGGTTATTATCATTATCGAGACTATATGTTACATAAAGATCAAGATGCAGAACATAGTCATAACTATTTTTTAGAGTTGCAACCTCAAGATGAAGAGTTGAATACTAAAATTATAATTTTCTTCTGAATGTCATGACTACCCACTTAGAGTAATGCATGGCTGCATGAGTATAAAATTAAAAGATAGAAAATTTTTGAAATTTTTTTTTCTTCTACTTCTCCCTCATGCAACAAGAAAAGTCACAATAATTATTAAACCCTAGATAAATTTTCACACTTCTAAGGGGTTTCACAAGCAAGAAAGAGAAGCATGACTCTCAAACCTCTATTTTTAAGGATATATTTGAAAATTTATACTAAACTAGCATGATTCTAGGGTTGTTATAATTTGAATTATGTAATATAATTGGTTTTATTTATGAATGATTCAATAATTTGATTTATCTTATATGAATATTGATAGATTGTGATTAAATAGAACTTGAATTATAGTTTAAACTACTGGTAGGTAAATCATGAGGCTTACTCATACATATGGTAAGAAGGAAGTGATAGTCCTTCCAATTACAATATACATTAAACCTCAAAATTTAGGTATGTTGATCATTATGAGTAATGTGCTTAAGAAGATGAAAGTATGAATGAGCTAATTTATTATACATATCTTAAAAAAATTATTTCTTAATTTAGATTAATATTATATAGAATATTTTCTAAAGGAATGTTCTAAAAAGGATAGTGACAAGAAATTTTCTAGATATGCATGAGCAAGTTGTGACTCACAAGGTAGTGACAACTTTTATGAGTTATTTTCACTCATATGGTTTCGACTAATGAATCACAAGGGAAGCATATGATAATTATGTGAGTATAATACTTATGAAGTTAAAAGTATTTATAAATCATGTGGATAATTAGTCGATATAATAGTGGAGGCAAATAATAAAAGTATACATACAAAGCAATACTCAAGAGTAGTTGATGAAGTTGTCTAAAAGATATAGGATTATTAATAATTTTTGTGCTAAGATGAATTACTATCACTATGATGAAGTACTAATAGGATGGCTATGATGGCACCACCATTGAGATAGGTAAATTGATAACAACCACCTTATATTCCATTAGGGTAAGGATTCATTTGCACAACACCTCAAATTTTATTCTATTTCTAACATAATAAATATCGAGTGACTTATGTCAAGTAACTTAACACCATGAACCTAAGACTATCTAATATTTAAATTACTGATAAAATTACTATAAGATCGATATTTAGATGAAAGTATACTACACTACTTATGCAAACCATATAATTGTAGATCTCAGTTGATGAGACACTTTCATGAACAAGCTTTTGGTATAATACCTAAGAAAATTAGATAGTATACATAATAAGTTTTTGGATTTATTGTTGGAGATTATTTAGTTTAATTAGTCAATATGAGTTGACATAATTATTCTTGTAAAAACATATATTCTTTTTAGGAATTTTGATAGTATGAAGTTTGATAAATAATTTTAGATGTAAAAGCTAAATCTTATTAATATGTTTAAACATGAAAGATTATATTTGGTTTTGTTTTTTTTTCATTTTGTTTTTTTTTTATTTTTTTAGCAACTCTTATGAGCCAAAACTCTAGGATTGAGCTAACCGATCTGGACTCATAAATCAAAAGAACTAGAAAAATCCTTGCCAAACAAAGAGCTGATAAAAACTTTATGGATGATACTAGAAGTAAAAGAGAGACCTAAGTTGGTAATGAGAAAGTTATTCAACATCCCATCTATTATTATATTTGAGAGATTATTAGAAGCTAATAGTGATGGAAAGTTATCTTGGGATTTATTTGCAACTAGTTGAAACCAATTATTTTGAGTTGAAGTCGAGTCTAATAACTGTAGTTTAGTATCACTAATATAGCAAAATGGCATCAGATGACCCTAATGGGCATGTTGCATTGTTTTTGGAGCTATGTAACACCGTGAAGAAAAATGAAGTTAGCTCGGACATAATACGATTACACTCATTAAGTGGTAAGACATGAAATTTATTTCAAATATTTACTTTGGGGCTCCATTGAGAGTAAGGATGAATTAGTGAGGGTCATTCTTGCTAATTTTTTTCAATCTCAAATTAATTCTCAACTATGGAGTCGTGATTATTTTAAGGAGTTGTTGAGGAGATATCCTCAATATAGATTTGAATTGTGATTTTAAACCCAAACCTTCTACAATGGGCTAAATTATTTGATAAGGTGCATGGTTGATTTGGTTGCTGAAGGGTTTATTATAAATAAATAACTATCAAACTCCAATAGATTGTTCATTTGGGATAAGACAAGTCAATGTATTAGAGTTGGATAGGTTCACTACCATCGAAGTAAAGATGGAAGCTCTTTTGAGGAAGTTTGATACTCAAAAAGAAAAAGGAAGAATATCAGGAGAGATTACTATTTTACATCCAAAAATATAAGATGCTAATAAAATGCAAAGAAAATGATATGTATTTTGACCCAAAAATAATGTACTAACATATTACCATTAGAACATGAGAAATCAAGAGAATTTTTTATATGAAGGCTATGGGAGTGGGATGCACCATGTAGGGCAATCCCTTGGGGGCGTAAGGAATAATGCAGTGAACTACATTATTCTAGAGGCTCCAATTTTAATTGTTTACCATTACAAAGGAAACAAAAACCAATTTTGGATAATAGGGTGGAATTTATCCTAGTAGAATTAAAGAAAAAGAGTTATGCCCGAGATAATCGAATGACGATGCTTGAAGTAAGAATGTATGAAATAAGTAACATATAGCATTATATTGGATAGTTGATATTATCAAAGAAGGAAAAAGGAGTAAATAATTCATCAAGTGATATGAAAGTAAATCCAATGAATTATTTCTTAATATTGCTTAGAATTGGAAAGGAGCTACCGAGATATTCTGAACAAAATAATTCTAGAACTTTTGTATATGATAATGCTACGACTCTTCCAAAATTCATGGCTTTAGAGCTACCGAAGTATTTTGAATAAAATAATTCTAAAACTTATGTAGATGATAATGTTATGACTCTTCCAAAGTTCATGGCTTTAGAGTTACAAAATCATTTTTAACAAGATGATTCTAGATTTTTGGGGGTATCAAAGTTGTAGATTCCTCAAAAGTTATGGCTTCCTCAAAAGTTATGGATCAACCTAAATTTATCCAAGAACCCATGATCCCAAGTGGAGAGAAGTAGAATAATGATAGTTATGGCACCGTGACACCTAACAAAGTTACAACTAGAGGTGTCAAATGGGCCAGGCTGACCTGACCCAGTTTTTGGTGGCCCAACCGGGCAATCAGACCGTACTTGACATGGCATGGTACAATGATCATACTATGCCTAGTCTGGCACGGTTTCATCACAATAGGCTCGAAATGGCTTGTCGACCCAACAATGATGAAACCATGGTGGGTCAGGCCTGGACAAGCTAGTTCTTGCTCATCTGTGCCGAGTTTTAATTTTTTTAATTATTTTAAATTTTTATTTCAGAATATTAAAAATTTTATAAAATTTAAAAATTAATTATTTAATTATATACTTGAATAGTTTTTAGTTAATGCTAATAGTCAATTGTTAAATTTAAATTATTAATTAATTTTTAAAATTTAATTTAATTTAATTTAATAAAACATTAAGTTTATTTGTTATAATAAACAACTAAAATTGTAAAGTGTAATGTGTATGAATTAATAAAATTTAAATATGAATAAAAACTAATGCAAAATACAAATTCACAAAAAATTAATATTCACACATCAATCCAATATTAGACATCAGTGTTTGATATTGGATTTAATCATCAAACTCAAAGTAATATCATAAATAAAAAATAAACAAAGACAAATACAATATAAATGAGTAAATCCAATATTAGACATCGGTGTCTCAATTCGTCAATCATCAATGTCATTAATCATCAAATCATCTTAAATTTTAATATCTCACGGATCATCATTAGCAACTAACTCATCCACTTTTGCTACAATCCCAACACGATCCTGAATGCCCAAGCTCGAATCTTCCCAATCCTTCATGCATGTTAATGCCTTAACAATATTTGGGCATAATCTAGATCTACTATCTGAAATCACAAACACAACAATAGAAAAATAGACTCCGATGATATGCTTCACACTAGATGAGTCAGTAGATTCCGTGTCATCTTAGATAGTATAGGATAAGTTGACTCATATGATTTCCACCTAGAGGTGTCAAACGGGCCGGGCCGGCCCGGCCCAGCACGAGGCACGGCACGGTTCGGCCGTGCCTGGGCCGGCCCGGCACGTTCAAAAACCGTGCCCGGGCCCGTGCCGTGCCCGGGCGAAGCAAGGCACGTTTCGTGCCGTGCTTGGCACGAGCCGTGCCGTGGCGTGAGTCGCGACTCACGATTCAAGACTCACTGAGTCGTGACTCGACCCATCAGGGCCCCCC
Source organism: Sapria himalayana (assembly GCA_029783825.1). Classification (NCBI taxonomy): domain Eukaryota; kingdom Viridiplantae; phylum Streptophyta; class Magnoliopsida; order Malpighiales; family Rafflesiaceae; genus Sapria; species Sapria himalayana. Next base: position 437,791 of record JAREIK010000418.1, read on the forward strand.
CCGGTAAAAAGACCGCGGGTCGGGTCCAAACAGACCCGACCCGCGGTCTTTTCTGCCGAAAACCGAGAAAATCGAAATATCTAACGGGAAAAAAAAAAATTTCAAAATTTGAGCGATTTTCAGCCCTTGGATTCGACTCCAACGGCTAGGGAGCAGAATCCGACGGTCCTCGTGATTCTGCCCCTTAAATATAATAAAAAAATTCAAAAAAATAATAAAAAAATAATTTTTTTAAAAAAAAAAAACTTTAATTAGCCTATAAAATCTACCCCCCTCCCTATAAAATTTATGTTTTTCAAAAACATTAATCCACTCTATATTTTCTCTCTTTCACATAATTCGTGCTTCTCTCTCTCGGCCCTCGTGTTTTTGATTTCGGCTTTGATTTTCGTGAAACTCAACTTGAGTTTTGAACATCAAAGCTTCCTGCGGTGCATCTTGCACGTGAGTGACCTCATTGCTTTTACCGGGTAATATAATTTACTTTTTTTTTATTTTCTCTCTCTAAAGCTTCTCTCTCTAGAAAAAAGTACGAAAAATAAAAAATGACAAATTCACCTAACACAAATTTAAATTTTGAAAATGAAAATGTTAGTGTTACACAAACGTCTGTGGCTCCTGAAACTTTGGTTTCTCCTGTCATCTCAGCCCAAAGTTCTAAAAAACAAAAAACTAGGAGGACTTCTGTAGTTTGGACACATTTTAAAATAATAACACAATTGGATGTTAGGGGTGAGGAACATGAAATGGCACAGTGCAAATATTGTATGCGACTTTTAACATGCAAGAGTACATGTGGGACTGGGCACCTAAAGAGGCATGCTGAAATATGCTCCAAAAAACATTGACCGTTAGATCCTAGGCAAACCCAACTTGGCACTACATTTTTTGAGACTGGATCGAGTTCAGTCTCAAAGTTTACTCCCTTCGTATACTCCAGCGAGTTGGGTAGGGACGGCATGGCCAGGCTCATCACATTGATGGGTATTCTGATCAGATTTTCGGAAGATCCGAGGGTAGTGCGCATCATGCAGACTTATTTTCAGCCATCCTATCATAGGATTCCTAGGTCCACATCTAGGAGTGACATACTAAAGATATATAAGTTAGAAAAACAAAAAATAATTAAGGAATTTTTGGCATTTAGTGGAGTGGTGTCCGTGACGTCCGATATATGGACATGTCACGATGATTCTTCTTATGCATGTCTCACGAGTCATTATGTAGATTCAAACTGGATTATCAATAAAAAAATATTAGGATTCACTGAGATTCTTCATCCTCATGATGGCCCGGCCATTTTTGAGTGTATGATGAAAATATTTAGGGAATATAAAATTCAAAATAAAATTTTTAGTGTCACTTTCGATAATGCTGCGAATAATGGAGTAGCGATCAATATGTTTGTTAGGAATATTAGAGACGCACATTTAGGAGAGATATTTCATGTCAGATGCATGTGTCATGTTATTAACCTGATAGTTCAAGCGGATATGAAGGTGTGTTCCCCCGCGTTGGAAAATATACGCAATGCACTCAAGTATATTCGCACTCCTCGCAGACTACAAGAGTTTGGTAATCTCTGTTTGTCTGCGAATCTTAAGAAGAAGAAATTCCAATCTGATGTGAGACATCGTTGGAATTACACGTACCTGATGTTGGAATCATGTGTTGGATACGAACACGTGATATCCGACTACGTCAATAGTAAGAGTGGCGAACTTATTGTTGACGACACTGACTGGGATTCAGGAATTTCATTTATGAAATTCCTGAAGATATTTTATGACACGACGAACATGTGTTCGTCGGTTTATACGCCCACCACTTGCATTGCACTCCGTTGCATATGCAACATTAGTAGCATGTTTAGGATGTATCGAGCGGACCCGACGCTCAGCCATATGGTTGCAGAGATGGAGACCAAGTACCTGAAGTACTGGTCCACCATTCCATCTCTTTATTGCCTCGCAACATGCATGGACCCTAAGGCTAAGGTGGAAGGGGTTGAAAACACCCTGACTTTCATTTCCTCGTGCATGAACCTGGAAGAGCCACCTGAAGGGTTCATTTACGAGAAGTTGACAGACCTATATACATACTACGATACTAGGTATGGTGGTGGTGGTGTTGAGACTGTGAGTACGGACTCTGATACCTTGTTCAGAGATGACGCTTATTCCATTAACCTAGCAAGGGGGAAACGTAGGGGTGGACCTTCACATAGGAGCGAGCTGTCTCGGTACTTAGATACCGATTACTGCTCAATCCTATCACCTTCTGACAATAAAAATCTTGATTTATTACAGTGGTGGAAATCATATGAGTCCGCCTATCCCGTGCTATCTAGGATGGCACGGGATCTACTGACTCCTCCGGTGTCGAGCGTAGCATCGGAGTCTTCTTTTTCTGTTGCAGTGAACGTGATTTCGGATAGGAGATCGAGATTACGTCCAGATATGGTTGAGGCCTTGGCATGTTTGAAGGATTGGGAGGAATCGAGATTTAGCATCAGTGATCGTGCTGAAGCTGGGACTGTGACAGACACTGCAGTCGCATCCACATCCACTACGATGGCGGAGGAGCTGATTGCCGATGATGATGACCCATATGATACTGATCTTGATGTTGCGGCTGATGATTCTCATTATATGCCGCTTGACGATTGATGCTCATCTGCTCTTTTTTTTCGTTATTTTTTTTTTATTTATACGCTTTGTTTGTACTTTGTATTATACGTTGTGTTGAAGTTGAAACTTATACTTTTTTTTTCGGAGTATTGGTTTCAAAAGCATGAATGGTAATTTTTATTTGCGTAGTTTAAATTTTTTTTAATTAAAATTTTTACTAACTTAATGTATTTATTTATTAATTTAAGATTTAAATATTATTTTAAAATTTATTAACTTTAAATCTTAATATTTAATTAATACATTATAATATTAAAATATGCTAAACTTAATTGAAAAAAAAAATAAATTTTCTAATTTTTTTTTTACATACTTACATTTAATTTTAAATGTAATATTTTTTACAAAAAATTTTATTTTTTATTTATTACATAAACTTAAATAAAGATAAACAGAAACTTAATAAAAAAATTAAAAAAAAAAAATTTTTTTATAATCTGCCAAGTCAAAGTGCCAAGTGCCAAGCACGGGCCGTGCGCCCGTGCCCGTGCTTGGCTGTTGCGTGTTGCCTGTTGGCTCCCGGGACCCGGACCCCGGTTGAGCCGGTCCAGGAGACCAGGTCCAAGCCAACCGTGCCCGAGCGGGACGGGCACGGCACGGCACGGCCTCGCCGTGCCCACGGGCCATGCCGTGCCCGACTTTAAAATACCGTGCCGTGCCGGGCACGGCACGGTAGCACGGCGGGGCACGTGAAAAACGGGCCGTGCCGTGCTGGGCCGGCCCATTTGACACCTCTATTTCCACCACCATAATATATCAAGATTTTTATTATCAGAATGTGATAGTATTGAGTAGTAATTGGTATCTAAGTACTAAGATAGCTCCCTCTTATTCGACAGTCCACCCCATCATTTCTCCCTCGCTACCTGAATGAAAAAGTCATTATCTCCAAATATGGTATCCATGCCCGTACTTATAGTCTCACTACTACTATCACCATACATAATATCATAGTATATAAAGAGCTCAGTCAACTTCTCGTGAATGAACCCTTTATGTGAGTCTTCCTTGTTCATGCACGAGGATAGGTATGTTAAAATGTTATCTAACCTTAGGGTCCATGCAGTCAACCAGACAATAAAAAGATGAAATTGTGAACCAGTACATTAAATACTTGGTTTCCATCCCTAAAACTATATTGCTAAGTGTCGAGTCATCTCGATACTTTCTAAACATGTTACTAATATTGCATATGCACCTAAGTGCAATATAAGTCATGGGAGTATAAACCAATGAACAAATATTTCTCATGTCATAAAAAAACTTCAGAAATTTCATAAATGAAATTTTTGTAGCACAGTCAGTGTTGTGAATAATAAGTCCATCACTCTTATTATTGACATAGTCGAATATCACGTGTTCGTATCTAACACGTGACTTCAACATCAGGTATGTATTATTCCAATGGTGTATCACATCCGATTGGAATTTCTTCTTCTTTAGTCCCAAAGACAAACAGAGACTATTGAACTTTTATTGTTTGTGAGGTATGTGAATATATTTTAGTGAGTTGCGTATGTTTTCTAAAGTGTGGTCACACATCTTCAACCCCGCTTGTACTATCAGGTTAATGACATGATAAATGTATCTAACATGAAAAATTTCTTTTGATGGCTTGTCTCTAATAATCCTAACAAACATGCTAATGACTATTCCATTGTAAAATGTATTATTGAATATGATACTATATACTTTATTTTGAATATATAGTATATTCTCTAAATATTATTATCATTCACTCATAAATGGCCAGACCATTATGATGATGAAGAATCTCTGAGAACTCTAATATTTTTTTTATTTAGTGTCAATTTAGAATCTACATAGTGGGCGGTGATACATGTAAAAGATACATCATTGTGACTAATCTAGATATCGGATGTCACGTACATAACTCCACTATATTTCCAAAATTCATTAATTATTATTATTATTTCTAAGTTATCATATTTTAGTATGTCATTCCTAGATGTGTACATAGGAATCCTACGATATGTAGGTTGAAAATAAGTCTGCATGATACTGACTACCCTTAGATCCTCCGAAAATCTACTCGGAAGACCCATCATTGTGATTAGTTTGGCCATGTCTCCACTCTCTAACTCGTTGCAGTATATGAAGGGGGTCAACATAAAGGCTGGATTGGATTCGTCCTCAAAGACACTACCACTGAGTTGAGTAACTGAGTTTGACTAGGATTTAATACACCATATTTTTTGGTGCATTATTTGACATGCCTCTTAAGGTGTCCATTCCCATATGACCTCTTACGAGTTAATATTTTTTTATAATATTTATATTGTGTCTATTCTTCATCAGTACCCCTAACATTTTTATGTTGTATAATATTAAAGTGAGGTGAAACTATTAATTTTTTTCTTTGTTTTTAGATGTTTTGGTCGAGGTGACCAGATAAAATAAAGTTTTTGTGGCCTCGAACCTTTCCGTAGAGTTATCGTTATCCATATTATAATTTTATATATTTACATTTAAATTAATTTTGTTATCATCATTAAAATTATTATTTGTCATTTTAATTTTTTATTAGTTTATTAATTATATTGTAAATTTTTATAAAATTAAATATTAATTTATATTAACAAAACTAAAACTTTTTAACTAAAATAGAAATAAAAATAAAAACTAAACAAAACAAAATTTAAAAATTAATACCCATAATACGTAAAATCTTGTTTGCTTTATGATGTATGTATCATAATCGACAATTTACACCTGAGTCCTGAAAGCCAAAACTGAAAAGAGAGATCGAGAAAGAGAGAAAGACACGAGAGAGCTAAGAGGAGAGATAATATGAGAGAGAGAGAGAAAAATAAGATAAAAATTGAGAATGAGAGGGGGTATATATATAGAATTGAAAAAAATAATTTTTTTAAAAAAAATCATTTTTTTATATTTTTTGAATTTTTTAAATTTATTTAATGGGCAAAATCACGACAGGCATCAGATTTCTACCCCTAACCATTGGTGCCGCATCCAATGGCTTAAAACATGTGTTTTTTTTATTTTACTTTTTTTTGACAGTTGGGTCGGTTTGACCATCGAACCGGCCCAACAGTCATAGATTCCAGAAGCTTCAGCTTATGGAATGTGTAGGTCGAGACTTTGGATTTGGTCTTCATTCATTCGGACTTATGAGTTCAGACATTGGGTGCGGACTCAACCGAACACTAGCCCGAGATTCGGCCATCCAAGGCTGGGGGTGGGGCATGGTTCGGGTCATGCCAATAATTCGTGCCTTCGGGCCAGGGTACCGAGCTGTACTTGGCTCAACATGAGGCCCTGGTTAGCTCAGCATGGCATGACATGAGCCGTGCCTCAAGTTAACCTAGCATGGGCCCAACCATGGTTCTAGATTGTGTTGTGCCGGGCTAGGCACAGTTGAGTCAAGCTGTGCACGTTTGACACCTCTAGGTTCGGCACAGTGGCATGACCGTGCCTAGAAATAATCAGACATGCTAGCATGACATGACCCGGTTTACACCTCTAACTTTGCATCACCTTTTTGCACACAAATCCCTCCTAGGGCTCAATAAAATACATTCACTCGACCTCTTGGCTTCACCTTCTTTTTCTAGGCTTCATGACCTCTTCATGACTCCTTTCTATATGGTATAAGTTTCACTTTTACATTTGCATGTTTGAGCAAGTTTTCAAGTAAGAAGTCATGATGTTGGGGAATGACCAAAGCTTTAGTCTCGCCTCTCTATAACACAGAGTCATGACATTGTAGATGGTAGAAGCTTTTATCTCTTTTTTTATTAGATTATAGCAATACTAGGAATGACAGTATGTCATGCATTTTCCCTCTATAACATGAAGCTCTGGTGTTGGAATGAATGCGGCCCATGCATTTCTTTTTTGTAGCATGAAGTCGTTGCATTGGCATTGATCATGTCTTGTGCATTTCTTCTATGTAACCCAACATTGCAATACTTAGAATAACCAAGGATTTGGAAATTCTCTAGAGTAAAAAATCACAACACTTGAAATAGTCATAAATCAAGTAAATGCTCTTTGTAATTCTCTATACCCAAAAGTCATGTCTCTTTGAGAATCTCCATGGTTTTTGCCTTAGTATTTATGGCTCTAAATGAAAAATATCACAATCTTAAAAAATGACGTAGCTTTTAGCACTAGTGGAATACTTGGCTGCTATGACATAAAATTAATATCATTAAAATATTACCAGGCTAGTACAATTTTAACTCCAAGAATGTTTCATAACCAAAAAGAATATGTTACATAATAAAATAGTTTTGTCGATGATGTGGTAGAACAATGATATATAAAGATTTACACGACAAATTATATTGAGTTTCAACTAAGAATTTATGCCAAAACTACTATATATGCTCTTGAAGATATAACTAAGTCATAACATATAAAATATTATGACTTTACATGGTTTTTTACTCCACTTCCACTCAATAATTTCATCAAATCTTATATTTTACATAAAAACTACCCAATTTTATTATTATTCATTATAATCTATCAAAACTATAATTTCGTGAAGTTATTTATTTTTAAGTTCCTTTTCATACAAACACATCAAGAATAATGATCAAAATAACTAATAATATTTGGTGCTTGATATACCGAACAAACTCACACATCAAAGTTATTACACATCCTCGAGAATTAATCCCCATCTATAAAAATAAAATTAAATATTACATCCATACAATCCATACAATATAAGTATTTGCTATGACTAGATTTGAGTGGTATAGCATATTTATATGGTGGGGCTGCTTTTTTTGTGGGTATAAAAAAGATATGTGGAATGGTTTGAGTTCTATGACTAAATTTATGAGTGCATAAATATAAAGATTGATTTTTGTGAATGAATACATAATCTTTCATTTTATCACATCATGCAAAAAAAAAAAAAAAAATTTGTTCCCTCAAAAGTAGTGTTATATTTAATCATATAATATGTCAAGCTCCTCATGACATAATTGGCTTATCTCACTCAGCAACTATGAGGTGATTTGGGGTGAAATAAATATTGTGAGGAAGGCTTCCCCAAGTTAATCCCAATTCTCAATTGAACCTTGAGATAAAAATTAGAACCAGCTCCATGCCTTCTCTCTCAAACAAAAGAAAAATAGATATAAACTAATAGTATACAACTAACTCTATTCATTTTAACCAAGTTGCACAACTCTAAAAATATTACAACAAGCCCATTCTTATCCTCTAAAATCCTTCCACTATACTAATGTTGATGAACTATCACTATCAAATTTGGTTTCAACTCAAAAGTAATTTGCTTCAACTAGTTGCATATGAATTCTAGAGTTGTTATCCATCATAGTTGGCCACCAATAGTCTGACAAGGTACAATGATGATTATGCCGTTGGATAGCTTTCTCCTTGTCGCCTCTACATATATAGAGAAGAGAAGATTCTACTAGATATGAGAGAATCATAAAGAAACTCTATTATCAAATAACTACTGGACTAAATATTATGTAAGCTATTTTTAAAGTTATTTCCTAGATTTTTCAAGGTATATTTGTATAAATATAGTTAATTTTATTCTCATATATGTGAAGAATGCATCAATGGTCAAATTTTCATATTTGGACAATGAAATTCTTGACTACCTGGTTATTTATATTTGAGTTGGGCTTTACCTATTATAGATAAGATATCTATCTTAGGTTTTCCAATTTTTAAGAAGAAATTCTTCTCTTCTAGTGAAGAATTTTCAAGTTACTCTTCATATCATGTAATCTTCATATCATGTATAGTGAAAGAGTACAAAGTCTTAATGATAATAATTTTCAAGTTACTCTTTTCATACATTTACTAGAGGAGATTGGTATCTTAGTTGTACACTACATCATTTATTATGATGGTCATTAAGATACACATATTATCTTTCAATTCAGAATTTCATGAGTGGATAAATCATATTTCATTAGTTTATTATTCATTAAAGTATGTAAATGTTCATATAAAGTGATGACACATGATGTTTAATAAGACATACTTAATGATGGTACATATTTGGTATATATGGCATGAAAAAAAGTATTTATACATCATGGAATTATTATTCATTTACTTTATTAATAAATAAATAAATGAATTCCATGCTATATATACCAAAAACTCATAATCAACCACTTTAATAAGAAGACATTTTATTTTTCATATAAATTTTTTTCATTATTCACTATTAGTTTTATTCCTCAAAAAATAGCAAAATATTTGCCATAAAATTTGATTATGATTTCATTATATTTGACTATGATGTATAATGAAATTCAGGGACTTATGATGAGTTTTAGCATGCAGTTAATTAATGTCTAATATTTTCATTATTAATTTTTTTAGAAAATATTTAGAGATTGAAAAAGTCATTTTGAGTTAAAATTAAAAGTTATGTATAAATGTGGTGGAATACTATTTCTTCTTGTTGTAATTAATGATGATGATGATGATGTTATTTTTTTTTTCTTGATAAGACTTTTATATTCATTATTCACCAAATTCATTTGCATGTCATTATGACAAAGAAGAATGTTTTTAGATCTTATTACAAACATGAATTACTATGGTGGGTTTATCCACTTGTAAGAGAAACTATTGAGGCCAATACTGTGATTATTGGGGATGGTTTAGTTATAATAAACAAAACTTGCTAGTGAAGCAAAAAAAAAAAAAAAAGACATAATACTAGAACCTACGACATTTGCTATCTTATTAGTAGAAATGTTGAATTAATACTTCCTTGGGGGCACGATTTTGATCTTCATGGCCTACACCTATGAGCACGGACATAGAGATAACCCTGCTCCTACCATGGGGTCACTATGGTGACTACCCAGGTGCCAACCCATCATTATGATAAAGAAGAATCTTGTTAGATCCTATTACAACCATGAATTATTTTGGTGGGCTAATTCACCTGCAAGAGAAACTATCGAGGCCAACATAGTGGTTATTAGGGGTGGTTTAGTCATAATCAACAAAATGTGCTGGTGACGCAAAATACAAACGGCATAATACTGGGGAACCAGCAACAAGTGTAGTCTAATTGGTGAGGATGTTGAATTCACACGTCCATGGGGGCACAGTTTCAATCCTCACATCCCACACCTCTGAGCACGAAGATGGGGATTGCCCTGCTCCTACCCTGAGCTCCGGGTGATTGTTCGGGGTGCTAATTTGGCTCGAAGAAACTCTGAGTTAAAAATGATTTTGAATATATCTTATTTTGATGAAGTTATGCATTCTTATTTTGATGAAAACAAAATGTCAAACCTGTAAGATCTAATTGTAAATAAGAAGAAAATGATTTCAGATGATAATTTTGAATATATCTTATTTTTGAATTATGATAAAAAAGCTAAAATTAGACCATTAGAAAGTAGTCATGCATAAAAACTAAAAAACGATAACGATAATACATGAAATTCATTAATTTGTGTCTACAAATGTTCCAAGAATTACAACTAGAGAAAATGATCAAGCATGATTTAATATTAACTTGAACAAAAATGTTCCAAGAAAAATAAAGTTTGAGAAATAAGAAGTCTAATACTAATGTGCGGCAGTAACCTATAATATTAAAAAAATTATGTTGATAGCTAGATATGTTAAAGTATAATTTACAAATAAGATAAAAAAAACATTGTATTTTAGTGGTGTATGGTAGCTTGAATTGAATACCATCCATCATAAGGGCAATCAAAAAACAACATATGAATTATTGGAGATGTCAAAAAAATAAGGTGGAACAATCTACCAATTGACCATCATCAAGATATTCATATGATTTGCGAATAATCTTGAAGGACTAGAGAGAATTCTCTTTTCATGTGAGATACTCAGACGCACACTAGAAACATCGTTTCAAAATGTCTTAAAAAAAGACACAATTATTCATTTTTTGGATTGATGAACTACATGCATTTAAATATTTCTTTTCGGAAATTCAAAGCTACAACCCAACTAGTTGCATATATAGATAACACATTCTTAAAGATAAAGCATACAAGCGATATGTTATGCATTATTACATTGAACATACATAAGAATTTGTACGCACTTATTTACTTAGTCGTGGATGATGAGGCTAACAACTTGATATGCCTCTTTCTTATTCTAACAAAATCTATTAGGAATGATAATAATTTTTCTAGTTATATCTTAGCAAGACTCAAATAAAAGCACTACCGCCAAAAATTTTAGTTAGCATGATATGCATTAAGAATGTTAGAACGCCATAACCATTTTGCTGACACAAAGATAAACAGTTCAATAATAGTTATGTATTTGGTGGAGAATCAATATTTCAAGATGAAGGACCATGCGTCTTTAGTGGAAGTTTATATTTAAAAAGCAGAGTTAAAAATATAGTTTATTTGTTCTAGAAATAATAAAATGATAAATTACTCTGCCGAGAGTTTTAACAATAAAAATAAAGGAAACACGATTATATATATATGTGTGTGTGTGTGTGTGTGTGTGTGTGTGTGTGTGTAATGTATTCTTAAGTTTTTTCTTCATTAATGATTTTTAAAATGGTGAATATAAATATTAAATTCTACTAGTCCTTTATACAAAAGACATTGAAGAAGAATGGTGTAAGCATTTAATAAGACATAATTAAAGCTGGTCTATCAACAAAATCAATTTAAGTTTAAAGTCATGGTGATGGAGATGATAAAGTTAATTTTAATAAAAAAAATAAAATTATGGAAAATTTCAAGTAATTAGGCTTCCATGCGAGCAAGCATTGACTACAATTTAATACAAGATATAAATCCATATGCTTATTTTAACTCCCTCTTAAACCCACTCCATCCACTCCCTGGGCCAATATATGGGCCCTAGAACTTCGGAGTTGGATCATGAAAGGCTTCTATCCCAACATCATGATAAATCTAGAAACTTCATCAAACAAATATATGGTCTATTCACCATACTTTTTCCATCTAGACAACTAAATCACATTCAAACACATGATATACCAAATGAAATTAAATGGCAAGAAACTTCATCGAGATTCATCAAATATGATGAATAATAATAAAGTCATATCTCAAATATTATCAAAAAAAAAAAAAAAAAAAATTTAAATATTTATCTAGAAAATAACTTGTGTATTACTTTGAATATGTATTTCAAATGCATGTTAAATGTCATCAAATATAAAACCCACGACTCATATAGTCCAATTGGTGGGGATGATGAATTCATGCTTCCTTTGGAGGCGTGAGTTCAATCCTCATGGGCTGCACCTTTGAGCATGGGACGGAGATAACCCTGGTCATATCCTGGGGTCCCAGTGAATGCTTGAGGTGCCATTTTGGCTCGAGAAAATAATGGGTCACAAAAAAAATGTCATCAAATACAATTGATTATCATTAAAATGCACTGATCTGCATCATTAATATTCAAGTCATTGAGAATGCTCGAATGTCTCCAAACCTAACCAAAAATTATCAAATATAATTGAATAGTCATTATATATTATTGTAAGAAAATGATGATCATCAAGAAAAAATAAGTGATCATCATTGAATCCTGATCATGAAACACATTAAAGATTAATATACCTAGTAAAATAATAATTAAAATGTATCAAATTGCATCAATGGTATTCTATTGTCAAATTTGATCGAATTATCATCAAAATTTTGTCATGATAATTAAATGATTATCAAGAAATAAGTTTCAAGGACCATATATATTATCAAGAAAAAGATAATTAAATAATAATTTTGTTGTCTAGATATAGATAATTAAATGATAATTAAGTGAGTGTCATCAAAAATATTATCAATAAATATAATACTAGAATTAACTCATACTTCTATAGCTAGAAAAAGGATTCATTGACAAGACTTGATCTATGAAATCGTCATGAAAAAGTAGCCACGGATCTTACGTTGTTATGGTTGAAATAGATGTGTCAAACGGCCCGGCCCGGCCCGGCCCAAATCTTTTGAGCACGAGCGTGCCGCCGTGCCGGGCCAGGCACGGTTACTGTACCGTGCTGAGCCCCGGCACGGTTTAAAAATAGCCGGGCCCGGCACAGCCAGCAGGCACGGTGGACCGTGCCGTGCCTTGCCTGGCCCGCTCGGGCTTGCTTGTCCGAGCGGTTCGGGATACGGGGGACCGCGGGTCAAGTCGAATCAGACCCGACCCGCGGTCTTTTTTTGCGGGAGGGGTCATCGTGGGGTCGGGCTCACGGGACACCAGGCACGGGACAAACCCATGCCGGTGTGCCGTGCCGCGGGCCGAACCGTGCCGGGTCAGGCACGGCACGGGCCCGGGCACAGAATTTTTCCGTGCCGGGCCGGGCCGGTTGACACCTCTAGGTTGAAAATATAATATATTTGAGTCATGAGAATGTTCCGTGGTGTTGTATTATGATATGAATGAAATTACAATATTGTTTCTATTATTATGACTAAAGGTCAAAAAGACTCGAGTCACTATAATGTTCTATGGTATTGCAACATGAATGAAGTCACGACCTATTATATGGTGCCACGACATATTTTGACTTAGAATGGAGTCGCAACATGATGATACTGTTGTGATTGGCGACTTAAGGATTCAAGTAGTAGCTTTGTTCTTTTGTATCGTGATGTGAATAAAGTTATGACTTATTATGTACTATCATGACTTAGAACTTAAGTTAGAAGTTTTTTAGGTTACTATATCAAAGCTTGTAAGTGCAATCAAAGTAATGGAATGATGAGATAAAAAGAAGAGAATAAGAAATACTTTTTAAAACTTTGACACGAAACATAATAGTAGAAGAATTTTTCTCTCTTAATTTATTTATTTTTTGTATCTTAGTCTTGAGGCACTTTCCTTTTGATTCATCTAATCCCAAAGTACTTAATTTATTTTATGCCATGTAGGACCCCTACACCCACTTGGGCCCAGAAACCAACCACCTGTATCCCACGAGCGGTGCTTCCCACTCGAATGGCTACTTTGAAAGCTGGTGGGGATTCAACTCACAACCTCATGGAGGCACGCATTAAACATCTCCCCAATCATACTGCACATGGTTCCATTAAAATTTCTATGTAAATCCACATAAACTACATGTTTTCATAAACAAGAGTTGACATCATTCACAAAAGAATCATGGGGGGCATCATCCTGATTGCCATGGCACTGCTAGTTTGCATCATCAATAGGATTTGAGAGGTGTGAATGATGGAGTGGATGCTAGTAGTGGGGATGAGATAGCGGCCTTGCATTGTGGGAGTGGGATGAGCATGATGATCTTGTTGATTGCTTCTCACCTAATTTGGCTTGGGGTTAATTAAGGAGTTGAAATATAATGAAATGGACTTTTTCATATTGATTTTTAGTGCGTGGACTACTCATTTCCATTGAATTTCAAGATGCACGGTTGGAATTGCTTGTCGCACTTTCATCTGTGGGTCAATTTTGGAGAAATTAATCTATGAACTTAGTTTTTTTTTCTTTTTCCTTTTTTTTTTTGAAAAATCATGCTTCAATTTTACTCCTAGATAAAAGCAACTCCAACAGGAGTTGCCAAAAAATGAGTGTCAAATGTCATTTTTCAAAATTGAGCAGTGTTGTGCCACCCCTAAATGGTATTTTTGCTCCAATGGTAAGTGCCAAAATAAAGTACTATTTTAATAATTAAATATTTTTTAATTTAAAGTTATTTTTTCAACCCCTTGAGAGAGTCATTGTGAGATTCACATTTGACATAACTGCTATTTTGCATCTTTTTTTCTCTCTCCAAAGTTACCAAAATATGGCACTCATATACCTTTGATGGTATTTTGCAACCCCCGATGCACCCTTGTTGGAGCAAAAGAATTTGTGATTTGGGTGTCATTTTGACAGTTACAAGGATATCACTCCTGACTGATGGCACCTCCAGTTGGAGTTGCTCTAAGGTTAGGGTATTCTTTGTATGTTATGGCCATGTTGGCATGCTTTTTAGAATGATTTTTTTTTTTTGTGTGATGTCCATGTGGTTTCCCAAGAATGATCCTTGATGGGTTTTGTATTATTTGTATGTTGCGTGGGAGCTTTAACATGAAGAGATCACTTGAACAAGTAAAAAAGTAAAAAAAAAAAGTGGTGAGAGAATAGGAGTGAGGATGGGGTGGTGGGTCCTGTAAAAAACATGCTTTAATGAACATGCTTTGACATTCTTCACTAAAAGAAAAATCATGGGCATGTGCATTATCTTCATTGTCAAGGCACAATTATTCTTCACAACAAATAGGATTGGAGTGGAGAGTACCAACATCGTGGTAGTCTAGTTGAAAGGGGTTGGATGGGCTGAACTACCATCCTGACCCAAGCGCCCTAAGGCCCATATGTCAACCATTGAATATATGTGTGTGTGTGTGTGTGTGTGTACATGTGAGATTGGGGAGGTGTGAATAATGGAGTGTTTCGACATTTCATGGTGCAGGTAAAATTGGCATAGTTGAAGTTGACTTAGCATTGGATTGTTGCTTAATTTTTTTCTTATTGAAAGTAGTGTCAAATTGGATGGGTTGTGCCCGGGCTGCCCGGCTCAGTTCAGTCATGTCAAGCCCAGTACAGCACAGTTTTGAATTGTGCCACGGGCTAGCCCAACCCTTGGCACGGCTCATACCATGCCGGGCCAAGCACGACTCATGTATTTGGTCTTACTGCACAGTAAACCAGCCCAAGATTCCTACAGTATTTTTTTTAAAATCTAGCTGTAAAAAACAAGTACGAACCTGCCCACCCTGCAAATCCAGGCACGACATGTGTATGAGCCGGACGGTGGGCCATGCCGGGCCAGCATTCTCAAGCCGTGCAGTGCACGGCAAGACACAATTATTGTACTGGGTCGTGCCAGGTCATTGATTGGGCCACAAAAATGGGCCGGAGCCAGCCCGGCCCAGCCCATTTGACACCCTCAAATTGAGAGACTTTTAGATTTGCTCATCTAATTCTATGCTCCCCACCATTGAGGACCCCATGGACTCTATCACCCTGAATTATAGGTTAGCCTGTGGTATTTCTATGGCAAGTTAGATTTCAGGGTATTAGTTTTGAAAAATTATAATTTTTTGTAAAACAAAAAACATAATTACTAATAAAATTTTCACAATACCTTGTCGAACATAAACATAAATTTGCACCATCAGTAAATAAATCCAAGCACGATCTAGTCATGTGATATCTTTTGGAGCAACAAAATCAACCAAAATAATAAACTTGTTTTTCAAAATTAAAAAATTAATCAGTTTTAAAATTTAGAAACTGATCTTCAAATACCAAATTGAAAACCAAATACCAAGGCTAAGTACCAGTTTCCGAGTTTAAATACCAGCTCTGAGTTAAATTTGTGAGATTAATTTGTATATTAAAGATACAATTAGATTACAATCTGATTATTTATTTATAATTTAAATAAATAAAATTCAATTTTCTAATAAATTTATTTTTTTGGCAAACTAAAATACAAAATCAATTTAGTTAATATATCCTAAATAACAAATTTTTATTTACCAAAAAACCCAATCCGGAATCACATGATTCACGTGTCGAGCAACATGTTAAACATTAGCGACAGCATGACAGACGTTGAGCTCCATACTGCCCCACGCCATCATCTCAAACATGTGGGGATTCATTCCAAACCCCAAATAACTGCTTTACCAGACAGAGATGGGGACAAACAAAAAACGAAGAACTGCTTCGACTAAACAATCAACTTACAAGCCACCTTGTTGAGAACGAAGAAAGAAGAGCATAAACCAAACAAAAACTTGGTGGCCAAAAAATACGATGCGCCAGCAAGTTGATCTAAAGTTGCAGCAGAATGATTCATGATGCATGTCACGTGCATAGGATAAACAGTCAAAGCGTGTATAAGTGCTGATATAGTGTAGCAGCATTGGACCAGAGGCAAGGGAAGAAACAAGACAATGTTCAAACCAATACAAAGTGACACTCAAGAGTATATATAAAATGAGAATAAATAAAAGAAAAAAAAAGGAAAACTTAAGTATCATCCAACTGAGAACTCAAATTGTAACGGCAACTAAAATTGCAAGCGAGCTGCAATGGCAAATCGAAAATATGAGAATCTCCGGCAGCAAATAACTCAATTTCCTTCTCTTAGCGACTTTTATTGACAGAAACAAGCCGAGTACATTTGAGTGCACCGTTCAACGCTCTTTTGTTTTGTATACTCAATTGACAAAACTGCCAGCCTCAGGAATGGATTGCGGTAGAAGCCTTAGCAGTCTCAAATTGCAAAAGATGGCGTGAACTTAAGCGCCGAAGCACAGCGGAAGCGCAGGAATTGAGTTGTGAGGAGCGTAATGGGCCCTAAAAGGTAGGAGGCGGAGGGTTCGACGGAAAAGTTTCACATGGAACTGGAATTTGAGGGGAAGAATCAGGCACTGATGGTGGGGATGAAATGTATGAGAATGGAGGCGGAGAAACAGACGGTGCTGAATATGGCGGTGATGGGATTCCAACATTAACCAAGGGAGGTGGAGGAGACACGGGATTTTCACATGGGGATGGTGACGCCGGAGGCGGGGGCGGATTCGTCAGTGGCGGGGAAGACGACGCGTCCCAATATGGTGGTGGTGGCGACTGGTCCCAAGTTGGTGGCGGTGGCGACTGGTCCCAGGTTGGTGGCGGTGGCGACTGGTCCCAGGTTGGTGGTGGTGGCGACTGGTCCCAGGTTGGTGGTGGTGGCGACATAGGAGGCGAAGGTGTTTGAGGTGCAGACGGTGGCACTTGACAAGGAAGTTGTACCGGTGGTGGTGGAACACAAGGCGGAAGCACTGAAGGGGGAGGAGAAAGCGAAGGGGAGGGATTAAGTGGAGGAGATAATGATTGAAAAGGAGGCGGAGTAGAGTAAACGAGAGGAGGTGGTGGAAACGAAAACGGTGAAGGCGACGTAATTGGTGGAGGTGGTGACGGTTGTGTTGGAGGTGATGGGGAAATAGGAGCACAAGGCTGTTGTTCATATAGTGGAGGGGGAGGTGGAGAGGGTGGAAAATAACGTGAGGGAGTAAATGATTGAAAAGGAGGCGGCGTTGAGTAAACTGGAGGGGGAGGAGATAATGTCAGAGGTGGAGAATACGAGGGCGGAGGAGGCGAATTGAGTGGTGGTGGCGGGGGTGGTGGCAGAACACAGGGCGATGGAATTGATGGAAGAATAGGCACCACGGGCGGAGGAGAAACAATTAGAGGAGGTGGAACAATTGACGGAGGGAATGGAGCAATGGAAGATGGTGGCGGCGACAAGCGAGAAGGCGGAGGAAGTGGAGGAGGTGACTGGACAGGTGGTGGCTGCACAGGAGGCGACTGGACAGGTGGTGGCTGCACAGGAGGCGACTGGACAGGTGGTGGCTGCACAGGAGGCGACTGGACAGGTGGTGGCTGCACAGGAGGCGACTGAACAGGTGGTGGTTGAACAGGAGAGGACTGGACAGGAGGAGATTGCACAGGAGGGGGTTGAACAGGTGGCGAGGGGGTTAGAGAAGCAGAGGAACATTCGAAAGCATTGCAACTTACAGGTGCTGAATAACGGCGACATTCCTGGTTGGATCTCTGTAAGGGTCTCCTGGGAAAGCAATTGTGGCTATCGTTGAAAGTAGGCAACCTCAGGCACTGAGGAGATTCTCCAGTGAAGAAATTGTAAGAGTAGGTAAAATTCTCCAAGTTCTGCAACGCACAAATACTTGGCGGAATAGGACCAGAAAGCTCGTTGTGAGCAACAACGAGCTGCTCGAGGCTAACCATTCCGCCGACCGTCACCGGCAACCTACCTCTAAGCTGGTTAAAGCTAACGTCGAAGACAGTCAAATTCTTGAGCATGCCGATCTCCCTGGGCAAGCAGGATTTGAGCTCATTATCCATTAGGATAATTTCGTTTAGATTCGACATGTTTCCCAAACCAGAAGGCAAGCATCCATGGAACCTGTTTCCAGCCAAAACTATGACAGACACAGGAGAATTTCCAAAGTTAGCCGGCAGCGAAAAACTGAAGTTGTTGCTGTTGAGAAAAACAGCGTCCAAGTCCTTATCGAAGAGTGATTTCGGAACTGAACCTTCGAACTCATTATACCTCAGATCCAGGTACTTAAGCGCCGGAAGTTTCAGCACGACTTTAGGAAACTTACCGGCGAAGCGATTGTTACTGAGATCTAGCTCATAGAGGAGCGTCATGTTCGTAAACCTATAAGGAACAGTACCGCAAAACCGATTAGAATTTATGTGAAAAAAGGCGAGATCTGACAGCAAGCCAAGTTCCTCCGGCAAGTAAGCAGCGATGTTGCCGCCGTTCAGATCAATTCCTGCGACAGTCTCGATCGAGCTGTTATCCGGAGCAGAAGCACAGACGACACCAGTATAATTACAAACACCAGATCCAACCCAATCTCCGGTCATATTAAGCGGATCGGAGATGATAGCTTGCCTCAAAGCCTGCAGTGCTTGGTACGCATCTCGAAGCCTAGAATTCGTGAAATTAAGCGACGGATCGATGACCACGTTCTCTCCTCTGTCGCCGAACTCGTCTTTGTGGTAAAGAAGCTGACGCCGACCGGCGTTGCTAAAAACCTCATCGTCGGCGCGCGAAAAGGAATCGCAGAGCGAAGCGGCGAGGAGGAAGAAGGCAATGAGAAGCGAAGAAGGTGAACATAAGTGCTCCGTCTTCATGTCACATGTGGCATTTATCTTTGCCACAGTCTTAGCGGCGATAACTAATGGATGGGACAATATAAATAAAGTGGAGATGAAGAAGCGAAGGGCACGCTAAAGCCAGCTAAGTCACAGCTACATTGCCTCACCGTGTTTACCCCTCCATTTTTTTTTATTTTTTTTTTTAATTTGTTGTTTGCAATATAATAGTATGCTCTATTCTCATCCTTTCCGCGTTTTTGTGGTCTTTAATTGGCCCTTGGTTCGTGATCACCGCTAAAGTCAAGATGGAAGTCAAAGAAGATAAGACTTTTTTTTTTCTTTTTTTTCTTTTTTTTTTTTGCTCTTGTGACTGTTTCCACCCACAATATTTATTTACTATTTATAATTTATTCAGGCGTCGTTTTTTTATTTACTGCATGAAGTAAATTGCTTATTGTAATTAATATATTAAATATATATTAGAAAATGTGAATATTTTTTAGGAATTTCATTTGATTTTTTTTTTGTCCCTAAAAATCAAACTTATATTATCATGCTGGAAGTTTTTATCTGATATCTTGTGAGATATTAATAATTAATTTTCTGGCTAAAAATTTTTAAAACAAAAAATATTTGTATCGATAAATAAGTAAAAAATATATATTTGTTATTTTAAATAATAATTGAGGAGATTTTTATAAAGTAAAAAAGTTTATGTTTTAAAAACATTTTTATTGAGATACTTATTTATAGATTAATATATCAAAAAAAAATTATAATTAAAAATATTTAGACCGACAGAATAATCTTTGCCATATGTTTTACCCAACTTAATGGTAATTAAGTTAATTATAAGTGAAACTTGATTGTCATTAAATTGATAATAAAAAATTATTTCTGTAAAAAAAAAATGAAACATTATTTTTCTAAAATTAAGTTTTTAAAATGATAGTTTTTCTAGATGTACCTTAAATTAGGAGTTATGAAATTATTAAAATATTTTTTTTTCATGCTTAAAACATAATTTTTTTTTTGATTTTGATGTCTAGGAACCTATTTTTTTTTTTTTAAAATGATGTAATTAATTGTATGATAAAATAATATCAAATAAAAAATTGAAAAATTTTGTTTATTTATACTAAACCTAGATTATTCATATCGTCGGACTCAATAATTTTTATTTTTATTTAGTGTAACAAACCAAAACATATTTATATTTTAGTTTGTTGTAACACTTAAAATCAATTTTTCCTTTCTCCATTCTAATCAGTTAAAAAATGTCACGTTATATTAAAAAAAGTAGAACTATTTTTAATGTATAAAAATACTAAATATTTAGTGGTAATAGTAATAATGGGAAATAATGTTAAATTTATATTATTAGTAAGAAAAATATGAATAATCTTAAATAAGAAATAATCTTAAACATAATGTTATCATTTTTTATGCCACTCAAGCTTTTTTTCTTCTCTCCTCTCTTATATTTATACATCCTCTCTCTCTCTCCCTCCCTCCCTCTTTGTTATCTCTCAATTTATATATATATATATATATATCTTTCTGCTCTCTCTCTCTCTCTCACTATCTCTCTCTCCCCCTCTGTCTTCTTCTTAAAATGATTTTAGATAAATAAATAAGAAAAATCATTAATTGTGATTTATGAACATTCTCTTATGGCACAAGTTTAGGCTGCAGAAGGGACCTCAAGTATAAATAAGATCTTGAGCTCTCAAATATAAATAAAATAATATCATATAAATTAATTAAATTTATTCTACTATCTAATTATAATTTTGCTCACTCATTTATTTGAAATATAATTCAAACTATTCATTATTTAATACTTATTAATCTTCTCGTTCTAAGAATATATATATATACATATTAATTAACTTAAATTACTGACATATTTATTTAATCAATATCTTATGATTATCTTGAGACTTTTTATCTAAATTATTTGAGATGTCAGAATAAAATTTACGTATAATATTTGACATGATCAAAACATATATAAGTATTATCGATGAGGCATTGTCAATCCATATGATAGGGCATAAATTTTATTAATAATCAATATACACTGTATATTTGAAATAGTTATTAGACCCACTAAGCTTACAAATCCATTTATAAATCTCACTCAATTTGAATCTAAATAACTATCAGCAAGTGTATATGTTTATTAATTATTTTAAGATTAAGAGTAATAATATTCAAAACAGCAATGGAGTGTCGCTTATTTTATGTATCAGTATAAAATAATTACCCTAAGATGGTCTAATTCAACACACTCAGGTGTATTAGTGTTTCTAGGTCATACTACCTCCTTGCCTGCCTTTGAGGCTACTATATATTCGATCTCCATTGTGGAATCAACAATACGAGATTACTTGATACTCCTTTAACTTAATGCTCTACTCCCCAAGGCAAACACATGACTAGATATATATTTTTTCAAATCCTCATCTAATTAGTAATTCAAATCTGTATACCCTATAGGTATAAGATTGTCAACCTAGTACACCAATATATAATCTCTCTTTATTTTCAGGTACTTGATTATATGCTTTACAACTATCCAATATTCTTATATTGGGTTGCATTGTTATTTGCTGACCATGCCAATAGAAAATCAGATATCTTGTCTTGTGCATAGCATTGCATATATTAGGCTTTCTATTGCTGAAGTATAAAGAAATAATTTCATTTTTTCTTTCTCATCATATGTTTTTGGATATTGATTTTTTGATGGAGAAATCTCATGCATGAAAGAAAACAAATCTATCTTGGAATCTCGTGTGCTAAATTGGGCCAGAATATGATCGATATAAGCAGCTTGTGATAAGCCCAGTATTTTTTTTTTGTGATTTTACAAAAGTTTAATCCCAAGAATTTGACTAGTTTCTCTTAAGTTTTTCATATCAAACTAGTTGGACTACCATATCTTGACTAATGATAATGCTTTTACATCATTACCAATGAATAAGATATCATCTACATACACCACAAAAAATGCCATCACCCTCTCATCATGATTTTTGTGCACACATGACTCATATGGGCATTGATCAAAATCATGAGATGTAATGACTTGATCAAGATGAGTATTCCAATATCTAAATGTTGCTTAAGTCCATAGATAGATTTATTAAATTTGTACAACATATATTCTTTGTCTTTTTCTATGAAGCCATCTGGTCGCATCATGTAAATGCACTCCTCAAGAGATCCATTCAAAGATGAAGTTTTATGTCTATTTACCAAAACTCATAATTAAAATGTGTTGCAAAGGACAAGAAAATCCAGATAGACTTCAGCTTGACTAATAGGAAAAATGTTTCCTTATAATTGATCAATTCTTTCTGAGTGAACCCTTTAACTACAAGCATGACCTTAGAGGTTTCAATCTTTCTATTTGTTCTTCTTCTTTTCTTTATATCCACTTGCATTTGATGAATTTTATCCATTCAAGAAGATTCAGAAAATCTCAAACCTGATTAGAATACTTGGATTACATCTCAGATTTCATAGACTCTTGTCACATATCCGCATCTTTATCTTTAAGTTCCCCATCATAGTAACAAGGATTAATATTTTAGCTCAATAGGGATTCTGGCATAAGACTCTTCCAATAGTGTATACTATAAAGGTTGATAAATAACCTTCTAACTGCGAAGAGATACTCCTTCTAGATGTATACTTTTAGTGATATACTATGCATATGCTAATTCTTGTAAACTATCATGGTCTTGCTCTTATGGTTGTATAAATAACATGTCGATGATATGATCACAAGGTTCAAAATCAATACTTTCCTCAGCAATCCTTTCACTATGATGAGGTAAAGGAATGTTTGGAATACTTTCTTATTGTGTTTCTTCTTGCATTATATGTATTAAAGAAGTTTGTTCTAGCTTTTATCTTCTCATTTTTTCTTGAACACCTCTACCTCTAGGCTTGTAGTTCATCACATGGCCTTCTTTTAATAACCGGCCATTGGTTCTAATAATGATTTTCTGAT
The DNA here is from genome assembly GCA_029783825.1 of Sapria himalayana. Taxonomy (NCBI): domain Eukaryota; kingdom Viridiplantae; phylum Streptophyta; class Magnoliopsida; order Malpighiales; family Rafflesiaceae; genus Sapria; species Sapria himalayana. The sequence goes on from JAREIK010000418.1 coordinate 461,182, forward strand.
TTTTTGGATTATAGAAAAAGTCATCCTTGGTTCCTCTAGGATATCCTACAAATAAATAAATTTTTATTCATGATTTCAACTTTTCCATTATTTTTTCAACACATAAGTTGGGCTACCCATAATCCAAACATGTTTCAGACTAGACATGTGATTCATCTATAATTCAGTTGGAGTTGTAGGTACTAAACTAGATGGTACTAAGTTCAAAATGTAAGCAACTATTTCTAATATATATACCAAGAAGTGATTTGGTAAATTTGAATAACTGATCACTGATCTTACCAAATCCATAAAAGTTCTATTTTCTTTTTGCTATATCATTTTGTTATGACACATCATGTACATACAACTAAAATGTAATCATGTAAACCCTTATTTTGACAAGTAATTCCTAAACTCTTCCATAAGGTACTTGCCGCCATGATCAGATAGTAATATCTCAAAAAATTTATTTAGATGCTTCTTCATTTCTACTCTATATTCTTTGAATTTTTTAAAAGCTTCGAACTTTTGGCGCATCAAATAAATATACCCTCACCTTAAAATAATTAATAGTAAAGGCGATGAAATACTCACAATCACCTATTACTTGGATAGTCACAGATGTACATTAATCAGAATGAATTAACTCTAATTATTCCTTGGCCTTATTACATTTTACCTTAAAAGATCAACTAGTCATTTTTCTATCTAAACATGACTCAGATTGAAAGTGCCTCCATCTGTAATAAATCCAAAGGCACATCCTTAATTAATATTGAGATTCATTTTAGATTATATGACCTAGGCATAAGTGCCAAAACATATTTAGTTTAATTGGAAAATTTGTGTTCTCTTACATGGAAAAACATCAGTGTTATTCAATTTATTTTGTAGTAGTATAAAAGAGACATAATTAATGATATAAAGATTTTCTACTAATAAACTAGAATATATAATTTCTTTATTTAATTTGATTGTAATAGAATCATTGAACAAAACCAAATATCCAACCCTATTCAATTTGTCTTTACCATAATAAAAATTGTAATCTCCCACTATAATAGCTATCACTTTCATAGCATCACCTAAGTAAAGATTAATCTCTCCATCATTAAGTTTCTTGGTTTCCTAGAACCCCTATAAGGAATTGCAAACATGATTAGTAGCTCATGTATATGCACACCAAGTTCTAGTAGATAACAATACTAAGCATGTCTTAAATACTAGTGAATAAGATCCACCATGTTTGTTCATCATATTCAGATAAATTAGACATTACTTCTTCTAATGTCCTGGTTACTTGTAATGAAAATATTTTCTTTGAGGATTTTTCAATCCTACTTGTGATATAGAAGTTACTTGGGGATTATCAACTTGTTTTTTAACATTTTTCTTATTCTTGTTTCTTGTTGGCATAGAAGAAGAAGCTTTTTTAGCGACAATGGCATGATATAGCTTCTAGATAAAACTCATAGCTAATACCAATTCTTTAAGTAATTGTGCCAAATCTAAAAAGATTTGTTCAAATTGTAATTTAAGCAAAATTGATTATATGAATCTGGCAATGACTAGAGAATGATATTGACATGAGTTTACCCATCAATTTAAGCTCCTAGGGTAGTTTTAACAATATTTGTATTCATCAGATGCCTTATAACCTTTTCCCTATCATAACAAGTTTGATTCCCAGACATTTTGTTAATTTAAACATTATTTCATAGATTGTGAACAAAGATTTATGTTGATGTTGCAAAATATTTGACATTGAGGCCAAAATGTAACATCATGAAATCTCATCAACCTATACCCATTTCTCATAAGGCTTGGCTTCCTCTTTGGTTACTCATTTATGAGGTTTATTCAGGAAAAGATCTTTGAGTAGAAACTTGTAGTTTTTAGCTATTAGAATAATGTCAAGATTTCTTTTCTAATCTATATAATTGTTGAATCTAGTTTTTTTTTTTTGAGAATAGTGATGAGTTGATTGAAAGTCATTTTAAACCATGAAAACAATAATGAACTTGTTAACTTTAAATTCTATTATAAATATTATATCCATCTTTCAATTTTAAATAAATTCGTCATCAGTCTGATATACGACGAATAACATGACTCGATGGGATGACATCTATTATTCATTATTATTCAGGCAATACTTCTCTATTAATCTTGATTTCTAGGTAATAGTCCACACCAAACAAGACTAAATTGATGACTTGCCTTTAGTCTTATAAATAATAGTAGTGACTTTGATAAATATGATGCTATTATTCATAGCTAAACATTTAACATCACTCAATTCTAAATATATTATTTATAAATGAATTCCTCATATGTGAAGTGGTTCATGTTAATACTTGATAGAATTATTCTACTGGAAGTTTGTACTCAATGTGTCCACACGCTAATTTATCCAATAGAAAGAAATGAAACTAGACCAAAATACTAATTAATTTGCATCGCTTACAAACTAGTGATGGAGACCATAGAATCCATTCTGAATGAAATCCCTCACCCACTTAGTTATTTGGAAGGATTGAGAATTTTGATATATGTTTTAAAAAAATACTAAACTAATAAATAGGAAACTAATAAAATACCAACTTTGTTTAAGTAATTGTTTAAAAAAAAAGTATTTTATTTTTTTGTTCCATGATTTATTATCAAAATTATGATTTTTAATTAAACATAAATCCTCACGAGCATTATACACACAATCATCATATAAGTCATACACTCATCATTCACTTTGTTACATACAAGTATACAACTACTATGCACATTATCATATACAATCATAGTGTATGCAATCGCATACATCCACGAAGCATGGTATCACTTATAACCACAATGCATAACATCACATGTAATCATAATGCATGACATATGATCACGATGCATGCAATCAAAAACCTAAACAAAACCCACTTTTGAAATTACAATGGATTTTTTTTTTTGGAGTGATATCATCCTCTTTGAAATCATAGTTATACTAGTTTTCCACTTTTTATTTTAAAGTTGATATTTGCCACTATGAACTCCACTATAGTTGATGTTCACCACCATGATCTCCACCATAATTGATGTTCACCACAATGATCTCCACCATAATCAATATTTGCCTCTATGATGTTCATCATAGTCAATATTCTCCACTACAAACTTCTATGTAGTTGATGCTGACCATTATGAACTCCTTTACAGTCGATGTTTATTGCAATTTTATTACTTGACCTAATTTAATCAATAAGGAAATATTCCAAATACTCGTTCATGAAAGTGTCTCGTCAAATGAGATCCAAAAGTGCAATGAATTATATAAGTAGTATAATAGTGTTTTGACAGATATCGATCACACCGAGCTTATATTAGCAGTTCAGTTGTTCAACAATAAGAAGACTTATTTTCAATAAAATGAATACTTAGATTATTAAATAATCTTAGGCCATAGTTCATTCATATAATCTATGTGATACTATTAAATTGCTCTTCATATATTATGTTGGACAAAGAATAAAGATTAGAGTATTATGTAATGACCCCTTACTATAATGCATAGAATAAAGTGATTATCACCATTGAACCCTTCCCAATGGTGGTTCCCACATAACTATCCATTCACTACATCGCTAAATAGATAATAATTCATCTCTACACAAGGCTCATTCTTAATCATATATATTTTAGGCAACTTATTAACTATCCTTGATAGTTACTTCATATATACACTCTTATTCTATGATATTCATTATCATAAAGATTAATGATGATTGATATGGTTTATAAGTGTCTGCACTTTCGATTTTGATAAGTGTTATACTCACACAATTATCATACATATTTTTTGAGTTTTACCTATGAGAATCATATGAATAAAAGTAGCTCATATGGGCTGTCACCTTAGAGTTAAGAGACATGATTATCAAACCCCTCTCCTCTAGGGATGGAATCAAAAATTTGTATCAAACTAGTGTAGGTCTATAAGATTTGTGTAAATTGAGATATATGATGTGAATTAGTTTATTTATTAATGAATGAATGATTTGATTTATTTTATGTTATGGAAACTATGGAAGATGATTAAATATAACTTGAATTATAGTTTTAACTATTGGTAGATTTGTATGAGATTGTCGTGATGGATGGTGATAGATAAACCAAGAGGCTCACTCACTTATATGGTAGAAAGAAGTAATAGATAATATAAATATCTATTACTTATTATCAACACAAGTTTGGTACAAGAATTGTATACAAGGCATTATATGTTTCTATTTGTAGGATTATCTATGAGTTGACATTTCTATAAATCATTAAGTTTTTACAGGATAGTTTCACATTTAGTGATGATAATAATTTCCTATCATTAAATATAGAAATGAATTAAGATTCCATTTCTTAAAAAAAAATATAGAAACATAAATTTCCATCGCTAAATGTTACGCAAGCTTATCCGCCCATGACCACACGCCACAATTAGAGACAATATGATAAACCATTTCAATATTTATCTCTATTTTCATTTCTAATTCTATTTCCATATATTTTAAATTGATGCACACCTTTTAATAGTGATGGATTCTTTTTCGTTTCTAATTTTTTCAAACATAACTTTCATTTCAATTTCTAATCCAGTTTCAATTGTTTCTAATTTTAGAAATAGAATTGGAAATTTCTAATTTCTATTTCTAATAGCCTTATTTCTTGTAGTAACATATATATACACTCAATTTAATTTAATACTTAAGTGTAACATTCATGTATAAATAATGTTACACTCATATATTTATATGTGTTTATATATATAAAATATATGAGTGTAACATTCAATCACACACACACACACACACACACAAACAATATATGACCAAAATGTATGCTTTAATCGAGTGCACACTTCTAATAAGCAAAAATTGGATATATAGACATAACATGGGTAAACATAAAATGTATGTATAATTGATAGAATATATATATATATAAGCAATATAAATACATAAAAATAAAGATACAAATTGTATATATTTTACCATATTTTAAAATACATATAAGTGGATTTAGTTAAAAAAAACATAGAAGAAAGAATGGTAGGTGTATAATTTGGACATAAATTGAAATATTTTTTATATCACATATTCATAAAATGAAATGGGGAATACTCATACCAATACTCAACCACGAAAGCTAACCCCCCATTGGAATGAGATATCATGTAAGAAAAAACTATGAAAATATAACGTTATTTTAAAAAAATTATCAAAGGTTAATTGTTTTTTGAAAATTTTTTGTATTTTTGATTATGTCTGAATCGATGTTATGCAGATGAAATATGCAAACTTAGGATTTATGTGTTTTGAAAGTTTTACAAGTGTCAAATGAAAATAAACCTTCTTTCTTTATTAATAAAAACATTTTAAATTTTGATAAAAAACAATAGACCAGCTTTTGTATGATCAAGTGATGAATTAATGTAAAATTGTGCTTGTCATAATAACATTAAAATCCTGCTTGTTATGACATTGATGTAAGACTACAACCCATAAGCCATACTTGTTATAATATTAATAACAAAGAAATCACATTTATTGTTACACCATTGATATCATAAAACCCATGCTTGTTATTATATAATTGATATGAGGCTTCAACCAAAAAACTATTTTTATTTTTATATTGTTGGGAAGTTCATGTCTATAATTATAAAACAGACAGAAATGAAAGTTTTGGTAGCTTAAAGATTTAGGATATACTATATATTTAATTTTGGGATAAGTCATATTTGGAAATGAGTTCTTATATATGTATAATAATAGAATTTGTGAAACTATTAGAAATACTTGTTAATTTTCTAGTGTTAGAAAGTTTATGTCTATAATTATGAAACTGATAGAAATACTTGTTAATTTTCTAGTGTAATCTGCAAAAAAAAAAAATGAAGGTTTCAAAAATAGAATATGTGAAAAATCATTAAAAAAAATAAAAATACATCTACTTTTTTGAGTTTTAACATCTCGATTATATATTTGTGATGTGTGTTAGTACACCAAATTTATTAGGTTGAACCCCATGTAATATAAAGTACAAAAAAAAATCTGAATGTTTGAATTTTTTTGAATGTTTGTAATATAAAGTAAAAAAAAGTGAAATAGTATACTGAATATTTGATTTTATATTTGTAAAATATGATTGATGTTTATAACCAATATGCTAGTTCAGGGTATGTTCAATTTATATTCCAATTGTACATTGCATAATAAATGACTCCTAACTTAAAAAAAAGTTAAAATTTAAAACATAAACAAAAAAGCAAGTAAATGAAGATTGGATGAGAACAGTATCCATATAAATCATGTAGAAACTCAATATAAGTTTCAAGTTATGGCTTATTAAATTCTATGTAATTTTTAAAAATTTATTTGGACAAAATCTTCAACCATATCCACTACATCGACATTTAATTACATAAAGAAACAACATGATTTTTTTTTTTACAAAATTTTGGATGCATTAGTAGACTAATATAGTCACATCTTTACTACATTTTATAGAAAAATATTAAGAAATGGTTTTTATATAATTTGTATAAATCATATCATTTATTAAATCACCAATAGTATGATAGTCTGATTGGCAAGGAGGAGAGATTGCCTAACCCTGGAGGACACGTATTTGATCCCCAAGAATGTTAGATACATATTCTAGGGTGTCTTTTTCAAATGTCCTATTCATAATGTTGGGATGAGGGTTTTATTTGCTCTAACCATGGCACTCCAATGCTCATATATGAGAGGCCAAGATAATAGATGGATAGGATGGGGGGAGGAGGAAGAGGATAAAAATTATCATTATTAAATCTACTCACTTATAATATAATAGTTAAATCCACAACAATCCTAATCAATACCCTATATGATAAATAAGTATTGTGTGGGTGCATGAGCATATTAAAATAATTAAATAAATACACAAATTGTTATGTAAAATATGATACTCTTTTTTGGATAATTGATCAATTAAATTTAATAGTTCACAGGTTTGATCTCTAATGCTAATAATGTCATATATAAGTATTGTTTGTGATGTAGGATGTTGACACTGTAAATCTCCCTTTAAAAGTATGTTTCCAAACTAATTAATTATACATCTAATATGTAGCAAGACAATACTTGGTGTTCATATGTCAAGTAAAAACATGCAAGTCAATAGATAAATGGCATACATGTTAAAACTAGAAATTCATATAAGAAAAATATTAAGATTGACTCATATTTCTTCTAAAGCTATTGCATGTGTTGACGAGTCTCAACCATGTTCTATGGTGTCACGACTAGATTAAAGCTAGCAAATTTACTAAGGAATCATGACCTTATTATGTTATGTCACAACTAGACTAAAGTTTAATTATTATCTAAGGAATCACACCCTATTCTATGAGGTCATGTATGGACTAAAGATGAAACATCTATTAGAGTTTAAAGTTGTGTTTGTATGGAGTCACAATTTAATTTGGATGATTATGACTAAAGGCCATTCTTTGGAGATGAGATCGGTATTATGAAGTCATGATTCATCTTAAGCTATGACGTATACCCTGGAGTTGCAACATGAATTATGAAGGTGAAACTCAACTTAAACTATAATATATTTTATGGTATCACTGCTATATTATGATTTATGGTTTAGGCTCTATGATTTAGGGTTTAAGATTTATAGTTTAGGATTTAGGGTTTAGGGTTTAGGGTGTTGCGATATTATTGTTGTCAAAATATATTTTGTGTTGTTGTGACTGATAAGTTAAGGATTCAATTCATGACCTATTCTATTAAATCATGACATAAATAAAGTCACAACATGTTATGTGTTATTGAGATTTAACTCTTTAAGTGTAAATGAGTTCTAAGGTAACTATTTAAAGACTCATAAATGAAATATAATAAAAAAAAACAAAATAAAAAAGAATGAGAGTGAACTTAAGCAAGAATGTAATGTTTTTCATGTTCATCCTCAAAGCAAAATAATAGAAGACTTTTCCTCTCTTTTATTTTTTTCTCTCTCTTCTCATTCCCCTCTGCTCCTAAAGTGAGGAAGTGTGCTTCTTCTATGAGATCTCTCATTGTGCAATACATGTTTCATTTATGAAAGAATATTTCTTTCCCTGCTCAAAATTCTTAACAAAAGTCAAGGAATCTATGCAATAATTCATAGGTTGGTATTGGAGAGAGGTTATGTAAGGAAATATTAGATTACACTTGACCTCCTAATTTTCACTCGAAGGTCATATTGTGTTTTTCCCAGTACTTTGAGTTGTAATATTTGGTATCATAGCCAAATATTTGAGACAGTTAGATTTATCATTTGGTATCAGAGCCTAGGTTCAATCACAAAACCTAGTTTGGAACACACAACTAGGGTTTACTAAATCTATGAAAAGGTGAATCTAAGAATGATAGGTATAGTGACATCAAGGGTCAACATTGAGAAGTTCACGAGGAAAGACTTCAAATTATGGAATTTAAAGAGGGAAAACCTATTTATTGATAGAGATTATTGGTCTATAATTGAAGAACCAAAGTGATGATTAAAATTCAGATATTAGAGACCTCTTCTATAGTCAATTAGGATCAATTGGATCAGAAAGTATAATGCTTGATCTAATTATGTTTGGTAGACAAAGTCTTGGTAAATATTTCTAGTGATAAATCTATGAAGTATTTATGAAAGATGTCAGAATTACTTTATCAAAGTAAATCATTGGTGAATAAGTTATTCTTAATAAATAAGTTGTATAAATTACAAATGGAGGAGGTTGATACATTTTCTTTAGATTTGTAAGAATTTTATTTATTGATCAATTAGTTTTCCTTTATTAGCTATTAGATTAGTAAGGATGACAAAATAATTCCCCTTTTCTATTTACTACCCAATTGTTAGAATAATCTAATTATCATCATTAATAGTGGTATAACAAACATATCCTAGGAGATAGTTGTTACAACATAATTATTAGAGGAAGAAGATACAATAATGAAAAGTATGAGAAAATACCATAAGGATGCATTGTAGGTGAGTGGGAGGAATAGAGAAAGAAGTGTAAATTTTGAAAGTATGTCAAAGGCAAGAGGAAGATCAAAAAATATGGATAAGCTAATGTTGATGTGATGGAAATATAGTTTAGTTAGACATTTCAAGAGGGATTGACATAGAAGGTAACAAGTTGCGATAAGAAAAATTTGAGTCACGACCCAAGCATATGTTGGCTTCGTAGATGGGGAGCCATCCACCGGATATGAGATTCATTTTGTTGAATCCAATGTTGCTCATGTTGATAATGATACTTGATATATTGATACAAGTGCATCATATCAAATGACTCATTGAAAACTAGTTTAGCCAATATGAGTCATTTGATGGAGGAGTTGTGATTATGGAGAATGATTCAATAGTGAAAATAGCTAAGAATGTGAAGCTGAAGATGCGTGATCAAACAATCAAATACCTTTTGAGGGTGATGCACATTCTTGGTCTAAGTAGAAATTAAATCTCAATGTGTTCAATGATTAATGATGGAGTGAAGTTTTCTTGTGACGGCAAAGATTACAAGATGATGTAAGGAGTATAATAATTATTCGAGGAACATAATATGTAACCTAGTACAACTTATGAGTAACCACCATTATAACTATGGGCAATGAGTTCTTCTTCTTGAGTTCTAGGAAGAAGGATGATATGGAGAACATGCAAGGTATGCATCAAGGCATGTCTATGGAAAAGAAGTCCACTAGAAGTATGAGGTCTCACCATGGAAATATGGTGTTGTGAAAATGACTGGAGGAGAGACTTAGGAAGATGGAGTCATGATATGGAAATACACTGCCACAACATTGAACTAGGTAGAGGAATTAGAGGAGGAAATGAAAAGCTAGTGAAGCACTGGTGATGCTGTGATAAAAAGACTCAAAATCACAATAGGAAATCAAGCATGACATGGAAAACTTAGAGTTGCAATAGGGAGACTTAGATTCACGACAAGAAATTAGATATTTCAAGAGAAACTTAGTGTTCTAATAGGGACACTCAAAGTTGTGATAGAAAATCAAACATGCTATCAGAAACTTAGAGTTGTGATAGGTAAATATGAGGTCGCAACAAAAGAATAAACAACTCATGTGAAGTTTAGAGTCATGACAAGTAAAGTTGAGATTTTGATAAGAGTCTAAACTAATCATGAGAGATTTAGAATCATAATAGAGAACTTTGGTGTCATGACTCCATCCCACTAGAGGCACATATGAGCCCAATTCTATGGTAGAGGCAAGAGAATCTAAGAAATCAAGTTAGTTGAAGCAAGACATGAAGAAGCTATAGTCATTGGAGAAAAATAATACCTGAAGACTTATGAAGTCTCTCTTGGACCAAAAGGCAATTGAATGCAAGTGAGTATTTAAAAAAAATTGAAGGTTGATGAAGAGATTGAGAAATACAAGGCATGACTAGTTGCTAAGAAATATTTATAAGTGTAGGGTATAGACTATGATGAAATCTTCTTGCCCATTGCATAGATATATTCCATCTAAATGGTGTTAACTACAACAATAAGGTAAGACTTAGAAGTTGAGCAACAATATGTCAAGATAATATTTCTTCGTGGTAGTTTGGAAGAAGAATTTTGTATGAAACAATCAATCAGTTTCAAGTAAAAAGGAAAATAAGACTTAATGCCTAAGTTGGAGAAATTTTCATATGGGCTGAAGTTGTCTCTTCAGGTATGCTACCATAAGTTTGATTCATTTGTCTTACAAATGATATTTAGTAGATATGAGACTGATCACCATGTATATGACATGCTATTATACTAAAAGGTTAGACTAAAATTTTATTATACTAATAGTATATGTAGATGACATGCTATTGGTCAGTAATAACATGAATATGATTAATTTGATGAAAATGTTGCTTACTAAGAAGTTTGATATGACTGATCAAGTAGTAAGCCTTATACTTGGCATGAAAATCTAGAGAGATCAAAAGAAAATATTGTATCTCGAGTAGTAAAGGTATGTAGAAGATATACTTGAAAGGTATAACATGATTGACTACAAGTGACCTAGGATTCTTATGGTGATTGGTATGAAGATGTTAGTTGAGCAGTATCTTTCTACTCAACTGGAGAAGGAAGAAATAAATTTTGTTTCATATGCTAATGAATTTGGGAGCTTTATGGATGAAATGATATATACTTGCCAATATTTCATATGTTATAAGAGTGTTCAGAAAATTTATCTCCAATATAGGAAATGAGCATTGGAATGTCAACAATAGAGTAATCAGGTATCTATGTGATACTTTTGATTTGGTGGAAACAATAATGAGGAGATATTTGAGGTATGTTGGTCTGTTGATGCTGAAAAGGATGGAGATGTGAATATCCAATGGTCTACAAATATGTATATTTTTAAATTGTATGGCAGTTCTATGAGTTAGATGAGAAAAAAATAAGTTATAGTTGTCATTTCATTCATAAAGGTAAAATGTATGATGCTTACTCATATCAATAAAATAGTTATTTCAATGCAAAGATTGTATGTTGAGCTTGGTTTCGAGCAGAAAGACCTAAGACGCATATACAAAGTCAAAGTGTCATCCATTTAGTAAGGAATCAAGCCTTCTATATAAAGACAAAATATATTAATGTCTAATATCATTTCATCTGAGAACAAATTGACTAGATGCTGATTTGATTGGAGAAAATTAACAAAAGTAAGAATGTTGCTGGATACTCAACAAAGGTTACGGGTGCAAAGAAATTTTAGTGATGTAGAGCTAAAACTAGGATGAAGAAGTATTATCTAAGTAGAAAAATATTAGGATTGACTCATACTTCTTCTAATGTTGATGCCTATGCTGAGGAGTCATGATTCTGTTATATGGTGTCATTAGTGAACTAACGATAGAATATCTATCGAGGAGTTGCAACCATGTTATATGGTGTTGTGACTAGACTAAAGCTGTAATATCTATTGAGAATTGATGTCATGTTCTATAGAGTCAAAACTAAACTAAAGCTAGAATAGTTGTTGGAGTTCATAGTGGCAGCCTCAATCTTAGAGTTGTGACCATAATGTAGTGGTAACCTATTTTTGGTGGTCGTGACTTGAGATTGTGCCTTGGAGTCACTACCTATAGTGTGAAGTCTCAACTCATCTTAAGTTGTGACATATAGGTTGGAGTTATAACATAAATTGTGAAATCATAACTCAACTTAAGCTGAAATATATATAATAGTATCATGACCATGTTTTATGAATCAAAGATCATATCAATTATTGGCTTGGTATTATAGGAAGGTCAAGAAATCCTTGTATTAATTATTGGCTTAGTATTATAGGAAGGTTACCTGGGAAACCTTATATTACATTTGACCTCTTGATTTCTGCTCTAAGATCACATCAATTGGTATCAGAGGTAATTGTCTCATAAACTTGTAGATTCAATATTTGAATCAAAGATTTGTCTTTGGTATTATGAGTTATAACATTTGATATTAGAGCCAAGTATTTGAAATTATTAGATTTATCAAAAATATATAACATTATAAAAGCTAATAATTGGCATTCATGTGAGTCAGCACATAGATAACATGCAAGCTGACGATTGTAAATTAATGAAGATAATGCAAGGTAGGTATGTAACTATGTATGTCAATATATAGCATCAATCCAAGCCAACAAATGACTTGTATGTAATCCAACTCTTAGTATTCAAATGAGAACACACAAAAATAATGAAAGCCAATACTTGACATTCATACAAGCTAACACATGTCATAAAAATATTTAATATTCTTAATTTCTTTATAGTTTTAAAGTTAGATGTACCATATAACTTTTTTAGTATCCATGGATCCATCATATATTTGAAATAGATTATTGTAATAATTATTTGACATCTATTTCATGGTGTAAATCAATTTTGAATCTCAAAATGTATCCCAAACTTATTTATAAATCATGTTGAATCATGTCATCCATTAGGTTCTATTTCACAATAGAAAATGACACACTTACATGCTTCACAAATCTAGATTTATTAGTATCATTCTTCCTAGCATTCCTATCACATGCAAATTAAGGACAACAAGAAATAACATCAAAGTAGCAAAATCCACACACAAGATAACTATGAAAATTTTAAGTGAAAGTATCAATTATAAAATCATGTTACTAATAGAATTTTAATAAGCACTTAACTCCATATGACTTTTCATTTGATTCATTTAAAAATACTTGTTCTTAAACAAGCATTTAGATATTTATTTTAATATTATACACACATAGTCAAAGAGAGATTAACTCCTTTTATGAGAAAGAAAACATAACAAACGCTAGTCCTACATGTGGATAATACATATCATTGTGTTAATAATTCAATGCCTAGGAATTGTTTAATAATATGTAGGATCTTGTTATCAATCTTGCCGATTCATTTGAAAATTATTATTCTAAGGACAATATCATGTTTGTAAGCTTCCAAAATAATATATAGATAATACTACTAATTTTAATCAATTAATATAATACACATAGTATTACAAATAAAACATATTATCTTTAGAGCATAACATTAACAAAATGTGGCATAAGTTCTCGATGCATCATCGTGCTATAATTTCTTTCTCTAACAATTTAATCATTAACTTTAGTTATACTTATATCACTAATTTTTCCATTGACTATTCCATTTGTTTTTGAGTCTTCTTTTTGGGGTTTTGAAAAATTATGGTGATTTTTGTGGAATATTCAAGAGGCGGGCAACACTAAATGACCATATGTTGTACTAGGTATCCTATTTATCAAGACTTGGAACATGAGATTTTAATATGTTCTTTTATCATAGTCTTTCTTCCCTTTGCAGATGATAGATCTAATAAAAAGAATGCCCAAAAAACAAAAAAAAAAATGTGAGTGGAATATTAAAAGAAAAAAAAATCTAGAAAAAGAAAATATGTCAAAATAAAAAATATCCAATCTATCTTGGATCAATTTTGAGTTGGTTGCTAGAATCAAAATTTTGAGGTTTTTAAAGTTCTCAAAATTAATTTTTTTTGTAATTGAGAATTTTAGCTCTTTCAACAAACAAATTAAAAATCTAACTTTAATTTTTCACATTTGAATTCTTTATTGGGTCTGCTAGGGTTTGGGGTAGATTGGATTAGTTTTAATTTGGCTTGAGTTTAATCTATTTAGTTTGGTTTGTTAACTTAATTTAAATGAGAATGTGTGCTCTCATTTAAATAATGTAAAGTTAACAAATCAAAATAAAAAAGGCAAAGTTTTCAATTATAAAACCATTTAAATAATGGATAAGGTGGTACGAGCCTAACTCATGAAAGGCATCCTAGGAATGACTAGAACATTACATGGAACAGCAACGGCTGACCCACAACATGGCTCAGGTTGTGCCGAGGTGAGGTACTTGGCCAACGTGCCAAAAGCGACAACACACCATAACATGTGTGGGCCGATTTCGGCATGGGTGACCAACCCAGGTTAGCCTCGATCGAACCCAAGCTAGACTCGACAAAACCCAGACTAGGCTGGGTTCGTGCCATGCCGACCAAATATGACCTGACCTAACCAGGCACTACTCGACACGGATTGAGCAGCTTGCATGCCAACAAGCCATGTCAGGGTTAGGCTGCCCTCTTTTAGAGGCGTGCCTGACATGACCAGTTTAACACCTCTAAGATAAACATTGTTCGACACTATGATCCCAATGAATTTCACACACATGTATGTTGTAAATTTTTTTGAGAATCATGACAATTTTTAAAAACTAATTGTTGGTAATAATATTAATGCGACTAGAAATGTATCATTTCCAAAATGTTTTATGTTTGAGTACAATGTAATTTTTGGGTGTGTGAAAAAAAATCAACATGCTTTTATGGTCCTGAATATTTTTTTATAAAAATATACCACTAGGAAATTGTGTTTAAAATTTTATACCTATTTTTAAATTCAACAATGCCTCAATTTATGGTAAAGTTAGTGGGGATGTGATATGTTTGGTATAAAAAAAAATCAAAAATACATATTGTACTCCAAGATAAAAAAAAAATTAATTTTTCATCTTGAATTAGTGGCAACTAATATTAGCATAAAATTTTCTCTAGCAAATCCTTCTAAAGGGTTTCGAAGACCTAATATTTGTTGTCCATTAGCACATACTATATAATTAAAGATGTTATGGTTTCATGGAAATTGTTAAAAAAAAGTTTTAGAAAGATACAAGGCAACAAGTCTTTATGCTAAACATCTCCAAATTATGCCTGTTATTATGTTTTGGTAGTCCAGTAGCACATAGTATATATATCGGAAAAGCTACTAGTTCACTCATTCAAATTTTATGGAACCCAACTTTATAAACCCAAAAGAAGCATATGAGGGGTGATGAAGATGATTGATCTCTATGCACTTTTTCTATATAAATATGTATCATTCCCTAGTGACACACAATATATCATTAATGATATAGTTTCATAGTAAAGAAAGAAAAGTTTTTGAAAGAAACATGGCAAGAATTTTACTTATTAAAACAATGAATAAGAAAGATATTGATATTTCTATATTATGCTTATTATATCAAAAAAAAAAAAATACCAACAATATGATTGTCTAGTTGACAAAAAGATTGCATGTTTATCCTGGGGTTCTGATGATATGCAGCTAGGGGTGTTAATTGTTATTTACTCTATCATATTGTTGAGATGAGAGTCTTACCTAATTTGATCTCGGGGCTTTGAGATTCATATATGGCCAAAGAGATAACATGAATTGGGTTTGAGAGAGGGGAGAGGAGCAAGGGAGGAATAAAAAATATTATTAAAAATATTATGAAAAATATTATTAAAAAATCTCATAAAAAATAGTATAAAAATATTATAAAAAATAATATTAAAAATTATTTTAAAAAAGTTTTTTTTTATATTAAAGGCTTTTAATGATTACTGCATGTTAATTGAGATTATGGTAGAAGAGGGGTGTAACCGAGCCGAGTCGAGCTGAGTATTAGGCAAGCTCGGCTCGGCTCGGTTTTAAAGGAGTAGGCTCAAGCTTGTTCACGAGCATGTTTGCGAGCTGACAAGCCGAGTTTGAGGGTGCTCGGGCTCGGCTCGTTTAACTTACGAGCTTGGTTCACGAGCTTGGTTTACGAGCTTGGTTCACGAGCTTGGTTTACGAGCTTGGTTCACGAGCTTGGTTTACGAGCTTGTTCACGAGCATGGTTAATGAGACCGCTCACGAGCCTGTTCATGAGCCTGTTCACGAGCTGACGAGCTGAGTTTAATGGTGCTCGGGTTCTGCTTGTTTAACTTATGAGCCTCAAAATAATGTTCGGGAATTAAAGAAAATATTTATCTAAAATAGCCAACATACAACTGAATTAAAAAGATAAGATAATAAAAGTTCAATTAACTTGATTGAAGTTCAGGAGTTAAAATATTCATCATGTTCATTTGTAGGACAAATTTGTTGTGCATCAAGCCTTTTCCATGTTCACGAGCCTATTCACAGATTGGTTCATGAGCTTGTTCACAAGCCTGGTTAACGATCTTGCTCACGAGCCTATTCACGAGCTGACGAGCCGAGTTTGAGGGTGCTCGGGCTCGGCTCATTTAACTTACGAGCCTCAAAATGATGTTCGAGGCTCGACTCGTTTAACTTAATAAACTGAGTTCGAGCGAGCTACTAACGAGCCGAACGCCGAGCAGCTCGCGAGCAGCTCGGCTCGGTTACCGCCCTAGATAGAACATTAAGTTTCTCACACTCACACAAAGTGAGTGATTTAATGTCCCATGAAATTGAGAATAATGATATTTTTTCTTCTTCTTTGGGACACATGAAATATTGCATCAAGCAGCACTTATCCATGAAAGATCAATTACATATACATATTACTATATTTGTTCAACTCTCAATTTAAATTATATATATATATAACTGTGTTTTCATGATTTATTTCTAATGAGTCAACAATGAGCATACGGCTTGTTAAAAAATGAAACTCATATAAACAAATTATATATATATATATATATATATATATAATTTAAATGTTATAGATATATATATATATATATATCAATTTAAATTATATGTTTTCATGAAACTCAGAGAAAAAATGAAGGAAAAATAAACAAATTGCCATTTTTTTTTTAAAAAAAAACTAGTACTTTTGAAGAGTCTCTTAATGGAAAGGTTTGCATGGATAAAGAGATGATGCTAAAATAAGTATGTGTGCCTAAGAGTAAGGATAACCCAAGCACATAAGTACCTTGGTGGGTTATGTAGCCTCATAAAAGAGAAAGAACCAAATTGGAAGTGTTGTGAGCCACCCATGTGTGCCATATTTAGTTCTTGAAATTGCTAAAAAAAAAAAAAAGTAAAATATTGAATTTAAATATGTTGTTGAATACCAATGTAGAAATAACTAACAACTTGGTAGTTTGCTTGAAATAGGCTGGATACGGGTCGTGTTGCGAGTTCGCACTAATTGGGCCGGGCCACTATGAGGATGGGGGCCTAACATGCTTTGACCCTGAGGCCCGAGGCCCAAGGCCCATATATCTTCTTTGAGATGTAAAAGAACATAAATGTAGAAATTATTGTCCAAAATAGAAATAAGTTCCCTGGAAATATATCAAGTCTTATCTTTCTCATTATAAGTAGCATAAGTGCCAGAGGCCCATATACCATCCTTTTCAATGTAAGTTAATTAATTTTTTTTTTTTTTCCAAATTTAGGAGATCAAAATCAAGTTAATCAATTTTTGTACACCAAAACTTAATTATTTTTAAATTTGTTATACATTTTTTTTATTATAAAAAGTTTGGTGTACCAAAACTAAATTATTTTAGAATCAATATACTTTTTTATTTTTAATTATAAAAAATTTGATACTTAAAACACCACAATTTTATGTTTTATATGCCACAACATATTTATCCCAAATTTTAAGCCTCTACATACTTTCTACCTTTATAAATCAAAATAAATATTACATATTTATTTAAAAAAAATCTCATTTTGCTCTGCCAATACTAAAAAAACATATTTTTTTAAAAAAAATTAATTACCTTTCATATCCATAAAATCCAAAAAATAATCATTTTGCAAATTTTAAATCTAGAAAAATACATACTTTTTTTATAATGTTAAACAAAAGATGAGGAGTGTAAGAGCATCTCCAAAAGTCCTATCTAAAATAACTACTCAAAATATATTAAAATTTTATATTATCTATTTTAACTAAGCAAATTTTCAAACTACATACAACAATATTATCTATTTTAGCGATATACTTTAACTAATTTTAAATAAATTTCAATAATAAAATTTAAAATAATATATATTATGCTATGTCATCACCATATTGATGATATCACATGTTGATATGTTAAGTAACATCATCAAAATTTTAATTTTTTTATTTTTTTTAATAACGATCTTATTAAAACAATAATGAAATAAAAAAATTTTAAATTTAATCCAAGAGTAACAATATATTTTATTTTTTGTGTGATACATATTTATGCAAAAAAAAAATATGTTTTAGGTTATTTAATATTTAATGTACATGGTAAGGATAAATTTGAGAAAATATTTTTTAAATAACTAAAGTGAAAATAACTAACATATTTGCCCTAGCTAGGTGGTGCCAATGGAAAATAACTAGCATGACAACTAGCCTCTTGGGGATAAAATTTAAGGATCTACTATATACAAATAACTAAAAAAATAGATTTAGCTAGAAATAACTCTAAAAAATAACAAAACACAACCACATGCACACACAAACTCACGCACATACACACACGCACACAAACTCACGCACACACACACACACACAAGCACACACATGAATACTCATACACAGACAGAGACACCCAAGCACACACATGCATACTCATGAACAGACAGACACACAAGCATACTCACACACACACACACATGCATAATCATACACAGACAGACACACACAAGCACACACATGCATACTCATACACAGACACAGACACAGACACACACACACACACACACACACACACATGCATACTCATACACAGGCACAGACACACACACACACACACACATGCATACTCATACACAGGCACAGACACAGACACACAGCACACACAAGCACACTCATACACAGACACACGGACGCACGCAAGCACAGTGCATACTCATACACAGACACACACACATGCATACTCATACACAGACACACACACACAAGCACACACATGCATACTCATACACAGACACACACAGACACAGACACACAGACACACACAGACACACACACACACACACACACGTCTGTATCTGCAGGTTAAATATAGAGGAGAAATTTAGCATTTATACAGAAAAATGAGGGACTTGATTTTGGTGGGAGACTAAAAGTGCATGCAAAAAAAGTCAAAAAATAGCACAGAGCAACTCGATCGCAATCAACGGCACAACCGATAGGAGCTCCTCAGTTCATGCCACAAGCACAACAAAGTATCATGAACATCATCATCATCATCACAGTATTCTTCTTGGGCAAAATTGGAGTCTTGTACCTGGGAGATGTTTAGCAGAGCCCTCAGCCAGTCTTCGTGGAGAGTAGAAAACTCTGACCGCTGTTCGCTGGACTTGAAGTTCTCCCCGATGGATCTCTCCATCAGCCGCGAAGCACAAGAGGCCACCGCGACGACGTTTTGCGGGATGCCCGCCATCAGCGCCACCTGAAGGCCGTAGCTTTCGGGACAGGCTCCGGGCGCGAGGCGGTAGAGGAAGACGGCATCTTTCCCGGCCTCGGATCGCGCCGGAAAGGCGCACGCCATGTGCTGCAGGCTGACGTGCGGATGAGAGGCGAACTCCTTCGTGAGCGGATGGTAGTGAGTGGCGAAGAGCAGGCGGCAGTTCACCTTCTCGACGAGGTGACGGAATACCTGCAGCCAAGACGAATAGCACACTGCTCAGGCTTGCACCACCCGACGAAGCAGGGGCCATGGAAACGGGAAAGTCAGGGGCGCGATCGCCGAGTGGCGTTCGCGGAGAGAACTCACGGCATACGCAATGGCGTATCCATCGAAAGTGCTTGTCCCCCGGCCCAGTTCATCCAGAAGAACAAGGGAATCTTCGGTGGCATTTCGAAGGACCGCTGCTGTTTCTGTGCACTCCACCAGGAACGTGCCTGTTCGCGAACTACTCCATCAATAAATAATATATATATATATATATTCAGCAAATTGCATAAATAAATAAATAATAAGATAATAAGACCTGAGCCTCCGTTGGCATATTTTATATTTCGTAATAATTTCCGAATTTTAAATTGAATAATTCATTTTTATCTGCATTTCTATGTATCACAACATTAATAATAATTATGAATCAATTTATTTTCATACAATTCTCACCCAACAAAACAACTTATGAACTTAAACCCTAAATCCTAAAGCCTAAATTCTAAATTCTAAATCCAAGTGTGTTCGTCTAAGTGTGGCAAGATCATATATTGAAGATCATATATTGGGTTGGAGAGTCATCGGGCACAACTTATTTGACTTCGGGAATAAGACTGTCGAGATATTAACCACTCATAAACTCTGCACAGAAAATTAGAGTCGCGTGTACTGTGCACGATCTCTATCTAGAAGGGTCCAACAAATCATGTCATGCAGGAACGGTTCATTTTTGGGTGGCCCGGTTTGGACATAGCAGTATAGCACCACACCGGGCATGGTCAAACATGAAAGTCGTGCTGTGTCGTGCCGAGTACAGCACGGTACAACAGGCACGAGACCGAGCAGACTCGTGCCTAACATGCCGAGTCGTCTCAAGTCACGATCACCATGCCGATGGATCATGCCAACGAGTAAGGCATGCGGGTCCTACCTGTCCCGGCATGAGGCACGGCAACCTCTGGCCCAGCACGGCACGACCCAGGTCCAAGCACGGTTCTGGACTGAGCCGTGCTAGGCCAGGGGTGGTTTTGGACTGTGTCGTGCCAGGCCATGCAAGACTCGGCCGGGCCATGCCTCGTGTCGTGCCCGAGCCGCCCAGCCCACTTGACGCCTCCATCTCTATTTCCTCCATTCCATGAAAGAATGAAACAAGCTAAAATCAACTATGATTTCATCGGAAACAAAAAGATCTAGGTAATATTAATCTCGATAACTCACAAGAAAAATGATTAGTATCTAGAGGTGTCAAACGGCCCGGCCAGAATTTTTTTGCGGTTCGAGATACGGGGGACCGCGGGTCGGATCGAATCAGACCCGACCCACGGTCTTTTTTTGCGGGAGGGGCATCGTGAGGTCGGGCTCACGGGACACCCGGCACGGGCCCGGGCACAGAATTTTTCCGTGCAGGGCCGGCCCAGGGACAGCTGAACCGTGCCATGCCTCGTGCCGGGCCGGGCCGGCCAAGCTTGGTTGACATCTCTATTAGTACCTCCCCCGCAAACTCTCGTGAGTTAAGAAATCAATGGAATTTTATCCAAACCACATGTGTGGAAAACACGCGCGTGCCCGCACGAAAGAGAGCGAGCGACCCACGGTCTCCAAATCGTGGCCACCGTGTATTGCACAAGCCACGGTCATAAAAAAAAAGCACAACAAGAGAGAATATCCAAATAAAAATGCAATCTCTTAGTTGCGGGGACTTACTCTCTCCCGTCATGATTCTATCGGCGGCTCCCAGGCGCGTGAAAATGGCATCCACGACAGATAATTCACAGAGCTCGCAGGGCACAAAACAGCCAAGCTGCAAGTTACGAAAGAGGCGGTCATGCGGTAAAACACATGCTTAATGAGGCGAGGCAGAGACTGAAAGTGGTAATATAATTCGATGAACCTGCGCCATTATGATAGCTAGACAAGTAGCGCGCAGGAGGGTTGATTTGCCGCCCATATTCGGGCCGGTCAATAACAACGTGCGGGGATCGTAGCCATCTGCGTGCCCCCCGAGGAATAGGTCATTTGGAATTGGCACTCCACTGGCTCCGAGAGCAAATGGATGCCACAGCCCTTTCATTCTAAGCACGGGCCCGCTCCTGTTTGCTCTGGAATCTTTTGCCCTTGGAGGTGCGGGGACAATAGGCCTGGTCATGGGTCTGCAGGGCGCACCGGCTGCGACTGAAAACGACTGCAACACGTCGATACAGCTTATGCTGTGAATGACTTCTGCCCACCCCGCAGCCCTCTCTGCAAACAACTCGATCAGCACCCCGAGCATTTCGGCCTCCGAGTCTGCGACCTCGTGGTTCTGATGCCGAACTTATTTCAGGAACTCGAAGGATAGAGAGAGATAACGAGCTGAGGGATGTGGAGCAGGAAGAAGCTGACCTGGTAATCAGGAAACTCGCTGTCTATAGCTGCTTCGAATTGCCCTAGGAATTTGTCGAGCCCATCACTGCCAAGCACGTCAGGAAATTTAAAATTTTTCGACAGAGATGACCTTATCTTCTCTTCCTTTCTTAATAGCAGCAGCAAATCGATTCCTATCCGAAGCCCTTTCACCAGAGACCCAAATGCTCTTACCTAAGCCACGCGCATGCAACGACATGTGCACTATTCACATATCACCAGAGAGCAGAACAAAAAAAAGAAAAAAAAAAAAACAAAAAAAATATATATATAAATAAAATTAAAAAAGAAAAAGAGAGAGCAAAGATTGTTTTTTTTTTTCAAAGCATCGCAGAGGAACACTGTGGCAATGGCATAGGGAGAGCTATAGGCCATTCTGCAAAACAAAATGCATTGAAAATTGTTCCCGATCTCTTCCAATTCTCATATGTTTCTGATCGCACTTAGTGATGCTTATGATATGTGCGATTACGAAAATGCCCACAGCATGCGGTTACTCCTGTAAGTATATTTCTTACGTCTTATTTTTATGATGCGTACGATTACATAAACACTAATATACTAGATCTCATAAGAGCTCTAAGGAGAAAAATATTTGTACAAAAATAATATTGGAATGACTGATCAATTGAAAATTTATTGTATTGCACGTTTGTATTAGAGGTCGTGTCTTTGTAGGAAGACGAATATCACCGTCTAAGAACGATAGGTCTCGGGGTTTGAGACTCATCATATATAGTATCCTTGACTTTCGAGATACATGTGTCAAATGGGTCGGGTGGGCTAGGCCCGGCCCCGTTTCAGGCATGCATGGCCAATCACGGCAGGCTACAGTAGCGTGCCCGAGCCCATGCCAGGCGTACCCATGGCACGAATCGTGCCGTGCCGTGCCAGGCACGGATGAACACATACCGAGCAATGCCTAATGGAAAGACGACGTGGCGATGTCTGGCACAACATGCCAGCCCGGTTGGGCCCAAAAAAACAAGCCGAGCCGATCTGGCCCAGCCCGTTTGATACCTATTCCGAGAGCATGACTGTTGAAATATTAATAGTTTATAGATTTCGTGTTAAAATGAGAACCTTGTACACTGGGTATATATTCCACATTATATTTTTATGATGTGTGATTAATGAATTAGTTTGATAATTTTTCTTATACACTACATTGATGTGACGCCCGACGGAGGACGAACAGCGATGTGGCGGTGCGGAAAGGAAACCCTAATTTAATTTTTACCTAGAACGGCTCGACCTGACCTAGCCCGAACAGGCTCATACTCGGGCTGATTTCAAGCTGCGGGACGTGCCGGGTCTGCCCTCCAGTGAACTGTGCTGTAGCATGACATGCCAGGCACTGCATGCGAGCTCAGTTGGGCCTAAAATGGGTTGGACCTGGCCGGCCCATTTGACACCTCTAGTGTTATGAATGTATATGTGAGTTAGGGATAACAAACCTTAACAGGATGCCCATCACAATCTGGAAAAAAAAAAACAAAAGGCAACAGGAGAAAACATAGTAAAGGCAGAAGGCATGCATACAGCAGGGGCACCAGGCACAGAGACAGTAAGGACAGTATGCACGTGCATAAAGGCAGCAAGCAAGCACAGTGTGTGACAGGTAATACGCACCAAGGAAGCACGGACACGGCTCCCTACAGTCGTTTCCACGTGTCCGACACCTGAACACGGCACAGATACGTGTCCAATACGCCACGTGGCGTATCATTGCACAATATGTATCCAATACGCCACGTGGCATATCGGATGGCTGCGTCGGCAGTCGTATCCATGTCTATAGTGCCCGACGTCCGACGACGCCGGGTGGCCAACGTAGCCGCATGGGGGACGTTGGCCACTGGCAGGGGGCAGGCACGATTTAAGGGTGGGGCAGGGAGCGGGCGCGATTTGAGGGAGAGGCAGGAGCGGGCACGATTTGAGGAGAGAGGAAGGGGCTGCGCGAATTGAGGGGAGAGGCAGGGGCGGGCGTGTTTGAGGGGGAGGCGGGGGCAGGCTTATTTGTGTGGGGATGTGGCATAAAATAAAATATTTTTATAAAATAAAATAAAACATTTTAATAAAATAAAATAAAATATTTTTATTTTATAAAATAAACAATATATATTTATTTTATATAATAAAATATTTTAATTTAACTTAATTTAATGAATTTTATAAAATACCTCATATTTATAATTAATAATTTTTATTTTTTATTTTTATTTTTTTTATTATGCCGTATCCTAGCCGTATCTGTATCCTAGTTTTTTAGAATTTGCCGTGTTCCCGTATCATGTCGTGTCGTATCCCCGTGTCCGTGTCCGTGTCCGTGCTTCTTAGGCACGCACACAATGTCCGACAGGTACGCGGTGGTGGTGCATAGTGTGTGATGGTGGCAAACAGCTCACAGTGAAAGTGCATGCAGCAGTAGATGGCAGACAGCAGTGTGCCGCAGCTGAAGCCGACAGGATGATGATGTTATCGAGCAGAAACCCTAGTTAGGGTTTCACCAGTTCTATAAAGAAATTGAGAGTATTTTTTTTTATATATATTTAGAAAAACCATTATTTTGTGGCACGACATGAATTATCACAGTAGAGAATGGTGGAGGAGAGTCACAGTCTCTTGTGCTCAATGCAGACGAATCATTTATACTATAAATAATTATTGAATATTATTTAAAAAAAAAATCAAAAATATTACGCGACGATGAGAGAGAGATGTCAACTGTAAGAGTCATTCAAGATCCTAACAAAATTTATCTACTATGACACTTACTAAAGAGGAGTATACAAAATTTCTTTCTAAGACATCAACATATCCTTTCTTTCTTATATATGTTACTGGTTTAGTCTCTGTGAGTTATATTTTCAAGCAGCTCAACTTTGATTTTGTTTTTACTTTTATTAATATTTATTTGCAAGATCAATATATTCTGAAAAAGACCTACTTTGAGATTAGACGGACTAGATTGCATGTTCTCTCTTTAACGGTATGATCTCAGTCTAGATATATGAGTATTTTTGACATTTTACTGGTGCATTATCAGCTTTAACACTCATCATCGATCAAGTTAAGAATAATTTATCCCTGGTCTTAAGATATTTCAATCATAAAGTGTGAGATATGTCAGTCATGAAAACTTACCAGAGTTTCACATCCTACATATCAATCACGTTTGAGAAATCAGTCATTCGACCTAATATACTCCGACGTATGAGAACGAAGTAGAGATATGGCCCAGAGAGGAATTTAGGTATCTGATCAAGTTTGTCGATTATTGCTCGAGATATACTCCGATATAATTTTTTTTTTTATTTTTCAAAATTTTTACAAGATGATAAAAACTCAATTTGATAAAAATATTACAAAATTAAGAAATTTAATAGATTAAAATAAATGTCAGACTAATTTAGCATATATTACATAGAGAGAGTAGTATTATTCTCGCTCAAACACATTTAATTTTAGAATTCTTATGAGATCAAATATAATATTATTTCTACCGTCACAAAGATCCCTAATGATAAGATAATTGATAAAACTAATTATAGACAACATAAGGTGGCCACGAACATAGATAGTCATGTGACAGTCGATCACTATTACCTTGTTCTAGTACCATGTAAAAGGCATTTCAAACTCACTAAGGAAAAATTGAAAAAAATAAAAATAAAAGATATATAATGTATCATATAAAAATGAAAAATGAAATTTTAAGAGACCATATAATTGAAAAATGAAATTTTAATTGCATGTGCATACATTTAACATATGAGCAACACATTTTCAGAAAAAAAAAACATTTTGAAAAAAAAATGGATCAGCCCTTGTGAAGACCCAAAATTTTGTTAATTATGTGTTGGCAGAAGAAGAACCACATTGTGGTTGGGACCTTATTTTCTGATTGATGTAGAGGTGTCAACCGGGCCGAGCCAGCCAGGCCATGTCAGGCACAAGGCACGGCACAATTCAGCCGTGCCTGGGTCGGCCCGGCACGGGAATTTCCCGTGCCTGGGCTCGTACCGTGCCCAACCACGGCACGATAGTGTCGTGCAGAGGCCAGCCGAGCCTCGTGCCATGCCGAAACCAAATTTTTTTTAAAATTAGGGTTACGGAAGCGCCGAAATCTTAATTTTATTTTAAATTTAGGATTCGCCCGACCGGGCCGAACCCCAGCGGATCGTGCCGCAGGCCCATGCCGGGCTGAACTCCACAAAACTGTGCCCGGCACAAAAGCACGGCCGGGCCTGAAAAAAAAGGGCCGGGCCAGCCCGGCACGTCCCGTTCGACACCAGATCTTAAGGTGTCAAACATAAACCACTTCTTACAAAAATGAAAAAAGTACGACTTTGTGTTCCTAAGCAATAGTTGAATGACACGGATCAAATGTAAAGGCAAGTACGAGGCTTACCCGCTGCTTGAGCACTTTTTTACCAATTAAGGGCACTAGAAGAATATCCGGTGCCAGCAGGCAACGCTTAACGCGTCCCAGCATCTTCTCCAAGTCTGGCAACTTACGAAGATGCTGAGCAATAGCCACCATAATTTCAGAGTTTGCCACTAGTTCTTCCACCACATCAAGCCTGTTATTTATGCCTCCAGCATCCTTGAGTGGGTGGCACATCCACTTTCTCAGCAGTCGCTTGCCAGAAAAAGTCACGCAGTTATCAAGATAATTTAACAACGTTCCTGAAAATAAAAAGAAGAGAACTCCAAGATAAACTCACGGATGTATCAGTCGAAGATAAACACATGAACTGGCCCGTGGCTTACCGGACGAACCACCATCAGCACCATTGCTGAAAATCTCGAGATTGACAAGAGTTTGTCCGTCCATTCGAAGATAACCCCCATGAACTTGATAGGGGAAGATATCTCCGCCCTTCAAAACATCATCTAACTACACATGAACAGGAGGACAAGGGCGCCACCATGAGCGCGATATTGCAGCAGCTAAGGATCACATATGATGGGCTCTTATAAGAAAGATGGGAAGAGGCTGCCAGATAGAGGGATCAGCTTTGCCTGGGCCGGCCCGGCACGGAAAAATTCCGTGCCCGGGCCCGTGCCGTGCAGGGTGTCCTGTGAGCCCGACCCCACGATGGCCCCTCCCGCAAAAAAGACCGCGGGTCGGGTCTGATTCGACCCGACCCGCGGTCCCCCCGAATCCCGAACCGTGCGGACATGCAAGCACGAGCATACCAGGCACGGCATGGTACAGTAACCGTGCCTGGCCCGGCACGGCGGCACGCTCGTGCTCAAAAAATTCGGGCCGGACCGGCCCGGCCCGTTTGACACCTCTACTGCCAGAAAAGCTCACCATCAACCTGGATAAATGTCCGACGAGCCCACCGAGAGCACGCATGGCTGCATCAGGGTGCATTATACTGTCAAATGCGTTAGCCCATGGGCTTGATGATCTGCTGAAGTACTCATTTGACTGAATCTTGTTTTTCACTTCGGAAGCATCCACAAACCAACTTGGAGATGGTACCGGAGACAGCTCCACAAACGCACCATTCAATGAGTACTTTTTGAGTACTTTTTCCGCTTCTTTAGAGAGCCCTGGAACGAATAACCAAGGCATTAGATTAAAGGCACCGAGAGCACCATAAAATTTAAAAAAAAAAAAGAAGAAAGAAAAAAGAAAAATACAAACAGATATTGACCTTGGGTTTCATACACGACTTCTCTTGGCGATACCTGTGATCAGACGGTGGAATTTGCTGAATCAAAAACTACAAAACAAAGCAGGCGAAGAGGAAGACGAGAGCATACTTGCATCAGGAGGGCCCCCAGAGCAGAAAATGAATCGTCGTCGCTGATAGAACCAACCCAAGCTCGTAGTTCAGCACAATCAACAAATGCAAACCCAAAAATGGGTGTGCTGCTATTTCCCGTACAGTCTTCCTGTTGACCACGCCAGCAATTGGCACAGTTAGTCGAGCATAACAAACAAACAAAAAATCATAATCTTAACAAAAAAATAGCTTCTTTAATCCATATCTTTTAATAAATTAAATAATTTTTTCAAAACAAATTATTAATTATTATTAGAGGTGTCAACCGGGCCGGCCAGGTCCGGCACGAGGCACGGCATGATTCGGCCGTGCCTGGGCCGGCCCTGCACGAGACACAGCACGATTCGGCCGTGCCTAGGCCGGCCCGGCACGTGAATTTCCCGTGCCCGGGCCCGTGTCGTGCCAACCACGGCACCTACCATGTTGTGCCGAGGCCAACCAGGCCTCGTGCCGTGCCTGGCCCAGCACGGTACCTCAACACGAGCCGAAAAATCCCAATTTTTTTAAATTAAGGCTTCGGCATTGCGCCAGGGCAATGGCACGGCCGTAGCCCTAATTTTTTAAAAATTAGGGGTCAGCAGCGCGGCGGCGCGTGCCAAAACCTAGTTTTTTTTAAATTTATGGGTTCAACCCGACCGGCCTGAACCCGGCGGATCGTGCCGGGCTGAACTCCACAAAACCATGTCGGGATAGGCACGGTATAGTAACCGTGCCATGCCTGGCCCAACACGAAAGCATGGCCAGGCCTGAAAAAATGGGTCGAGCCGGCCTGGCACGTCCCGTTTGACACCTCTAATGATTATTATATCATATATTACAATTTTTTAATCTACGATAATTTCTTCTAAATCTCCGCTAAAAAATATTTTGTCAATGTCTAATTACTCTTTTATAATCAAAGCTAACAACAAAAGATAATGAAATTATTATAGTATTTGATTTCCTCACATGAACAAGTACTTCTAGATAATCAATGTCGCATGTTGGAGAAGATCCCTTGGCAACTAGTCCTCCCAGTTGGCATCATTCTAGAGAACCTAACTCTTCGTTTGCTTAATATTGTGTCTCATTATCATTCAAAGATGTTAAAATAAGTAGATTAGAGCGTGTTGTGTGGGTGACTTTGCTAAACACAAACTTGCATTTTATCCTTAGAGTAATATTAGAACTATGTGACTTATTCCTTTAGTTCGTTTCAATATATAGGATCCTTCTAAGACCTTGGATAATACCAAGATAACATGGTTAGAGATGTCGACCTAGCCACGCGGCCCGGGCATGACATGGTTTAGCCGTGCCTGACATGGTATGGCACAGTTCAAACGGTGCCTAAAAGTACCGTGGGCTGGCATGCAGCATGGCTCGGGCCGTGCCGGGCCAATCTTTTTTGCACGAAAGGCTCGGCAAGACACGACCCAGCATGACGGCTCAAGCATGCCGGTTTCGGCCTGGCTGGCCAAACCGGCTAGCCTAGCCTAACCCAGACTAGCATGAACTGAACTCAAGCTAGCCTGGACTGAACCCAGACTAGCCTTGCCAAGCCCAGCCCGACTTGGCATGACCCGCCAAAAGTTATGCCAAAGGACCATGCCGGGCTGCCTCTTTTTTGAACTGTGCAGACATGACACGACCAGTGATAAACACCATTTCATGTCGGTATGGCACGACTCATTTGATACCTCTAAACATGATTTGTTACATTCATAAACATGTGCACAAAAGTAACTTGGAGTCTATCTTATCAAAAATAAATTCAAAGTTAGTGAAACTTGTTCAATTATTTTTCAAATGATCAAAAGCTAACTTGAGGTAAGAAAAAAAAAACTTACAAGATGATAGTGTAAGAAAATAATTCAATCTTTTAAAAAAAGTGAATACTTCATTATCCATTTTACATTAATACAAAATAATAATATTGTATATAATTTAAACGACCAGTGAACCAGTGAACCACCAGTGAACCACGTTATTTTGTGTGTTCTATTGTGGTTTCTTTTTTGTTGTGGTATTGATTCTGTCGTAATTCTATTAGATTGAGATTGTTGATATATATATATATATATATATATATATATATATATATATATATATATATATATCATTTGCTATCATTTTTTGTTGTTCTCTTCTTCTGAATCTCTAAAATTATAATCATGGAAGCGAAATTGTCTAACAAATAATATCAGATGATTGATCAAGAACACATACTTCTTAGAAATTAAACGAACAAAGTTAGTCACATTCATTATTTTCTTGGAAATTAGGATACACATTAAAATGATAAGATGAATTTGTCTTGGGTCGTCCACGCAATTGATATCCTATATTAGATTGGCTATTTAGTAAATTCATAATAGATACACTTCTCAATCCTAGCATAAATTCTTCTGTAAATATGAATTTATTAAATAATTCTAACAGATATAAAATATTTACAGAAAAGCCATAATATTTAACATTCACTAGATCACGCATTGCTCATTTGATATGAATAGTAAGTAATTTTATAAATTCTCACTGACAAACATTTTATTTTTATTTTTTGCAGACTTAGATAAATAAAGCATTGAGACGTGGTGTTTCTTTCAAAAATATATGACAGATAGATCTTCACAAAGACCATAAAACATTCTTAGATTATCTATTTTTTCTCTAAGCTTATTGTCAGGAACATGATATGTTAACAAAATGATCAGTCTCAAAAACTATTATTGTGGTTTATAAGTTTTTTGTTCATTTTCTTTTTATTGTATTATGAATGACAACATCCACTTGTGGACATTTTTGATGGAGTTTTATTGGATATTTTGTGGATTTTTGACATAATTATTTAACATGGTATCAAAGTCAAAACACAATGGAGTTCAAACTTTTGGGTTTCTAAAGAAAGAAAACGTGTACATTGTAATATATCACACCATGTTTTATGTATTTTTGACACTTACCTTTGTATCCCAATTATAGTTATTAAATCGAGATTTGAATGGAAAATTGAAATGTTTGATTAGTGAATCAAAAATTGAATCGTGAATCAAATTTTTTATGATTTTTTTTGTGTTAATTAATTCTTATTTATTATAGTTGATATTTTTTTTGTATTTTAGTTTTTATTTTTATTACTTTTTTGGTATTTTATTATTTTTTCACATTAATTCGTAATACCAAAGTTTATAGTTATTTTTTTTTACGTTAATTAATTCATACAGCTGACAAAATTTTTTTTTGGTATATTAATTTTTATTTTTGTGACTTTTTGAGGATCTTAATTACTTGAAAATTGGTATTAAATCAATTCATGCGAATCAATTCATGATTCAGCGATTCAGTCTTCGATTCATACAAATTTTTAATTCTTTTAAAGAATCGGATCATTTGCCCCCTGAATCATGAATCGAATGATAAATCAAATCATGAATCATATAATTTTGAAAACAATGATCTCCACTATTAAGTGTCATGCATAGTAGGGTTTCTATCACACGCCCATTATGTGTAACATTCAATAATACAACAAACATGCACATCAAATCATAGGCATGTAAATTTGTCCTAAAGGCGCACTACACAATAGAAATGCAGAGTAATACTAATTGTACATAGTCGCACATAGTAGGTATGTGAAAAAAAAAGAAAAAAACTAAAAGCAAGACTAAATTTTGAATGAATTGTGAGTAACACCAACACACTGTTGATGTTAAAATATTTGTGTGTAATACCAATTCACTATTAATGTTATTTTAGAAAAGTTGTAATATGATATCATTATACAAACACAAAATTCTTCCTATATTACAAAAATGAAGTTAAAAATATTATAAAATATTGAAAGATATATTAACTATTTGATTCATACATAAATTCTCACTAAGTTCATCTATTGTGATACTTGCTAGAAAGGAATATATGTAATTTCTCTCAAAAATAGTAATAAATACTTATCATTCTTCATGTACTACTAATTTTTATACTCATTCTTCTGTTTCAGACTTCTAGATTATCAACATATAAGCAAATACTTGTATTATTGGTCATCACTCTTTTTACAAGTTTTTTTTCTTATTCATTTAATATTATGTTAGTCAATTGGAAGTCCTCAAAAATCATTAAATATGATAATATTAATCTTGATCATTTATTTCTTCCTCAAGTTTTGTTTACTCCCAATTATCCTATTAATCTTCTTTCAAAAAATTTCCCTTCCAGGTTGTTGAGAAGCACGCAAAAAAAAAAAAAATTAAATGAAAAATACTCAATTGAAGTGTGTACAAATTCAACCCTTATATAAAACCTAAAGGTCAAGCCGAATTGAGGCATCTCAGAGGTTGAGTGCTCTCATATTTAAAAGATTGAAAAGAATCAAAAATAAGTATTCAGGATAAAATGAAAGAGCAGTTGTTGGATGATGACTCACACGACTTTAATAATACTGGGCTATTGACATCGCTAGCTTCATAATCAGACATGATGATTAAAATTATACTATGGACACAGATTGATCATGAATATTAAAGGACTGATATGTGATGCATATTTGTTTTACTAATGCAGTAATATTATTATTTACTTTAAAAATTTTTTAATTTATTATTATTTCTTATATGATATTTTGAGATGCGAAAGTAAAATGTATGTATTATTTATTAAATTATAAATTTTGTATATTTTAATTTATGGTAGAATGCAATTTTATTTTAATTTTTTTTAATATTTGAAAATTAAAATTTTACTTACAAATTTAGACTTAAAAATAAAAAAATTAACGTCGCAGCATCACCAAGACCGGCATTGCACTTAGCAATGCCAATGACCACAGGTTATAGCCCACTGGACTACCCACTTATTGTGGCTATGGTGTGGCACTACAATAGTGCCACTACACTGGCCATTAGATCATGGGGTGGCTTGTATGGAAAGTGGTAGTGCATGTCACTATCAGCCAAACCCGACATGACCGAATCCATCCTAGCATGCCCCAACATACCTGATTGACAAAGGTGGACCAACGATTCATGCCAGGCTGACCTACCATGTTCATGTGCCAGCCCAACATGAGTTGTTTGGCACCTCTAAGTTTGCCCAAAATTCAAATTCTTCAAAAAATAGTTTGTTCGAATTAGGTGTCAAACGAGCTGTGTCATATCTAGAGGTGTCAAACGGGCCGGCCCAGCACGGCACGGCCCATTTTTCACGTGCCCAGCAGTGCTGCCGTGCCGTGCCGGGCACGGCACGGTCACTGTACCGTGCCCGGCACGGCACGGTTTTTTAAATTCGGGCACGGCACGGTTTTTTAAATTCGGGCACGGCACGGCCCGTGGGCACGGCAAGGCCGTGCCGTGCCGTGCCGGCCCGCTCGGGCACGGGCGCACGGCAAAACAGGGCAGGCGGGGCGGGGCGGGTCTGTTTGGACCCGACCCGCGGTCTTTTTACCGGGGGCGGGGCCCGGTTGGGTCACGAGTCACGACTCAGGCACGCGGGCCGGCGTGCCGTGCCGGGCACGGCCCGGCACGTGGTTTGTTCGGCCGGGCCCGGCACGGGCCCGAGCACGTTTTTTTATCGTGCCGGGCCGGCCCAGGCACGGCCGAACCGTGCCGTGCCTCGTGCCGGGCCGGGCCGGCCCGTTTGACACCTCTAGTCATATCGGCATGACTCATTTTTTGGTGGCCCAATCAAGCCACCATCCCGTGTCAAGCATGGCCTGGTACGATAATCTATCCGTGTCTGCCATAACACGACTTGATTATGGCTAGCCCAGCACGACCTAAAGTCCCAAGTCTGAGCAAATTTGGGTCAGGTAGTGCCTGGCCATGCCGAGCCAGGCTAGGTCAAGCCTGGAGGCTGCCAGCTTAAGTCGATAGGTCACCGGTTGTGGTTTAATGATTTAAAAAAAAATTATGTATTTTAATTTTAAATTACCCATTATGCATTATGAAATTATATTATTTATTTATTACATATAAATTATAAAAAAATAAATTTATTTAACACAAATAATAAGTTTCACAAACAGAAATATTAAAAAAACATATATATCATTCATCATATCCAATCCAAAAAAAAAAAACACAATGTCAACATAAAATAAAAATCTTCAATCATAATCAAGTGACATGCAAACTCAATCTAAATGACAATCGGTATAAGTATACAACTGATTATCATCGAATAAGCATTTGATGGTATTACTAGTGGTGGGCGCAACATCTTCAAAGTCTCATGAGTCATCATCTACCAACAACTCCTCTGATCTTGTTACAGCACGATCCTGAATACTCAACTTCGAATCTCCTCAATCCTTCATGCATGCTAGTACCTCAATAATATTTGGCCGCAATCTCAATTTTCTATCCGAAATAATATTGACTATAACAGAACAAAAAATAAACTTTGATAATATGCTAAACACTAAAGGAGTTAGTAGATATCAGGTCATTTTAAATAACACAGAATAGGTTGACTCATATAATTTTTATTATTGTAAAATATCAGTATTCTTGTTATTATTATATAATAAGATTGAATAGTAATCATATATATATCTAAGTATCGAGATAATTCACTTTTATTTGATGATCTGCCACATCATTTCCCTCTCACTAACTCAATGAAAAAATTATTATCTCTGAATATAGTGTCCATGTCCGTACTCAGAGTCTGGCTACAACTAGTATCATACCTAGTGTCGTAGTATGTGAATAACTTAGTCAACTTTTAGTAAATGAATCATTCAGATTGGTATTCCTAATTTATGCACATGAATATGTATGCCAAAATATTTTCTACTCATCTCATTTTAACCCTGTGATCCATGTAGGCAATCAGATAATAAAGAGATAGAATAATAAATCAGTACTTTAAATATTTAGTTTCTATCTCAACAGTCATGTCACTAAAATATCATATCATCTCTGAATTTTCTAAACATGTTACTAATATTGCACATATATTTTAGTACAATACAAGTAATGAGAGTATAAACTAACGAACACATGTTCATCGTATCATGAAAAATCTTTAGAAATTTTATTAATAAAATTCATGTATTCTAGTCATTGTCGTCAATAATAAATTCGTCACTCTTAATATTGACATAGTCGGATATCACATCTATTCAAAATTTCTTTTTCTTTAACCCATAGACAAACAAAGAATACTAAATTTATATTGTCTACTAGGTGTTCGAAGATATTTTAATAAATTACATATTTTTTCTAAAGCGAAGAAAAAAGGATGCATTATCAAATGGTCCTAACAAACATGTTAATAATTATTTCATTATTAGATGCATTATCAAATATGATACTAATATTTTATTTTATATTTTATAATCTATAAAGATTCTCATTATGCACTTATATATGGTATAACATCATGAGGAAAAAAAATATATGAAAATTATATAATTTTTTTATTAAGTATTTATTTAGATACTACATAATGAGTGATAAGACACAAAAGATGCATCACAACTAGTCCAGATATTGGATCTCACAGACACAATGATACTATATTACCTAAATTTATTAGTTATTATTTATTTTTCTAACTTATAATATTTTAGTATGTCATTTATACTACGGCACAATGATCATGCCATCACGGAATCAAACACACAAAAATTCACTGCACCACTAAAGAACTGACAACACCATTATTTATAAGATCCAAATGTTGATGCTTGTTGGTACTAACAATGGAGGTGCACACCACATTCATCATTGTGAGCCATCCAGTTTTCAATCCCATTGCCTTTCATCAACCCCAAGCATCTCTAACACCCTATAAGGATTTGGTTGGATTATGTATCTCAAATATACCTCGCTCATTTCTTTCTATGTAAGAAAAATCACTCTCCAACATCATGTAATCAAAAAGAAAAAAAATAAAAAATATATCTAATCAGATTCATAAATCATATGCATAAATGAAAGAATTTCATGTGGTTGTGATAGAATAAATAATATCTTGATGATTTTATCTCTAAAAATTAGAGAGATTATATCTAATAAGTCTCGAACTTGAAACCTATTGACCTTGTATGAATATATTTGTTATTGCATCAAGACATGACCTCCAATAAATATATACAACAATAGAACTTCTCAAGTGATCACTCATTCAAATACTATTCTCACACAAATACTTTTAACTTCGAAATTCTAATGAGATCCAGCATCTTGGTGTTAGTGTAATCGCATCTTCAAACTATATCTACATTTTTTATTAAAAAAAAAACAAAAAATGAAACAATTCAAAAAATTCAAAGATTAATATCAATAGTTAACATTAAGAATTATGTAGCTACAAACATAATTTTCAAAATCAGTCCAAAATGTAAAATAAAATACAGCACTGCTAATTTAGTATCATTTGCATGACAAAAAAAAAATTTAATGCAACAAAGTTTGGCAAAGAAAATTAACGACCAAATCAAATATCACGATCTGAGTAAATG
This sequence comes from Sapria himalayana, assembly GCA_029783825.1. Lineage (NCBI taxonomy): Eukaryota > Viridiplantae > Streptophyta > Magnoliopsida > Malpighiales > Rafflesiaceae > Sapria > Sapria himalayana. The sequence continues at coordinate 497,837 of JAREIK010000418.1, forward strand.
GTATCCAGATGCTTGATCTAATTCAACAATATGATAAAAAATCATTTTTGCAACAATACACGAGCAGTCTCATCAAAAAATCATATGTTTTTATGGGAGGTTAAGGAAAGGAAGCAATGAGGTACAGCTAGGTAGTTCAGCTGTTTTATTAACACGACACCTTCCTTGTGTTCAAATCAGCAAGTACAATAAAAACTGCAGACCTCTTTTAGAGCAAGAAGATGAGCAGCATCAGGGCCAATATTACCAAATGCCATGGCAAAAGGAGTGGCAACTTGCACCAATTTCCTTGAGATAACCTGTAATTGTGGATCACAATTAAGATACGTACCAATGGAAAGCAATAAAAGAACACTATTGGTTAGCATGGTTTCTATGAATAATAAATTAATATAAATTAATTTTCATTAATTATCACTACACACAGTGCACTTATATTACAGGCTAATGAATTAGGATAACTCACATATTTGATGCTCCTATCAATAATAATAATAATAAAGTAAAAACATAAAAAGCAAAATTATAAATTACAACACCCTTGTCAAGCTGCAACGTATAAGTCTAGAACATCAATTTTAAAAGAAAAATAAATAAATTAAAAAATATTCTCTAAGAGCAAGCTGATATCCAACTCAAATTTAAATATTTGGCTAAATGAAAGTGTTCATGATCACTAAAAGAGATCTAAAATCATTAAGATTTTTTCACATATCTCAATATCTGGAAAAAAAACTGTCAAAGTAAATATAATAGAGAAAACCTAGAAAATGAGAAATTATATTGACTGCAAATATTATATTTGGTCGAATAATAATTAAATAATTATCATTGCTTATGCTTCACCTGTAAGTAGTGGAGTCAACTGAAAGTATCCCATCAAAAATAAAATTAATAATTAGATCAAAATTATAATATTTATTGAAGCACAGCCCAAAAATCCAACATATATCTTCTGCAACAATATAACATTTCTGAGTCTCCTAATATATTTATTTGAAACTATGACGAAAGATATTTCTTGAATTGGATAATCTTTAACTCATCATCTCTCATAATGTAATGTCTACCTGTGCAAATCTCATAAATCATATTCTGGGTGACTACTTCAAGCCACACCACCTTGAGATCACCATGAGAGAAAGCATTATTCATGTCTAGCTAGTGTATCACCATGGAAATATGTTAGTTAAATAAAAATTCATATTGAGACCGAGTTATCTACTAGAGAGAAAGCGTACAGGTAATTCACATCAAATATTTAAGTAAATCTACTCACTATAAGTCTCAGCTTAAAGCAATTTATATTCTTATCTGGGCATATCTTCATAGTGAATATTCATTTGTAGACAATAAAATTTCCCATACATCTTGGTACAATTTCTCATGTCTCAATGAAGTAATAAACATATATCACTCCCAACATGATATAGCATCATCTTATGTGAGATAATGCCTCGAAAAAAAATTTAAATATATTAGTATCAACTAGAAAAATAGTAAAAGAAATAAAAATAATAAAATGCATATATAATAACACATGCGCAATCAAATTTTGTGTACAACTCACGCATCTCTTCCAAGAGCGATCAAAAGATCAAGATTAAAATAATTAATCATATGTTTATCTGGCCCCTCAATAGACTCGCCTAACATCTATAATCTAAGAAAGTCATGTATGTCTCCTCCATATAAATTACAAGGCTTAGGTGGTCTAGTCTCTCAGTCTCTAGTTCATTATGCATCTGAAATGAAATTGACTCTTGGGCTACTATTTCATCTAAATCCGAAGGATATTTTCTCTCCTGAGTAATCTCACTCTCCATAATCAAAAAATATATATATATATACTTATTAGTAGATATGATAACCTCAACAGAGTATCATTATATAATAGAACAACAAATTCAAATATAACAAACAAATAATTCTCTCTCTTAACCGAGATCTAAATGGAACTATTGAGGAGTGAGAAAGAGTGATGAGTTTAGATATATCTTATAAACTCTTATTCTTCTTAGACTCATTAAAAATAATTATTACTAAAAAATATAATATTAATACTCATTAAAATCCTGCTAATCATGTCTCTAATAAAAAATATTGGTGTCAACTTATCCAATCCTAGTGTTAGATCAGAAACAAAACACAAACTCCTAAAAACTATGAGAGACATGTTAAATGATCTATCACCAAGCAACATCATTTGAAAGGGAACACTAGAAAATGATAGAAAAAAAAGTATTTGGTTGACAAATTAATTTATAGTTAAAATCATATTACCTAACAAATACTTCAGAACGCCCCTTTCAAACAAAAATATCTGAATCGTCTCAACCAATTATCTTTTATTTCTTTCAACCACCCCATTATGTGGGGGGTGTGTCGGCACAACAATTCTAGTATATAATATTATGATTCATAAAATAAACATTGAATATATTTGATATATATATATATATATATCAAATATATTGTTATTTCTTATTTTTTTAATATTTGTATCAAATTAATTTTTTATTATTTATAAAATATCTGAAAAATGAAAACCACAAGTAATCTATCACAAAACAAAATTACTTATGTATAATGTCTTCCGCAATCAACAAATTATGTCTGATCGCACGGCTCAAAAAATAGATGATTGATCCATATGCATCTCCATCTCGAGGCCACAATGAAGAAAAATATTATATGTCTAACTAGTATATTTACCATATATAACATTATCTTTATGAAATAAGAATTCATTGACCATATTGAGACCAAGTTGGTCGTTGGAAAGAAAGTATAATACAAATTTTTATCAAATATCTAAGTGAATCCACCCACTACAAGTCTCGCTTTAAAGCAATTTATCTTCTCATTTAAACTTATCTTTACAGTAAACATTTATTTGCAACCAATAAATTTTCCCATAGATCTTAATAATAATTCTTATGTCCAAATGGAATAACAAGCATTTATCTCATCCTACATGACATACTTGAATATCTAAGTATTATTTAAAAAATAATTAATGAAATAAAAACTAGATAAAATGTATATATTGTGTATATCTGACTCCTCAATAAACTAGTGTAACATCTTTGATATGAACAAATTGTGTATGTCACCTCCTTCTGGTATGAAACTATAAGGCTTAGGTGGCCTAGTCTCTAGTTTTTGGCTCATTATGAGTCTGAACTAGACTAGACTCGTGGACTATTATATCATCTGGACTTGAGAAAAATTCTCCTGAATGATCTCGCACTCTCCAGAATCAACAAGATGTATATGTATTGGTAGATATGATGACTGCATAGGAGTATCATCATAAGGTAGGCTAACAGGTTCAAATATAACAAACAAATAACTTTATCTCCTAGCTACATGTCTAAATGGAACTACTAAAAAATAAGAAAAAATAACAAATCTAGATGTATATTATGAACTCTTACTCTTTCTAGGCTCATTAAAAAAAATTCTAATCAAAAAAATATAACATCAACACTTGTTAAAATTTATACCAACTTATCCTACCCTAGTGATAAATCATAAATAAATTATAATCTACTAAAAACTCATGAAGACAAGCTAAATGATCTCTCTCCAAAATACATATTATTTTATAGCTAAAATTATATTTTCCCAAAAATATTTCGAAATATTCCTCTCAAAAAGGAGTATTCAAGTTATCTCATCCTAATATTTTTTTTTTCCTTTTAGTCACTTCATTATGTGAGGGATATCTTAGCACAAAAAATCTAGTATATAATAACATAATATATAAAATAAGTATTGTATATGTGTCATATATATTCTAATAAATTAGTACTGCTTATTTATTATATTTTTATTAAATTTAATTTTTTATTATTTTATGAAATATTTGAAAAATAAAAAATACGTGTAATTTATCTAAAGGTGTCAAATGAATCGTGTCGTGCCCACTCCCCATTTTTATTTAGCCCATTTGGGCCACGTGCCATGCCCAACACGACATGGTGTTTATCACGAGACATGTCGTGATGGCATAGTTCAAAACAAGGGGTAGCCTAGCATTGTTCAAAATAGTGGGTAGCCCAGCATGGCCCATTGGCATGGCTTTTGGGCAGGTCATGCCGGGTCGTGCCAAGCCAGATCAGGCTAGTGAGGCTATCTTGGATCATGCTTGATTAGCCTGGGTCAGGTCAAGCTAATTAGGTTGGGTAGCCTGACTAAAATCAGCATGCACAAGCCATCATGTTAGGTCGTGTCATGTCAAGCCTCTCATGCCAAAAAGATTGTCCTGAAATAGACCGAGCCATGCCGCATGCCAGTCCGCAACACTTTCAGGTGCAATTCTGAACCAAGTCATATCAAGCATGACTTAACCATATCGTCCGAGAGCCATGCCAAGGCCACCCGACCTAGTTGACACCTCAAAATCTATCACAAAATAAAAAAAAAAACTCATATATATCATGAGCAATCATCAAAAAAATAATCAATTATCAAAAACTCTCTTTAGTTGCATCTTTATTAGATTCTCATACATCTAAGTATATCAAATTAAATAGATTGTTACTCTCATTGAACTATCATGCACGATATAAAATTCTAATATATTTTTCTAATTGGCATGTCTCATATTCTATAATAAAAATGCTCTTAAAATTAGAATATAATAGTCTTAACTTGATAAATGATGAATAATCAAGTCAAAAACACACATAAAAGTCTAACACACTCAAACATCTAATATTAAATCCTATATTATAAGAGAATACATATAATCCACTTTACTTAATAGTAAACAAAGTCTATATATAATTCTTCTGATTCTACAAAGAAATATCAAGACACAAAAAACAAAGGCACAATTGAATTGCCTAAATAGACAACTCATAAAAAATAAATTAATAAAATAATTAAAAATAAGCATGACATGATCAAAAAATAAAAAACCTAACTAAATACTTTCATATTCAATAATTTTAAAGAATTTATCATTGAGTATGATAATATTCTCAGAACAAGAAAAATAGAAAAGAAAAAATGATTACATGTGAAGTAGGTATTGGCTCCTATATATAATACTAAAGTATGAAAAGAAAGTACAAATAACAAAACCAATAATACCTAAAAAAAGAAAAGTATCTATGGTTGGCCTAGATAAATATTTTTTATACTTCTCTACAATAAGCATTGATGACCCCGACAATCAGCATGTCTTTGTATAACACGCTCGACTTTCTAAAAATAATACCTAATAATTATCTCTGATATGACACATCCTTCTATAATGTGTATGTTGAAATGAGACTCTCCATATATGTATATATTATAACAATCTCTCTTCATACTCAATACATTAACTAAAATTATCTCTGAAATCCTTAAAAAAAATTAATATGTTCAAAATCAATAAATTATGATTTCTCATTGTGCCCTTCTACCAAAATGTGTGTGAGTTCTTTGTGTTGCCAAAGTGGACATGCACAATTATAGCAATTGTCACTCACACACACACCTAATGATTTATTTTCCTAAGATATCTCTCTGATGATAAGTAGAAAGTAATAAGAACAAACCCTTATATAATAAACTAATGGATTAGGACAGTCCACATATGGATGCTCATATCACCACAATGAAAAAAATAATAAATATAAAAAATATAAATAATACAATTGTAAAGTATAACAAATACAGAACAAAAAATACAATTAATTAATACTACAAATAGTTCACCTCAAGATGATACATGAATATCATATATATAATAATGAGATAATTATCCTTCTTTTTTCCCTAATTAAATTATAATCAACCACAATAGTATAAAAAAATCAAACCACAATCTTCTCAAAAAAATAATAAAAAACCTTTTCGATAGCTACATGCATGACTTTATATTTTACTTTAGCATATAAATATAATTATTTAACTCTTATTCTACCGAATAAAAAGTCTTCAAAAGAATTATAATTAACAAATAATTTAAACCATTTCGTAAGCCTTTTGAGACACTAATTTTATAATTAAAAAATAATTTAAAATAAATATACAAAATACCACTAGAAGATAAATTATAATCAAAGTTTTCAAAAGAAAATAACCCACTAGAAAAAAAATTATATTAATATCATACTTTATCAAAAAAACATAATTAAGTCACAACTTAGAAAAAATATAACAATTTAAATCCAGACTCAAATTTTTAATCATGATTATAAGCATACAATAAAATTTTAGTATACTAAATGATAAATCTTTTAAATACATAAATTTAATTTTTTTATATGCTTATTTCATTTATTTTTGATTCCATTTATAATTCTAAGTATTTTATCTAAATTATAATGTAATAGATTTATACACGAGTCCACTAGGTATAGGTTCCTCATGCCATTATGCTCGCGATCTCACTCACAATCCTACTCCCTAATATTTTGAAAAAAAAAAAAAAATCTTTTCATAGCAACTTCTTGGAGTAATTTTTTTTATCTTTAATCTTTATAATTGGTCAACATCTTTTTATATTCTAATCTAGCATTTTCATTAACATTATTGCATTGTTGCATAGTATAACGAATTATAACTAAATAATAGTATAGGAACCTCTCTCATGCATCTTTGATAGAAAATTTTAAATCTTATATATTTTTCCATAAAAACTTTAATAACATATTTGTACATAGTTTTTCATAAAATTTTCAAATTGAAGGAACTCATAATAAATTAAAAAAAAAAATTATAAGTAAGACAATAATTAAATTTCTATAAGTAAAAAAAAAATAAAATTTAAAATAAAAAAAAATTATTACTTAAAATTTAATCTTGCAATTTGTGATTTAAAAAATTAAAAAAAAAATAACATGAATAAGATAATTTCAAAATCAAAGAAAATGATTAAATAAAAATTAGAGTAGACAATCACTAAACATCAACATTGCTGAAAATATTTTTTTTAAATATCTTTTAAGCCGTTAACAATAATATCGAGAAACTTAATCTCATACGGACACAATGATTATATCAAAGAATATTTGCTTCAATAAAATTAATATCACATGCACTTAACGTATGTCTAGACAATATCTTTTAGAATCTTGATCAAAATTAAAAAAAAAATTATCATCATCGACTAAAGTGTCAATAAAAACATAGTAACCTATGAAATTAAAAGAAATATCAAGGAACCGTCAATACTATCTACAAACTTAAAACATTAAAAAAGTTATCTCTATAAAAATTTATTTGTTGATGAAATAAATAAGTGCACATTAAAGTGACTGACAAATAGACATCTAATCTCTCGAGCTGCTAATTTTTTTCTTTAGAAAGAATACTCATAATACTAAATAGATGAAAATATCTCATTAAACAAATACTTTACAATGATAATTATAACATCCTAAATGCATATACCATCATTTTTATGTATAATAAGTGCTCCAACAATCTCAATAAAATATTTTCAATAATCACATTTAAATAAGATATGCACACACAAAAAAAATAATTTACTATCACACGTAATAATGAATAAAAAACTTGCCTATCCTAATTTTATATTTGAGAGACAAGAAATGGTCTCAAAGATTCTAATATCATAATTAATACAAGTATTTCATTTGAAAAAATATATATATATAATGGTTAAGAATATTTAATTGAGTAGCAATAACTAATTATAAGGTAAAAATTATTAAAGAAATTAAAAATATCAAAGAACATCAAGAGGTAACACCGTTGCAATAAAAAAACAAACAAAAAATAAAAAAAAAAAAAAAATAAATAAAAAAAAAATAAAAGATTATAAAAAAACCATTGAAATCATAATCTCACGAAGGTAAAGGATCCCATTAGTATGAACAAAACCAAAAATAATCTAGCTTGTAAAGTTCTCATTAAAAAAATTAACAGATTTTTTTTTTTTTTTTTTTTTTTGCTAAGAAACAAATAATATCATAATAATGCAACCAAGTAGTGCAAAAATACATGAAATGTATGGTAAGCTAAGCATGTATAAAAAATATATTAATTTAGATAGAACAAATATTAGACATAAACTATGTGAAAAAAGCATTGCATTTAGAATCCTTATATCCCTCATGGAGCTTTTTCCTAGACAATAGTCAGCCCTTTAGCTTTAGATACCTAAAAAATGAACCCATATGAATCAAGTAGATTCCTTGGTGGCTTATAGTATAACAAAGTATGAAGATATGATGAAAAATAAGACTCAAACTTTTTTACAATTACATAGAAAATATATTTAGCATATGGTTCAATGGATTGCTAAAGTAAAGGTAAGCAATAAACATTTGTATAAACGTGTTGGGTCTAAATGTCAACGATAAAAAAATCTCAAATAAAATGATGAAGTTGGACATGACTAATAAATCAAACTCAATATATTAACAATGAAGAGAATGGTTTTTATCAATTTCATACTTCAAACACGAAAATATAATTATGAACTCAAAAAGAAAGTTGAATTATTGCACTTTAACCCAAACCACAAAAATAATAAAAGATGAGTTGTCAACAAAATGATACAAACCTTGTTTTCTAGCAAAACAAAACCAAATCAAAACCAAACCAACAAATCAACCTTCAGAAATAGCAAAAGACGCTAAAAGATAGGATGCAAATAAAAATAGATAAAAAAACTAATTTCTAACCTTATTTAGGTACAATGAAAACAAATTTAAAAAAAAAAACAATCCATATGAGAAATATACCCCCATATTAGTTTATAATTGTTATGGCTTTAAGTTATTTTATATTTATCTTTCTTGTCTCTGTTTTAAATTATGAATAGCAACATCCAACATACAGGACGCCCCAATTTGAGTTGTCCAATATTTATAGGAACTTTTCATTTCTACATTTTATCTTTTGCATTATTGATTATGATGATTTTTTGTTTATTCACATTTTACATGGCATCAGAGCCATCAGAAATAAAATCCTAAGCACAGAAGACAATAGGCACACATCATGCATACAACAAGCACACAAAAGGGATAAAACATAGGCACAACAAGCACAAAACAAACACATAATAAGAAAAAAAAAAGACTTATTTTTTTTGGAAGAATTGGGTAGTGTGTCGATGTAGTGTATATTAAAAATGTCAACTCGATATTGGCATCAATCGAGAGATTGGTGATATGGTGTAGGTATACAGAGGTAGAAAATTCTTCGTACAACATATATTGTAAGAAAAAAAGAATATACCAGAGAGAGATATTAGTAGTTACTTCTAGAGAGGAGACTTAAAATGCTACAAAATATTGAGATAGCCAAAACACCTGTGACCTATCAAAGCTATCTAGGAATTCTAATAGAATTCCTCACCATGACACTTACAAAAGGAGAGTAGACAAAAGGAGAGTAACTTATTTTCTTACTTCAGAATCTTGAGTTATTAACTTGTGACTTAACAGTCACGTTACAAAAAATTACTCCTTGTTCATTGCCTTCTTTTCGTATTTTCCAAATGTAATAGTTAATGGCAACATTATTACAAACTGTATAGGACCATAATGAAAATAGGATTCATAATTAATTTAGATATTTTATTACTTTTAAAAAATAATTATATATATTTCACCTTGTTAGTTCTTTTCCAATTAGATCACAAAATTTTCTATTTTATAATTATTTAATAAAAAAATAGTTTAATAAAAATAAAAAAAATAATAATAAGAGTAACAATGCATCAGAATATATATATATATATATATTTGATATGATTCAGATACTTCTCATCATCTCATGATAATAATGTTAATATATATTTTTAGAAAATATAACTTTTACCATAAATTATCTCATTAACTGAAAATATTCTTTTGTAATTTCTTATAATATAACCTTTCAGATCTTATATCCTAGAAAAATTATTTAAATTATATCACAAAATTTTTGAAAGTATTTAATTTGTTCATTATCTCTTCCTAATATGTAAAAGGATGACACTTAAGATAAAAATATATATATTTATTAGTTGTTCCAAAAAATACAAAGAGCATAAGTATTAATTGTTTGAAACTAATAAAATATTATTGAGTATGTATTTAACTTTTTTTGAGCATAACTCATTATTTAAATAGCTGGAGAAGAATAAAAATTCAAAAAATATATTTAAAACTATTATTTTTTCTTGCTCGTTTATAGTCTGTCTTTGGTGTTTTTATTCGCAAAATTGCATTCACACCCTAAAATTATTCTACTTAATGTTTATCCAAACTAAAAAATAATTCTTTTAAGACATGTACAATAAATTTGCATATAAAATTATTCATACTATCAGCTTCGTAATCACCATGCTTGCAATAATTAATATGCCTAAATTTTAAGTTTTAATATGTAATATTATCTCGAGTATTGAAGTAGAAAAAATTATCATTTTCTTCTTATCGTATGTATAAGTGAGCCTCATAGTTTTCATGTTACCATTAACAATGAGAAATTGGTACAAAACTATTAATAGTCAAAATTATATTCACGTTATATTTTGTCACATATATATTAATATTCATAATACAAAATAAATCAAACACATCTATTCATATATAAAATTAATATCACAACATATATTAATTTATATACACTCTAGTCTCACATTATTTTAATATAATACTCGAATATATCCTAGAAAAAAAATTAAAAATGTGCCCTTAACTCTAGGAATTGCATTAAATTTTAGGATCCTTGTTTGCTTGTGGAACCCCTATAAGATGTGAAATTTACATTATGTCTTGAAAGTTATCATGGGTTTGCTTGTTGCATAGAGGAAGAAGAATAAAAATGAAAATGATTTTTTTAATTTCTTTATCTTTCACTTTTATACTCAAACAACTTTGCATTACTCTAAGTAGAAAATCATGACTTTCAAAAAAAAATCACAAATTTAACTTTAATCTCTTAAGTTTGAGGTCACCACTCTAAAAAGTGATTATAACTCTAAACTACATCTTAATCTTTATATAAAATAAAATCACTAGATTGGCAATGAATATAACTTTAATCTAATATCTTTATAACACAAAAGTCATGACACTATGAAGTAGTAGAGATGCCATATGGGTCGGGCCTTTTTTTTGTTGTCCAATTAGACCACCATGTCATGTCAGACACGGCACAGCTTGAGAACCACGGCCCAGCTCACACCCAATTTGGGCCAGGTCATGCTTGGACTTGCCAGGTGGGGCTGGGTCATACTCGATTTTTCTAGCTTTATTTTTAAAAAATTCAACTATGGGTCCCTGGACTGATTTACCGTGCCAAGCCAAGCCAGGCACGACGGAACTGGGTTGGGCCCCAAGCCGCCCAACCCATTTGACACATCTATGAAATAGTCATAAATTCATGCATTTGTCTTTTTATTTTTAATAAAAAGATGCAAAAGTGAAAAATAGTCACAACGTGATGAAGGACTTCTCATATTAATATATGGCCACAACATTGTGAAAAAATCACAACATTAGCTTTGGTCCTTAATTATTATATGGCCACAAAGTTGAAAAAAACCATAGCACTGAGAAAATCTCTCTTGTATATCTTGTTATTATGACATTGAGAAATAATCATGGTACAAAATTTATCTTTCATATGGTTTCAAGTGTTTGTGACATTGTTAATGGCCACAAGCACTAATCTTTCTCTTGTTTCATATATCAAATTATGTTGGCATTGCATGGATATCTTAGTATTGGCAATTAGCTCAAGCATAAAAACCATAAATTTTTCTTTCATTGAGGCCAAGAGTCATAGATTTGAGAAATAATCAGTACTCAAAAAATATCATTTAATATTTTTAGTATCCCAAAAATCGTGATGCTAAATAATTGTCACGACTTTTAGGCCTAAGTAATTTTGTCTCTGTAACTTATTATAACTCAAAAATCATGACTTTGAACAAATAACATGATTTTGATTTAAAACTACATAGATATTAAAGATGAAGTCATAATATATAGACTTCATCGTGACCTTAAGCACTAATAGGTTACTTGATTACTGTAACGTAGAATAAATATCATAATCATATAAAATTATATGAGATAAGTTTAATTGCATCTCCATTATAATATCACAGCCACTAAGAATATGTTGTATAATGAAATAATTATATTGACAAATTAGAAAGTTCATAACATACAAAGATTATCATAACCTTTTAGGTAAATTTTCATATAAGAATAGACATCGATACTTCACAAGACTCTATATGCTATCTCCTTAATTAAATCAATCAATCAATCAATCAATTTCAAACTCATTAATTTCATAATTATTCATAATTATTCATTTAAACTCATTAAAATTTCAAAATCATAATCAATAATTTCTCTTTTCATGCTTACACAAAATCATATAACAGCAAAATATTCATGAATATTCGGTAATTTAAATACTAAACAAACTCACATTCTAAAATAATTATTCATCCCCAAATAATAATTTTCCCTCCATAAAAAAAATTATTTCTAAGAATTACTATGACTAAGTTTAAGTGTCATAGAGTCTAAAATTATTTGAATAACTTCAAGTAGACATATTAACGATCATGACAAAGTTTGATTTTCACAAATATACTTGTGTGTTATTGAATGTATACATTCATTAATATGATGAATATAAATATTTGTTATATCACACAATTGAAAAAATATATGAGTTGTCTCTCAAACAATATTATGTTTAAAATCAACAGCTAGATCATCAAAATCTTTTTTTCTACTTTGGAGAATGTAAGAGACATATATTTTGTCAAATAATTAGTTGTCACTATGATTTCACAATTCATGAAAAATGAATCTCATTGTGATTAATACTTATTGCATTAGAAAATGTATGAGGAATAAACATAGCTCCCTCATTTGTTAGTTCAAAAGCACAACTTCCCAACAATTTAATGAAGGTGTTGCCTACAAAAAAGATTGGATATAGACATATGTTATAAACATATTTGTTAAAATAGCCCATTCAAATGAATGGAGAAAAAATAACTAGAAATAGGCCTATAGGGAATTTGATAAAAATTATAAATAAAAAATTTTCAATTAAATAATTGAAAATGAACATAATTTTTAATAGCATTAAATTAAAAAATTTGATTCATCCCAATAACTCCAAATAATTGAGATACGATTTTGTTAAAAATTATGATAAATTTGTTAAATTAGATAATCAATCTGAAGGCATCATGGGGAGGAGTTACATACATGACACAATATAACAAAACCAGCATGATATATATATATATATAAGGGTAGTGAGATCTTTCTCAAGACTCCCATTGCTTTAGTTTCATGTCCAACAAAAAAGAAGTTTATTTCCTCCAAATCGTTGGCAATCTCATGGAGTAGAAACACCTCTATTACTTGTGACATTTAAAGAGGGACAGCTCTGAGGGAAGAAAATATCATGACACGATATGCTATGGCGATGGCCAAAAGAAATTTAACATGCCGTTGAGCAATAGAAGTGAGAATTCCATATTCTGATTCAAGCTAACATCGATAAACTTACAGAATTTGTTCCACGTGCCTTTGCTTGATCCGATGTTTCCAACTGTTCAATCCGTCCAACTTTATATCTTGACAAAGAGCATGAAAAATAAGCAAAAAAAAAAAAAAAGATTATCATAAGCCAATTTTTCTGATAAGGCCAATAAAATTTAACAAAAAAAAGGTGCATGAAGTTCACTTTTCATTAGTTGCAAAGCAACAATATCCTTTAATTGACTAGTACAGAGCAAAACAGAAGTTATTTTCAGCTGAGCAAAACATCGATTTTCCCTTACCCAAGAGCAACAAGCTTTTCAATTGCATCGTCAATCCCACTCTCAGATATACCAACCTATCAAGGAAGGCAAAAATGTTCAATCGAAGAGAAGATGACATGTCCAAATGTGATGCGACCCAAGCACATGCCAAGAATGAACAATAATAGCTTAGATATGTCAACCAAACTAGGATACCAAAAACTACTCTATCGAAAAGCTGATGGAATATCAAAATGTGATGCAGCCTGTTCTAGGATATAAGCCAAAAATCCAGGTAACAAATCAATGATGAACAACACTACTCTACTAGCAACCACCAATGTAATTCTAGCTAATCGAGGGGAACGGAAGAATGGAAAAACCCTAGCTTTGGCAAAGCTCAGTGCGCAACCATATTCAAATAGATTGGTGTTGAACATTAGGTACTTAGTGACTCATTCACATTATCATAATCATTAAACAATAGCTTTCAGCTAGTTTGGCATCAACTACATAATTTTTTATGTAATTGTAGTTTGGATTACATTTTCTGCAGGAAGGAGAAAATAATCATTTGTATTGATAATTCTAGCCAGTGTCAAATTTGATATTTCATATTTTTTATCAATTACGATTTCATCCTCTATCATTTACAAACTGAGGCAATGAAATATCTCATTTGGATATGACCTTTTTAGGCATTATGTTGTTATTTGCTCATCAAAGAGCATCGCCCACATTGTGATTTAAATATATTTATTTTTGTCAAACTATACATATAAAAACAAAAGAAAAAATTGAACCCTCATAAAATCCAAACATTCCAATGTAGAATACAATAGAATTAAAAAAAAAATTAAAATAAAAAATTAAATGATCAAACAATTCAGCACCCCTTTAGCTAGAGGTGTCAACTGGGCCGGGCCAGCCCGACTCAGCACGAGGCACGGTTCGGACGTGTCTGGGCCGGCCAGGCACGGGAAAATCCCGTGCCCAGGTAAGGCATGAGCCGTGCCTGGCCTGGCCCGGCACAGTTCGATGCTCGTGGCACGGCACACCGGCAAGGGTTCTTCCCGTTTGACACCTCTAAAAATATCAAGCTATTGTAATAGTGAACATGCAATGTGCTCTTATGTATTTGATACTATATGGGATAGACTCAACATGTTTCAATTTTATTGTGATGGGACCATTGGATGTTTCACATTTCAAAATCTTGTATTTATCTGCCCATGATTATTTAGCCTTTCGGCATTGAGTAAGTTGAGAATATTTGATCCAACTTAGTCACGCTATCAATTCATGATTCCTACAATAATAGTAATTCATTTCACTATATACACACCATTATTTATAAATTTAATAAAATTTAAATGTAAAATGAATTTATATATTTTATAGTATTAATTGAAAAGTATTTATTGTGCCCGTAAAAATATTTGTTTAAAAAAATATAAAGGATATTTAGAAATTTATATATTTTCATAAAAATATAAGAACTTAAATAGCTTAAACAAAAAATTAAAATAAACTCGAGTCTTCATTTGAATTTATTTTACCACAAAATATAATAGTTCTGAGAAAGAATATGTATTTAATTGAAATTATTAAAATATTTATAATGCATATAAGTCTTTCTAAATAATTTTGATGATGTGTAATTTGAACATCAAATTAAAGAATATGTAATTAAATGTATTATTTTCTTCTCTCAAATCAAGTTTCATTTTGAGCCTTATATTCAAAAAAGAACTATAATATAACACCACGAATTTCAAAATTTACTTATTCGGTATATTATATCCCTCTTGGACAAGAGAATGGCACATAAGGTTATTAAGTGTATATATATATTAGCTATTCATGAACTCAAAGAGGATACAAGTTTCACCCATCTATGACAAATAAAATTACTAACAGTGTTAACATGTTCTTTCATATGATATTCCTCTTTATGATTCTACCTCTGCTAATTATAATTGTGAAGTCTATGAAGATTTGACATAGTTTGATAAAATCTTCCATAAGTACTCCAATAAAATATATTTTTTCCCCTTGATTATCTCTAAAACTCAGTTTTCGTGATAATAATGTGTGCAGTCTGCTTAGTGGTAGGTACGTAAGTTATAATGATTGAACAATCCTAAAACTTCTCCAGAAAGAAGTAGCAATCAACTTTTATATGTTTTATCCTCTCGTGAAACACTATGATAGCAACATTGTATAGTACTACTTGGTCATTATAATAAATATCATTGATCTCTGAACTTGTAAACCAAGCTCTTCCAAAAAATATCTGATCTACTAGAACTAGCAAGTAGTTAACATCATAGTCATGTATTATGATTTTGTATTAAATCTCGAAATAATTATTTATCTCTTACTTTTACATGAGATGAGATTACCTGTAAAAAAAAATATAGAGAATTTTCTCTTCATGATCGCATTAACTCAACTAAAATCAAAGTATACATCTATTTGATCGTGCCCATAATCTCTTAACATAAAAGCATGTCATGTGGCTTTCTTTAAATACTTATGAATCCTAAATATTCTATTCGTATTATTTTATCTTAAAAAAATCTAGAAATTAACTAATTATACTGACATTATATGTAATAGGCCTAATTAATATCGAATTGGTTAGTTTCTTATGATCATCATAAATCTAGTAGAATTAACTGATGAACTAATATTTATAGATAAGTTTGGACCTAGATCAAGTGGTGAGTCAATATGTGCATATCCCAAGTCATAAAATATCCAAAATATATCTCATATAAAAACAAATGTCATACCACATGTATATCTGACTTCAATACCAAAAACATATCTCAAACATCATAAATATTTTGTCTAGAAATTAATCAATAAAAAATTATTTTACTTGGAATATATTCAATTAATATGTTATAATTAATTAGAATTTGGTGATTGATTATAGAATTTATTTCATTTAGAGGTATAAAACGGGACAGTGTCGAGCCTTCATGGCCCATTTTTAGCCGGCCCGACCATGCTTTCGTGCAGGTCAAGGCATGGCACAGTTACTATACCATGCCGTGCTTGGCCCGGCACGGTTCTGTAAAGGTCAGCCCGGCACAAGTCGTGCCATGAATCCGCCAGGTTTGGCCCGAACCAGTCGAGCCGAATCCCTAATTTAAAAAAAATTAAGGGTTCGGCTGTGTGTCGTCGCACCGCCGCACACCAAACCTCTAATTTTAAAAAAATTAGGGTTTTGGCACGCGCCATCGCGTAGTCGAACCCCTAATTTTTAAAAAAATTAGGTTTCTCAGATCGTGCCTAGGAACTGTGCTAACGGGCCACGATACCGTGTTGGGTCAAGCATGACACGAGGCCCGGTTGGCCTCGGCACTGCACAGCATAATTAGTGCCATGGTCGGGCATGGCACGAGCCCGGGCACGGGAAATTCCCGTGCCGGGCCAACCCAGGCACGGCAGAATCGTGTTGTGCCTCTTGTCGGACCAACCCCGCCAGGCCCAGTTAACACCTCTAGTTTCATTCTTTTGAAAGAGAGAGAAAAAAAATAACCTACACACTTTATTTTGTATTATCATACATCTTATTTAAATATATAGTTCACTATCTTATATAATACATATCTGACTTCAATACCAAAAATATATCTCAGACATCATAAATATTTTATCTAGAAATTAATCAATAAAAATAATTTTACTTGGAATATATTCAATTAATATGTTATAATTGATTAGAATTTGGTGATCGATTATAAATTTTTTTCCATTCATTTGAAAGAGAGAAGAAAAAAGTAAATAACCTACACACACTTTATTTTGTATTATCATGCATCATATTTAAATTTATATTTCACTATCTTATACACTATTTTATTTTTCTTACAAAAAACAAGATGTTGAAGTCGTAACAAAATGTTTCCATGTCACAAGACTAAGTTGAGTCGTGGCATCATGTTATCATATTACGAAGCTAAACTCAATCACGACATTATATTTCTATGTCACAACATCCACAAGTCATGACATAATATTTCCATCTCACGATATTCACAAGTCGCGACATCATGTTTTCATTTGTGACATCCATAAATCACAATATCATGTTTCCATATAGCAACATCCACATGTCACGACACCATGTTTCCATGCTGCGACATTCACAGATAATAACATCATGTTTCCATATTACGACATCCACAAGTCATGATATGAATCTATATATTTTTCCACCAACAGGTTGTGCGACCACTCGCTCAATAGAGAGTGAAACCCCACTCGACCAAAATATCACTGCGATGATCACTCGAGATAGCTAATAAAGTAAGAGTCAACCCCAACATCAAATTATGTAATAAAAATATCATTAACATATACAAAGAGCATTATATATTTGCCTTTTAATCCATGTCAAAAAAAATAAGAATTGACTGACACACATCTCTTAAGATCAAATATAATAAGTGCTAAGAAAATATATACTAATTCATGCCCTAAGAGACTGTTTGAGGATATAAAGGATCTTGTATAATTTGCATAGATATTGCATAAATATTTTTTCCTCTAGATTATCATAAAACAATATATTTCTTACATATAATTGATATATAATGCATAATATGATACCGTAGTAGAAAATAACAAACAAATAGTGATCATCTTGGTCATAAGAAAGAAGACATCTTAGTAGTCAATGTCATACATATATGTAAAAATTTTTACTATCAATCTAATCTTGAGTTGATCAACCTTTTACTCTGATTAAAATCTTCGTCATTTACATCCACATAAATCCTACTATTGGCTCACCTACTAGTTTTGAGAGGAGATCTCACATGTGATTAAATGTAATCGCAGGCAATTCTTCCGATGTGGTCTATCACCAGCCTCAATGACTAAATGCCTCAGACAAAATGTCCAAAAATCTATAATTATCAAGTGAGGATAAAAATAATAATAATAGTATTATTAAAACACATAAGAAATCGCTCGAAATAAAAAAATATTAAGTAAAACACATTTTTGATTTCTTCTGTAATACAATCGATGGATCCAAGTCGTTACTCAGAGTTGGATCATCTAATATAACAAAAGGCTTTTCTTGAATGAATTATAGATATATTCATCTAGTATATACATTTAGATTATGATCATCGAGTATTACAAACCTCATCTCTCATTCTTAGCAAGACTCATACATCATGTCCAATGGGACACTCACACTAAACTCATGTCCAAGGTGCACCTCTCTGGGAGAGATGCCATTACTCAAAAATATTCATGCTAGTCATATCATAAAGAGGCATATGAGCATGGTTGGTCATTATACCTCCATATAAAATAACAATAAGATGTTAAAACAAACATGCTACTACAATGTCTAGAGATATGTTATCTTGATATATATCAAGTACAACCATTAATAAAATTAATAAAATAACACAGACCATCATATATGATCATCCTTCATGACCTCTAAATATTTTAGTGGATCAAATAGAATGAATTTCTTTTAGTACTACCTGACATGTCAAGTAAGAAATTCTAGCATACTTTCTTAACAAACACACCTCACAATTTATAGACATCACTTCTATGATGCTAAACTCTAAAATCTTCAGCTCTTCTAATGAATAATATCCCAATCAAAAGTGAATTATTAGTATATCAATAGTAGATAGACATCTAAGACTCTTGTGAGACGAGAAGAATAGGTATAATTCATCTCGTTCAATCCTCATATCATATGTTTGGTCAGACAAGCATACATAAAAATACTCAAATAAGAAAAAATAATATCATAACCTATTATTTCATAAAGTAACTAACATAAAATAAAAATATGATGAAACTCTAGTACATATAAAATTCATGTCAAGAAAAATAATCAATATGAACATTATCATGCTTTATGACTCATACAATGATATTATTGGACGCGATAATATCATAGGTTATAGACTATAAGATAAGTAAAAAAATATGGATGCATATAGCATGCATAGTATCCCCTAAGCCCGCTATCCAACAGTATAGAGTAAGATTGTGAGCAAAAAATACAGTTGATATAGAAGTCATAAAAAAACTAACCAAAGAAGGATTAGTAATTCATTGTATAACCTTTGAATCATAAAAAGTCTATCGTGGCTCATGGTGCAAAATCCAATACATTTCCCAAGTATATCCTGACCTCCTTGAAAGAGAGCAAGTAACTATTACCTTCATGCATATTAGTGTACCTATGCCAAGACGCCCAACTCTCTCATAACTATTGTGTGATGAAGAGATGTCACAATACTACAACTAATCATACCCAACTCCACTCAATCTAGGTATGGTCATAACCACCTGAGTCACTCTCTGATAAATTTCTAGAAAAAACAAAAAAATAATCTTCTCCCCAAGAATCTGTATATGCAAACTAATACTACATTGTCCTAATAAATGCATTTAAAGAATACTACAAACCTACTCGCCAAGTCTCCTCAATGTCAAATGATTTGTTAATCCTAATACTACACAAACAATCATTTCTCATTGTTGTGTCTAAGTCGCATAGTGAGTTACTTCATCGTAGTCAATCAACTTGCACATTCATAATTAAGTAATATTATATATATATATATAAGCTTAAAAATTATATCAAAACAATCATGTCCTATACTCTCTTATAAGTGTCACAAGAATCAAACAAACTCAATACAATGTTTTATACAAAGGACGTCGTCGAATGTTGAACGACCTCAAAATATAAAGAAATAACCCAAAATGTCCATTGTAGATAGGTGTTTTAGTGTTACAGTGAGGCGGCACACCGCCACCATTGTAGATAGGTTTCAAACCGGGCCGAGCCCCGAGCCGTGCCACGGACCGCCCCGGCCCATTTGATACCTCTATGTTAGACATCTAAGCTACATGATCTCCAAACATGAGATACTTATTGGATGAACTATCTAAAATTGTTATAGCAAAATACTCTTATAGGATATTTTACTTATACGATAGTATAACTTAATTGTTAGAATACAAACTAACTGATAAAAATGAGACAAATCACTATGCGACCAAAACATATTTATATATAAGGATTGATGAGATAATACTTGTATTGATAGATATAATTATGCTGAAAAAATTACGTGACCAGATTCATAATATTTTATACTTACATTCGTTGGAAGAGTAGCATACTATTTTTCGAACACATATTATTAGTAAAATGATACTTTTAGTTCTCAAATTTATCAGAAAATAATTCAATCATCTACATCTATCTCTAAATCAAACAAAATTAGAATGATCAATAACACTAAAATTGTGCCTTTTCACATGATGGCAAAGATAAAGCTAGAAGTATTACTTTTAGAGGAAAAAAATCAATAGTACATTACTCTTTTTGTAAGAGGCTTGAACACACTCAAGATAGGTGTTGGAATTTATAACATTTAGAGCTACTAGCTGCAACTGAGACAACTCGTGACTATATCATTATATTTTCTCATCACCTCGCCCTGAACTCTTGGTTTTTAGATTCAGGGGTCAATATCCATGTCATAGGTGAATCATATTTTTTTACTATTTTATGAAATCAAGATTTTGATATTGTAGTGATCAATGGAACTATTATACAAGCCAAAATAAATAATAATAGCATTGTTGAATATTTTCTTTTGACAAGCATTCTTTCTATACTCGAGTTTCATCATAATTTATTTTCAACCAATTATTTTAATAAGCAACTAAACTATAAAACATATTTTGTTTTTTTTTTTTTATTTCTGTACAGGACCAGGCGAACAAAGTAGATGGCTTTCCTGTGAATTGAGCAGAATAAATTATATATATTTTTTCTCCACCATCAGAAACTCATTTATTGTTTTCCTGCCATTAATAATTTATATTCAATTTCCTTATAAAAATGCGTGTATATTCAATATAATTTATCCATCCAAATATAATATATGCAATAGTATAGTTAATTATTTTTCTAAATTTTATTTAGTATGTTTATCTTAATCAATGATAAAAATTTCCGATATATCTATAAATTCTAAGTATCGATATATGCATTAAGACCGATATATTTAAGTATCTATAAAATCTCTTTCACCAATCACAGGCACTTACAGTTAGTCAGGTAATCAAATTCGAGTTGGCCATTCTCTTACATCAAAAGTATATTTACAATAGGATTTTGTATATTTCTCAAAGATAATCTT
This sequence comes from Sapria himalayana, assembly GCA_029783825.1. Classification (NCBI taxonomy): domain Eukaryota; kingdom Viridiplantae; phylum Streptophyta; class Magnoliopsida; order Malpighiales; family Rafflesiaceae; genus Sapria; species Sapria himalayana. The sequence continues at coordinate 519,806 of JAREIK010000418.1, forward strand.
ATCTCCTAAAAAAATAAATGACGAATTATTATTTCTAGATCCAATACAAAAAAAAAAGAGTATAAGGCAATGATGATAATTATTTATAAAATATTTTAGATATAACACTTACTCGATGAGATTGAGTATCCATTTTATCCCATCACTACTATTTATTATGATAGTCAAGCAGCAAGACATATCACCTCAAATCTAATATTTCACGAGTAAACAAAATACATAAATATCAATTATTTCTTCCTTGGAAATAAAATTCAGAATGAGATTATTATTACAATATATATCAAAAAACACAACAATCAAAAGATATCTATAGAAATATTTTGATGAGGCATCAATTTACCTTCCTTTCTTTAAAGCTTAATGTTTTAAAGTTATGCACATCAACTTAATAGGGCATATTGTTATTTATTTTCTCACTTACAAGTTTCTACAATGGAAAAAAATAAAATAAGCTAAATGATTTGACTTTTATTTAAACAATATAAATATGTAAAAAGCATATAATCATTAATAGAATAATTATATCTGATATGATATGATAAGTGCCCTATTGGGGGAACAGTGTGGAAGCCCATGCATTGAAATTAACCTACTATGATTCAAATAGCGTAAACTGCAAATATATAAAGTAATCTGTCTGATTTGCTTTTGCAGCCACAATCAAAGAAGTAAATTTTTGCAAATTCTATGGTGAAAAGGCATCAGTTAATCTGACACAAATCTATCTTAATCATAGTAAAACCCCCACCAGGAACTTTGATTTCCAGATTCAGATTCTGCTGAGCAAGCAGTGGTGAGCAAAATGAAAAGTGTATTTCAGCAGCAATAGGTCACTGACAAAAATAGACAGACATCACTCCCGGCTGAAAGCTTCGGGCAATAAACTATGCAGAAGTTGAGAATAAAAATAAGGAGTGATGAGTAAGATAGGGCATTGAAGGTAACTGAGAGATGAAAAGGAGTTGAGCTGGGAAGCAAATGTGCTGAGGTGGATGAGAGAGGAGGGAGAAGCATTGATTGGGTTTTTGAGCAAAATCTTAAATTTCTCCATCTGTGATCAAAATTGTCGTCCTGTACGAGTCAACTCTACCCATGGGCTCAAAAGTGTCGGTCCAACTAAGTGCAATTCTCATGAGTTTGCACCAATATAAAATATATATACACATCCACAATAAAAATGAAACAAATCCTAATCACATCTGAAAAAGTTCTAAAATAAGAACACACAATACAAATCTGTGGGCATCCCAGTTCATATTGATAAATGCATCGCCCAATTGCCTTAAAAACATGTCCCAAAAATATGAGGGTTTGAATCCAACTTACCTGCCGACATTTCCCCACACCACTAAGTGTGATTTTCCAATCAAGCTCTTTGTGGCCAATATCAGCATCAAGTTCATATAGCTCATAAAACTTTCCCTGATGCACGCACAAACAAAGTGCATAATCAACAAAAAAGCTACCCATCATTCCCCGTGCAGCAAAGGAATGAGAAAGATAATAAGAAATATGTGGTATTGAGTTGTCAGACTCGGATTGAAGAATATGCATATGATTCAAACTGCTCCGAAAAGCTCAATTAGTAACACACTTGATATTGTTGTTCATGTTAAGATTTTAATCTCGTAACATCTTTGCCCATTAAATAGCATCCTATTGTGCAAAATAATTTTTTGTGGCTTGTTGCAAAATAAGCTTCTGAATCATAGTAGTATTTTAATATAAATGTTTAGATTAATTATGTTTTGGTACCCCAAATATAAAATATTTACGAAAAAATATATAATTTAATAATTCAAAAAAAGTATATCAAGACCTAAAATATTTAAATCTTGGTACACCATAAATACCAAATACGATTTTGCCATTGAACCTATTGAAAAATTAGAAAGCAATGGTTTTAGAATCCAAAAGCACCATTTAAGCATCAAGCCACTTTTTGCATTCAATTCTAAAGTGGTTTTTAAATAATGTGTCAACATGTGTATGTATATAAACACATATAAACATACATATAAGTATATAAATGTATATGTAATATATATATATATATATATATACAAACCTATATATATATATAACTATATATACATATAAAAACATATATATATATATATATATATATTCCTATATATCAACACATATAAATTTATATATAACATATATATGATGTATATATATAGACTTGTGTGTGTGTGTGTGTGTGTTTTTATATACATTTATATGTACAGTTATATAATTTATATATAAGCTTGTATATGTATTTCATATATAAGTTTATTTAATTATAAGTATGCCTATATAGATACATACATATATATATATATAATTTTATATATATAGGGTTGTATATTTTTTTTGATATATATGTAAATGTATAAACATACATATATATACATGCAAATAAATATTATTCAAAAATTGCTATAGATTTCAAAAAGTGATTTGATGCTTAAAGTTAATTGGTGGTTTTTGAATTCAAAAAATGTTATTTTCTAATTTTTTTTAACAGCTAGGTTAAGGGATAAATTCATATTCGATGTTTATAGTGCACAAAGAGTTAAATATTTTTGGCTTTGGTGCTTTTTATTTGAATTATTTAATAATTAGGTATTTTTTGTAAAAAAACATAAGTTTGATACGTCAAAACAAAATTAACCCTTAATTTTATAGGTTTATTGACCTTTGACTAGAAGAAAAAAAAAAATATTCCAATATATAGAAATCGAATCAAAAATATTATATGAGAATGAGTGGTTAGAAAGCAGCATGTTTAGAATATCAATATAAAAGCAATAAGGAAACTAACATTAACAAATGCAAACAACTTCACATATTCATCATGGTTACAAAGAGTTGGCATGTACATGTTCTTTGTGAAAAAATTAATAAAAAAAATATTATAATGAAATGGCAAAAGAAATGAAATACACTCCTTAAATTAAATATTAAACACTAAATCATATATAAGAAACATAAATGATTAGAAAAGCCCATATATTATATGTTCTTATTTAAGAAGCACGGACACGGACACGAGGATACGACACGGCAGGATACGGGGACACGGCAAATTCTAAAAAACTAGGATACGGATACGACTAGGATACGGCATGATAAAAAAATAAAAATAAAAATAAAAATTATTAATTATAAATATTATATATTTTATAAAATTTATTAAATTAAATTAAATTAAAATATTTTATTATATAAAATAAATATATATTATTTATTTTATAAAATAAAAATATTTTATTTTATTTGATTTTATTTTATAAGATAATATTTATAATTATTTTATTTTATAAAATAATATTTTATAATTATATTATATAAAAATATATTTTTTTTATTTTATTTTATAAAAATATTTTATTTTATGCTCTTGCCTCTCCCCTCAAGCACGACCGCCCCTGCCTCTCCTCTCAAACATGCCCGCCCATGCCTCTCCCCTCAAACACGCCCGCCCATGCCTCTCCCCTCAAATTGCGCCGCCCCTGCCTCTCCCCTCAAATCGCGCCGCCCCTGCCTCTCCCCTCAAATCGTGCCGCCCCTTCCTCTCCCTTCAAATCGCGCCCATCCCTGCCAGTGGCCAACGTCGCCCATGCCGCAACGTTGGCAACCGGACATTGTCGGACGTCGGGCACTATAGACGTAGATACGGCTGCCGACGCAACCATCCAATATGCCATGTGGTGCATCGGATACGGATTGTGCAATGATACGCCACGTGGCATATCGGACACGTATCTGTGCCGTGTCCGTGTCATGTCTACGTGTCTAGGTGTCAGACACGTGGACACGGCAGTAGGGAGCCGTGTCCGTGCTTCCTTGGTTCTCATCATAAAAATAACACAATTAAAAAATATAAAGAAACTAACAACACTCACTAAAGCTAGTGTATATATATTCAAATTATCAAAATTGAAAAAAATATAAACTAAAATATTTACCATACTTTTACGAACATATCAAGTCAACAAGTTGATCAAGTGTAGAAGTATGAGATGTGTCGATTATCTCATCATGGATCATCTCTCTGATAAAAAACTAACCTTCTTCAATAGGATTGATCAATTTATATAATTATAAATTCAAGTTTATTTACTTTGTTGTCAGATTATCATAATAAAACATAATAAAAAAATTATAAATTTAATCTCCTCAAGTAGATATCTCTTTATAAAATCTCACAAATAAGTATGACCATCATTGACTAAGTATCTACATAGGATGTAAAAATTATTGTCTCTTACATTTTAAGTATTAAAATTATCTTCAAAAAAATTACAATAATTTATTGTTGATATCCTCTCTACGGAAGCTTATACTTAATAGAAGTTTGGATATCTAGCAACCTGCAAATACTCATTATCATCAAATAAAATACTAAATCCTATAGATTTCTTTACATGTTGGAACATATGAATAAATTGCATCAAAATAAATTTATTGTGTTAAATCTGGAAAATAATTAAATATATTAATTATAATAAATTATATTTAATCTAATAATAATCATATAATTAAATATTCTTATAATTCTTCTATGTGAAGTCAAATCACGTTAAGAACCCACATAAAAAAAGATCAATATTTGGCTCAATATGATTATTTGCAAAAGTATAACTCAAAAGATAAACTTGTAAGAGAATATATAAGACACATCTCTTCTATGACAGCAAAATGTACATATGATCATAGGCCACCTTAAATCAAAAAAAAATATCAAAGATTCACAATGTTCTTTGTCTAAAACTATGACTAAAGATACTCTTTCAGTTGAGTAATTTTAAACTTATTATCATCCGTAATAAAAATATCATCACATATATGATCAACAAAATAAATATATTATCTAAACTCTTCCAAAGAAATAAAAAATAAAGTACAATACATATGTGTAATAGAATATCATCCGAAAGAGATAACTATAGTTGAAAATTTGCAAATCAATCTCTCAAGGACTACTTTAGTTATATAAGACATTGTGCAATTTGCAAACTAGATCAGAATAATATACATTGGGTCGAAAACTAGATAAGCTCTATATATACACATCCTCATCAAAGTTGTTATGAAGAAAAATATTTTTTACAAAATGATATATCTTCAATCTATGAGAAACTATAAGTAGTATAAGTATTCACATTAAAACCATATGACCACTAGATAAAAAATATTTTGCTAATCCAATATAAATGTCCAAGTCAATTTTCTCATAAGTCTTATCATCATATGATATACCTTATCATCATAACAAACATTCAAAATGAATACTCACCTCAACAATAACTGATATTTATAAAAATTAAAGACTAAGTCTCAAGTTCTATTAATGTAAATAATATTTATCTCATCATTCATTATTTTATATCATCTTGAATACGATAATATCTTAGAAAAATACTTAAATATCCTACTACCATTAAGAAAAATAATAAAATAAATAAATAAAAGAAATATATGAGCAACGCAAAATCTATAAAATAGTGCACCACGTATTACACATATTTTCTTCTAGAGAAAAATCAAAAATTTAAGATTAAAAGAGTCGATTGTAAGATTTTTTAATTTTTCAAAAAATTTTCCTTTGTTCAAAATAAGTTGGACATATTTCAATATCCTAAAATAAATTCAAAGTTTTGGGTGATCAAATATTATTTAATTGTTTAACAATACAACTCACAAAAAAAAATTATTCTAACATTTAAGAATAAAAAGACTAATAAAAATATAATAAAATATCAAATTCAGTATTATCATGACCAAAAACTTTAGATATCTTATAATTAATTATAAGAATATTTTAAAAATAAAAAAGAATATAAATAAGAAACAATTATCTGTGATGTAACTATTTATCGCTGAGTCAATAATTCAGTAATCTAAAGTAAAAAAATGAGACATACAAGTTATAATACCTAGAGCACGAGAGCTTTCTATTATTGCTTTACTAGTGAGATATATATATTCCTCTCTAATAAAAATTATAATAGAAGAGACTCTGTGAGAACTTTTGAATAAATCTAATAGATGGCCTATCTCATCATGATCATGCTAGTAACATATGAAAGAACAACTATCATATCACTGATAATCATATTTTATTCTTTATGTTTTTTTTCTGTTCAAAAAATATTACTATCACTAATAATAAATATTTAGAAATCATTAAATATGATAATATCCAATTTGATTTTTTATCATTTTCTCATATCTTACTGATTCGTAATTCCTTATTATCCTGTTAATTTATTATTTGTGAATTCTTTTTCTAAACAACTCAGCTATAACATTATTTTTTTCTTACTGATGTTTATCTACATAAACAAAAGATTACAAAGAAAGACTTTATTTTTTAGATTGAGCAGACTAGGTTATATGTTCTCTTTAATGGTAAGATCTCATTCTATGTGTTTGAGTATTTTGGATATGATTTTTTTATATTCTCAGGTTGCTTACGTATTAACGGCCAAGTTAAGAATATTATATATTAATTTTAAAAATATTTCGACCTTAAAGTGTGAGACATGTTAACTAGATAAATTTAGGTATATGATTATTTTTATTTATGACTATTCGAGATATATATAAAATAAATATCTTTCATGATAAATCAAACATCCTTTATATTTTTCAAGCTTTTCAAAAAATTATAAAAATTTAATTTAATTAAAATATTAAAAAATTAGGTGATAATGTATTAAAATAAATATCAACTATGTAATACTTACTATATGAATCATAAGATTATACTTTAGACTTTCTAAACTAACACACCCTAATATAATGGGATCAGTGAAAAAAAGAATAAATATCTTATTCAGATAGCTTAGACACTCCTATTTAAAAAAAGCTTTCTAATTTATTTTTGGAAAAAAAAAATTTAATCACAATCTAACTCATCAATAAAATATTAGCTTCTATCATATCTCAATGCATATCATTCTAAATTATACATCCTAGAAAAAAGTTATTTAACTTGCTTCCAAGAGATTTTTGATGCACTTGTTTTGTCTTCGACATCTCTTTAAGATAAAACAGTCTAACATATAAGGCTCTAAGATATATTTTTCTTAGATAATCTAATAACCAAAAAGAACACAAGAATTTCATAATAGAGAAAGATAAGATGTTAGTAAATATGATTTGGGTCAATTTCATGCTAACTTAGGTCAAGTCCAAGCTAGTCTGAGTCAAGTCTCCTAGGCCAGAGTGTCAGGCCATGCATGGGTCATTTTTTGCAGTCTATGTCACATGTTGTGCATGCGCCACCTAGCCCATGTGCCACCTCTATTTATGATAAAGACAAGACCCATGACAAAATTCAAATAGCCCAAGGCAAGGTTGATAGTGAGGAAATATAGTATTGACTACAATGGCATTTTCTCTCTTGTGACAAACAATCACAACAATGTTATTTTTTCTATTGCAATATCACATTGATAAACAATGTATCAGCTAGATAAAAGGCATGTATTCCTTAATAGTGATCTCAAAAAAAAATATTTATTCAACAACCACAATACCTCACTATTCCATAATCTTAAGTATGATGTATAGGTTATGAAAGACCCTTTATAATATGAAACCAACTCTTATGGCATGGTTTACCACATTTTCATCAACACCAATATCATTTAGCCTTAGGAGATACATATCAAACTATTCATATTTTTCTTAACTTGAATCAGGAGATCAATATGTAGTGCTGATATTACATCAATTAATATTAAAATATTTTAAAACATGAAGAGATAAAGAAAAACATTTTTATTTTTGTGAGAAGAGGTGTAATCCATGCAGCACTGAGGCATTAACCTAGTCTGCATCACATTATATAATTAATGATTATTAATTATAAAAAAAATAAGAGAAATGACATCAAAGTGGTAAGGTATTTTGGACTCAGTTATTTTTTTACTAAAGAGAGATGACGAAAAGGTGTAAAGTGGAGACTACCATTTGTTCATATGAGGTTCTTGAGCTTATTTAGCAATTATTTTCCTAAATTGATGGTCACATCAACTACAAGAAGTGCATGCACCTCTTCCTACAAAGCAACATCATATCACTGATTACAAGAGATGATCCATTTGATATATCACAACTAAAATTATTTTTACAAACTAAGTTTTAGATAAAAGATTTAAGATGACTATGATAATTTCTTGATATTGAGATCAGATACTAAGAAGACATTACTTTTTTCTCTTAGAGAAATTTTGCTTTAAATATTTTACCTAACCCAAATATGTTAATGTATGCATGTGTTGAATTACCATGTGTTCTATATGTAAACTTATCAACAAATACCAATATATTAGTTTATTAAACTAGATATGTGATAATCATAAAAAAAATAAATTGTATGATAGTGACCAAGCTAAATATTATCTACACTGTTAGTATAATTGATCATTTCTTAAATTATAGACATAACCAAATAAAAAAAAATATTTCAACTCCAATTAGGATCCAACAATCATAAAGAAAAGATTAGCCATTAATTTTTATATAATCTCATCTCATAAAAAAATATAAGACAAATAATTATTTCTAGATACAATACAAATACAAAATAAAAAGCTAATATATCAACTATTTGTAAGCTATAGTTGATCAATCACTTCTTGGAGGAGCTTTGCCTACCAACTCAGGCATCGATGATATTTTACTATGATAGCTATATAGTCTGGCATATTATTACTAACCTAATATTTCATGATCAGAAAAAATAATAAAGATTAATTATCACTTCATTCAAAATATGAACCAAGATAGTTCTATAATCGCTCCTACGTACCTACCAATGAACTGATAATAGACATTCATGAAACTCTCAAAATTTCATAAATTATTTCTCTCTTCAAAGTTAAGTACTTGTGACATGTACATCTCAATTTAAAGAAAAATATTAAGATTTTGTTTATTTTCTATTTATTATTTGTTTTGTTTGTTTTTTATTAATTAGGAACATCTGACATGTAGCTTCCCAAGCCATATATATATATATATATATATATATATATATATATATATATATATATATATTATTTATAATTTATATCATATTGAGAAACTAGTTTTTTTTAATAAAATTTTTTTTTTTTATATTTTCTTCTCTCGCCCTTATCTCTTCCTCCAATCCCCCAAAAAATCTGTGGCAGAAACCCTCATTCAACCACGACAAAGTGAAAATATATCTAGTGTTACAACATTAAAGATAACAACAAACTACAAGCAACTAAGAAAAAGAATAAAAAAATATCTACAAATTTACAAAAAAGAACAAAAAAGATTCTATATTTTACAACAACAGTTTGAAAAAGTTCAAACATAATACTTAAATCACCTATCCTAAAAGATAGCAGCATCATTCTGGAGTTGAGAAATTAGACAATGACGACTATAAGTGAACAAACCCAAGAAATGGTTTATTTGACAATGAACTGACATGGGATGAATTATGGAATTTAAAGGCCAAATTAAATGCAAAATAAGAAAAGGATCACAATTCTCTCATAATGCTTTAATGCACACCACAATTCACTCAGAAGCTAAGCAAAATAATAAAAGAAACTTTAACAAACCACTTTGAAGAAAAGAACAACGTCCATGTATTGACATTTGACGCTCCAATATTGTTTCTGGGAAGCTGACATTTTCTTCAGTGCGTCTGGGGGTATGTAAAGTGACTTCCTGTCGTAAAGAGGATCCATTGGCCTCCTTCCACTAGCATCTTTGATTTGAGAAGGATTTAGCCATTCAAATTTGCTGACAGAATCAAATATGTCCCCGAGAGACTTATTTGATGAACGCGATTCATGAAAGATCTTCGATCTTTTGCAGCCCTCCAACTGGGAAATCTTGTTCTCGTCACTCACCCGGAGAGGATCTTCCTGAACCCTCTTGAAACGAGGAACCAAAGGATGCATGCCAGGAGTCTCTGGCCCCAGAACATCATCATGTTCGGCAAGCACAGTATTTTGTGGATCAATCAACCTCTTATATGGGAAACAAATTTCATCTGGATTTGAGGCTGCTGTTACTTGTTTTGGAGATTCCTTGCGATCCAATAAACTACCAGGCATTGTGCAGACATTAGTTGAGGAAACATGGCTCCTGGAATATTCTCACTTTCATTAAAGAAATGCCAGGAGACAACAAACAGAGAATTTTAAAAGAAATGCAATTGATACTATGTAAAATAATGTCCCGTGTTTATCCTCTCGAACAAGCAATTTTTTGTCTTCCATTAAATTTCATGGTCTTGCTGTTTAAGAAGAACTTCTCTACATGTACTATAATAAAGTTGAAACATAAGGATACTTCTTAAAATAAATAAAATCAATACCAATATTTGAAAACTGAAACTAACATGAAACTATTTTAAGCATCAGACTTAAAGGAATGAAATTATGCTCTCTACCTGCATCAATCTCAAAATAACACATGAATCAAAAATTAAGCATTAATAGTCATTCACTCATTCTATCTATCATTTTGTGGTGACTCCAAGAATAGGTGACGAATCTACTCCGACTGTAAAACTAAATTATAATATAGTGTCTCACTGTAGACAACACCTACCATTCAATCTCTATTGCATGATATATTGAATCTCATGCTCAATTCTAATCAACTTGTTCGTCATAACGAAAACCTAAAATTGACAAAAAAATAGCCCTCAAAAACTAAAAATAGAATCTACTAGAACTGAAGTGAAGTCAATCCGACTAGAGGTGTTAAATAGGACGTGCCGGGCCAACCCGATCCATTTTTAGCTGGCCCGACCATGCTTTCGTGCTGGGCCAGGCACGGTTACTGAACCGTGTCGTGCATGGCCTGGCACGGTTCTGTAAAGGTCAACCCAGCACGGACCCGTGGCACGAATCCCTAATATACAAATATTAGGGTTTCGGCACGTGCCGTCGTGCCGCCGCCCCGCCCGAAACCTTAATTTTAAAAAAAAATTAGTTTCTCGACTCGTGCCGAGGTACCGTGTCGTGCCTGGCACGGCACGAGGCCCGGTTGGCCTCGGCACGACACTGCACGATTGGTGCCGTGGTCAGGCAACACGAGCCTGGGCATGGGAAATTCCCGTGCCGGGCAGGCACAGGCACGGCCAAATCATGCCGTGCCCCGTGCCGGGCAGGCACAGGGAAGGCCAAATCATGTCGTGCCTCGTGTCGGCCAGGCCCGGTTGACACCTCTAAATCCAACCCAATTCAGAAATACTAATAGTAGGGCATCACTAATGCAACCCACTTTGCTTCTGTACTAGCATAATCTAAGCAATGGATGTCTAAATATAAAAAAAGCATATACAATTGCACCATCAAAAACTTCTAGAAACTTTTTCAAATAGCTTGAGAAATACACGGTCATTAGGAAAAGAGATATGTGGAGGTGGGAATACCAAAGTATAAAAATCATCCTAACTATACTACTTATTATTAATTATTCACTTGGTTAGCAAATCATCTCACAGAAACATTGCTGGTTGAGATAAAATTTAAAGTTGACAATGAGATAAAACAAGCAGGTTCTTAGTATGTTTAATTTATATTGTATAAGTGAAAAAGTCACTCATCTTTTAGGAGTCTGATTCCAAGTCAAACTTTTTTTTTCCTCTAAATCAAAAACTTACCATTCGACATTATGATATTTCCAAAATATTGCAAAACAAAGGGAGGTAGAAGATCCCCATCTCCATAGAAACATTACTTGGGGATTGGCTAGAATCAAGACACTTAATAGGAGTAATATCCAAAGATGAGTGACAGCTAACACTACACAAAGTTTTCAAGGAGTCCCCTTCCACAAATATAGCTTTAATATATAAGAGTACTATATAACCAAATCCTCTCTAATATCATCACAAACTCGTCGTAGTCTTCAAGTACTACTACTCTTACTATGCATTGCCTTACTGTTAATTCATGGTTGAATGATTCAGAATCAAATTGTCTCTGAAACAATTCATAACTAATTAGACGTGTGAAAACTAGAGAGTTTCAACAAAATTACAAAATTGATTACAATGATAATAATTCTCTATTAGTCACGATGACCTTGGTCATGATATGATTGCTTTATTTGTTGCAAATAAAATAAACTTTTCTTTAAAGAGAACTAAAGATATGAGATATGTGAACAAATCATATAATTTTCATGCACAAATAATGACTAATTTGGATAATAAATTGTAAAATACTTTATATGAAGTAATTATTATGAAATTAGTTAATTAAATCGTCCATAGAGAAGACTTCATTTAGTTTTGCACAAGTTTATTTTGATTCTTTACTCTTTTAGCAAAAGAGATTGCATAATAATGTTATTTTTATTATTAATTATATAAATAATATTATTATTAGAAATAGTATGATCATACGTGTACTATCATATCAAATCTCACCTGAAAAATCTTTGTGCCACATGCATTTATTGGAGGTCATGCATTGATGTGATGGTAAGTATATTCGTTCAATAATAATATGTCTCGAGTTCAAGACTCATCAAATACAGTCTCTTCTAAATTTCAAAAGTAAGACCATCATGATATTAATCTCTCTCAGACATTATATTAAAGCATGAGATTTATGCACTAGTTACAATCTCATTCATAATTTTATTAGAAATACAAAATTATAAAAATAATTCAGCAGCTCAATAAGTTCATTTTCACATGGTTTTAGTGCAAAATGCATGATAGCCTCAAATACATCCTTCAGATCAAGATTGAACACTAAAGTAGATAGATATTTTTATCATGAAAAAATAATAATAAATATTCTCCTTGAATTTCAAATTCTAAATTACATGATAGCAAAGATATTAACTAAGTCATGAGTAAAATTTCTAATTGATAATGGTCTTTCTTTTAGATATAAGAGAACTACAAAAAGATTAAATTATAAGATATCTAGAAGAATAAATATATCATATATTATCACTATGATAAGTTGTTTCTCAAGCTCTTCACAAAAAAAAACAAATGAATATTTTTTTTGCATACTTCAAAATATGAATAAATCTCTAAAATTTAACATGTTCCCTCAGAGATTATAGGCATATACAATTCAATAGGATAAATACTTTTTTGAGAATATTAGATTTCTTATTTCTCATCCTATTATTATTTATTATTATAATCATAGAGTTAAACACAACTTGCAATTCAATCTTTTATGAGCAAACAAAACAAGCATAAATTCACATTATTAGGAAAAAAAAAAGATATATAGTCAATCAATTGTTCTTAGTTCTTACTAACATTCATAAATCAACAGATAGATATGTTCACAGAGATCAAAAGGGATCTTAGTTTTTTTTCTTTCCTTATAGCAAAATGAATGGGAGATACACATCTACCAACTTGAAAAGATATATGAAAATTATTATATTAAAGTAATTTATTTCTTTTATATTTCAACTTGCATTTAGCTAAAAAAATGCTCAGAGCATAAAAGTATATCAAATATATATTTAGTTGCAATTTGTAAAATTAATAAAAAATAATTTTTCAAAATGATTAAATTAGTAAAGCCAAATATTCCAATTTATATTCAGTAATTTAATGTCAGACCAATTCAAGCATCACCCATAATTGTATTATATAGATATCAGCATAGGTTCATAATAAAATTTGTACACATCTACCCTAAAAGTAATAACTTGACATGTATTTTTATTTTATAACAATATGAAAGTTCTTGTACAATTAATTTTGAGTCGATCTAATAATATGACTGATTATCGATAATATAAACATTAAGTTTGAAGAATATTCACTCTTCATCATTTTAGCATAGGAACCCTCAAACCCACTTCATTATTAATTGTTTGTGATATATTTTACATTCAAAATTTATCTTAAATTTTATTATTAATTTGTAAAATTATATTATTTGTTACTGTGAAACTAATTCAATTTTTATTATGTGTGAATTTAAAAAAGTAATATTAAGAAAACTAAATAGCAATACTCAAAAATAAAAATTAACATTATTATTGAGATGAACTCATCTCATGTAAATAATTTAGTGTACATGTTAGAATTTTTTCCTTTTTAAAAAATAATAATTAGCAATCATAATTTCCAATATTTTAAAAATTTATATCTACATTTATTCAAAAAAAAAAAAAAATACAATCGTATTTTCTATATGAACCATACCAAGTTAAGAAGCATTATCGCATATATTTTAACACTCAATCATATAAATTAATCACATGTTTAATTATGAATTATAATAATACTTTTTCAAAAAAGATTACATCGGATATATTAATAAAAAAAGCATAAAGTGAATAATTTTTAAAATTTTTTTCAATATTATTATTATACAAATATAAATTAAAAAACAGTTCAAATTTTACAAACTAATAATAACTAATATTAGTTGACCTAATTTTTGCTCAGAAATAATATTATTCACCAAAATATTAGTATCAAATTTCCAACACAGAATTAATTAGCTAAAAGAAAAGATAAATATCGATTTCAAAATAACTTATAAATTATTTTTTATCAATAAAATGCTCAAATATCAAAGAATATATTCCTACTACTATATAACTTGTACATTTAATGTATCATAAAAAATTTAATTTTAAAATATTTTTCCTATGCTATATACATATTGTATTCTTCTCTACCTTAAAAATGGAATAGATTTTTTGATTATGTTTGAACTCAAAAAATAGATTTTATCATTAAATTCTACATAGTATCGGAACATTTTTAAAGTAATACAATTTCGCTCAACAATTCTAATATTCCTGACACATCACTCTATTAGAACCATTTCTTTTAAATTATATAGCCTCCACAAAACATGTTTTGTTCTTAACACTCAAGATGATGGATGCCAAGATATCTGTTTCAGGTTGCATAAGAGTCACCAGTAATGAGATCAGCAACTACGGTCACCCAAGAATGATCATAAGGAAAGGTGGGGCAGACCAGATTGTTGCAGCAATGAGCAAGCTTCAATTTTTATTATTTTTGGAAGATATCAACTTGCAAACTAGCCCAAGTAGTTAACAATGGCATCCACGTGCCTAGTAATTATGTCAATTTATATTATTTTTGGAAGGTAACAGTGAGTGTGTGTGCGTGGTGGGAGCAGTATGTATGCGCAGTATGATGTGCAACAGTGGTGTGCGGCGTGTGCAACAGCAACACAACTATTCCTGCATGCAATGTGTGATATGTACCAATGATGCAGTGTGTGCAAAACAGTCTATAATAGCGGTGTGCAATGGTGGACTCATTCAATGGTGTGGTGGTGTGTGACATTGCTGCAATGATGTGCAACAATGGTGTGGGGCCCATACAAAACTATGATATGAAGTGTGTGCAATAGTATTAGCGCGCAATGTATGCAACAGCAGTGTAGGGTGAGGTAATTGGTTGTGCAGTGAGCATGCAGTGACTTGATGATTTATTATGGTGCTACACATACTTAGAAGAATGGTAAACACAATAATTAAAAAAAAAAAAAGCTAATATTACCAAAGAGAGCTATTAGTAATTGTTTTCGGAATAAAAACCCTAAAAGATTCTACAAATTATTCAGCAACATAAACAAACTAATAAATACATTCAGAAGTTCTCATAAAATTAGCCTGCCGTGACACTTAAAACAAACAATATGTAAATCTCCCTTTTAGCGAGACATCAGCAAATACTTTATGTTCTCCAAGTAATACAGCTCATACCACTTGCTTTTCTACTCCAAACTCCTGGGTTATTGCCCCAAATACAATCGTTCCATATTTATTATCTTTCATTGTCGATCATTGAATATTATTATAGCAAATGATAATATACCTAATGTCTTTGGATATAACAACATTCAACTTAGTGCTTTGTTCAACTTAGTAGTCTCGTTTATGTAAATTATCTTGCTAAATAATTTGATCTTGACATTATTTTTCTTACTAATAATATTTTGCAGGATCAAAAGATTTCAAGAAAAATTTTTTGCGAAACTAAACATAGCAGTTTGTATGTGTTCTCTTTGATGATTAGGTGCCCAATGGGGTGTTTGAGTAATAATTAAATTAGTACTTATTATACCCATCAAACTTGTGTAATTAAAAACTTATTTGATTATTTGATCATGTTTAAGGGTCTGATAGAGTTGAGATTTAAGAAAAATTAAGATATTTTATTTTACTTATTATTTATTATACATATTTTACTTCATTTTTTCTCTTTTCATGTAAAATCTCAATTCTTTTTTCTATTTAACTATTTCATAAAATAATTTAATACGAATAAAAACATAATTAAGAGTGAAATATTTTAGAGTATATCGCACTATTTCAATACTTAATATGATCATAGGATCATGTATCAAATATCTTGTCTCAACAAAATTTGACAAAATAAAAATATTGAAATAAATAATAAGTATTTGATTAAGACGATTAGAACATATTAAAGTGGTAAAAATATTCCAAGATATTTTTGTTGAGATATAATTTAATTATAAAATATTTAATTCATTGAATATTTTCTTATGTTCCTTTTTCATGTACCATTTCAAAATTTATATCGTAGAGAAATTATTTAATTTGCCTCAATTTTTGAAAGCACAGATTTTGTTCATTATCTTTGTGGAGAATTCAAAAAAAAAAAAAGATAAAATAAGATTTATGAAAAAAGTATAATTTTCTTGATTACTCTAGTATCTAAAAGAATATGTGTTATTTTTTTTAAACTGATATAGTATATTTTAGTATTAACATTTTCTTTTTCGAGAAGAATTTATTCTTTAATCAGTCTAGATGAAACAAATATAGAAGAGACATTTGGATCTTTCTCTTCCTAACTCCCTTGAGTCCTATTTGAGCATTTAACCAAAAGAGAGAGAGATCTATCAATTATTTTTAAACTTGTTAGCTTGCATTATAATAACTCTCCTCTCAAATCATCGTATATATCAACAAATAAAAAAAATGCTTATCCTTAAAACAATAACATTTCCTTAGATAAGAAATCCTCTCTGAATCTAGACAAAACAATAGCCCTAAAGTTGTTCCAATCTAAACTCCATATAAGTTTGAAAATAAGAGACTAAATCACTCGAGCCTTAGAGTTTATTATAAGAGAACGGCATCTACACACCTTGTTTAAAACAAAGAAAAGTCTCTCGAGAATCCATATAATCTTGCAGTCGACTCTTTTACTTTTAATTTTTTAATTGTCTTATAGAAGAAAAATAAATATTATAATCAATTAAAGGTGAAAAAAAAATTATTGTCCAACATGACCAAACCCATGCCAGACAAAGGCTTGAGTCGTACCAAAAAAAGTTGTTTGGCCTAATTTATGAATACACATTCAACAAGGATCAACCTAAATGGTCGACCAACATGGGCCAAAACTGACCTAGATGGCAAAATAACTTAGGTCATGCCTGGGTCAAGATTCAGGTTGGGTTCAAACCAAACATGACTAAGCATGTAAAACATATTTATCTAATTTTTTTTAAGGTTCTAGTTTCAAAGCATATTCAATTTATGCACCTCTTTTTAAAATGAAATTTGGTGGGTTCAGCATCCATCCAAACCAACCACCAAATTTATATCCAACAACTATAAATTCACTACACCATGAAATGTCATGCGCAGCATTAAAAAAATCATTTTAATGGAAATGGGCTGCTTCACCTTCGCCCATTAGATTTTCTATCCAACAGGCAGTTGGACATTAATATTTTATCAATAACAAATTTAAAAAAATTATAATATTGAAAGTTTTAAAAATTCTAAAAACATTTAAATTATATTTATTATTTTTTTCAAACCCAAATTGTTGCATCCGCTCTTGTTTCTAATTTTCTCAATTTCTCAAAAGTCCAAATTTTTTAAATTGTAGTTGAAAGTTTTTTTGTATTACTAATATAATATAATAATTAGCAATTGAGGAGGACTAATCCAAGAAACAACAATCCATGAAATTATGATTGCAGCTTGTGAGTCTATAAGTTTCCAAAGCCAAAGTACACTACATGTCTACTGTTCCTTTTTTAATTAATTTTATTTACTAGATAGATAATAAAATTAAAGGTATAAGAATATATAGTAGTTAAAAAAACTTTTTTCATACTATTTATTCTAAACTAAAAATTAATACTACATTATTAATAGTTACAAAATAAAAAATAATAATTTTAATAAAAATTAAATTAACATTATAGATGCTTTTGATTTGGATAGTAACAATCCAACTGAAATATTCAAGATTGATTTATCTCATAATCATAGGTCAAAGAAACTTTAAAAACTTGAGCTTCATAAATAAATATTTATAATTTAGACTTATTTTATCATAACTATAAATTTATATGAAAAATAAATAAGATTTGGCATAATATAAATATTTTAAAAAAAAATTATAATTAAAAATTTAATGGTGAAATTGGATACCTTATGAGATATATTAAATAAAATACTAAAAAATATAATGTATTAGGACATAAATAAACTCAACTTAATGATATTTATTGAATATTAATATACTTCAATTTTATTAATCCTCTTCATTTGTAACCACATCTATGCAAGAGAAGAGATTGAAAAAAATATTAGTATTGATATTTTGCTTAAATTTTTAGCATATCATAAAATAATTTATTATATGAAAAAATATATCTGACACCAACATTTCCTAACAATCCCAAGACAACTATAGTACTAATATAATAAAAAATTATAAATTTAAGAATTAATTAATAATTAATAAATTTAATAAATATAATATAATAGTATCAATGATATTTGATATATAAATTATTCATGAAAAAAAAATTTGTCACCACCTACAATGTTGATTCAAAGTGAAAATTAAATAAAAAATTATTAAAATTTTATAAAATCTTGTATCATAATCATAGTTATGTCATATATGAGATTCTGATAAGAATATTTAAAAAGTATAAAAAATAAAACAAAATATATAACATAATATTTGATAATATTATAAATAATAATATCACAATAAATATATTCATAAAAAGTATTAAGGATGATCTTCTGACTAAAATATTTCATATTAAATGTATGTATTATATAATAAACTTAATCTTAGAACCAACTTAAAAATAATTTTCTACTCATTAAAACAAATATAAAATTTATTTAAATATATTATAATATCTAACAAATTTTAATAATTTTATCATTTATGTTAATTAGTAGGTCCAAAAAAAAATCTATTACATATCAGGCATCATTTGAATTTAACATAATTGATATTAGATCTTTATGTTCGTTACTAATATATTATATTTGATTTTGTTAATAGTAAAATTAATAAAATAATAATTAATAAATTAAAATAAGACAAAATTATTTTATTTTATAAATTAAAATTATTAATAAATTCATAAATTTATTTATAATACAATAAAATTATGTTTGTTTGTACACACTATCACATTATGCATTATAATTTGGATACATGTGCAATATAAGACATGTGCTTAACCAATATAGAGAATATACATATTATATGATAAGTATTGAGAAAAAAAATAGATTTAAAATAATAGATAATTTATCAATATATTTATTACTTAGTTACATTTATAGATCCTAAGATTAAGGTCACAAACTAATACAATCAAATAATCATGGAAAGCATTCTTACAAGTATTTTATAAAATAAATTATGTGTGTCGATGCAAATAACATATGTTATTTCATAATCAAAATTTAATGTAATACTCATAATCATATCCATAATCATATGGAAAGCATTCAAAATGATAAATGATTTGTTTTTATGTGATCATAGAAAAACTAGACATTAATATGATTAACTTTTACTATTTTTTATTATAAACATTTAGAATAAATATTCTATCATATTTTAATTATGTAAATAAAAATTATGGAATTATAAAATTTTAATTATCATATTTTGTTTGTTGTTTGTCATCCATATTGTTAGTACCTTTGGAATTAATTGATAATGATTTTTTTTATTATCTTTGAACTCTATTGTGCATATAATGAAATCTTTTGCCGGATTTTGATGTATAATATTAATGTTGTTATTGTTCATTTTTTTTTATGAGATCAAATTAAATAATTAAAATTAAAAGTAGGAAACTATGATCCCTAATTTTTTTAAATACTTGAACTAATAAAATAGTAAAAAACTAGGGAAAAATCCTTTTTAAAGGGAAGTAATAGGGAGAGTTATGTGTGAGGCTTAGAAAAAAATATTTTTTTCCATTTTAGCAATTAATTTGAATTGGCCAAGTTGATTAAATAAGATGAGATAAAGTTATTACTTTAGAGAGAAAGTTAGATGAGTTTGAACCACCATGAATAATTTAGTCTTTTTATCATTAAATTAAAAACATATTTTTTATTTTTTCATTTTTCTTTCTATTTCACAATTTCTCATCTATTTCTTTTCTACTTTCTTAGTTCTATTCTCTGCTTGCTCATTTCTTCACTAAAATCATAGGAATAAGATTAAAAATTCATGATTTTTGGTGAAAATTCATTTATTACTTAGTTATATTTTATGATAAAGATTAGTTCTAATGATAAGAAAATTGTCTAGGTGATAGACTTGTTACAAGAGATTTTACATTGACTTTTAGAATGTACTATCATGATACAAGTACTTATTTCTATTATAGTTTCTCAAAGATAAATAGAATCTCAATTCCACATAAATAATCATTTTTTTCAGAAAGATTTTGATAAAAAAATATATATTGAGCAACCACATAGTTTTCAAGTCTAGAAAAAAATACATAGATTTGATGTGCATGTTACAAGAGGCCTTATAAGGCCTCCATCAATCTCTGAAAAGAGTTTGATTTGCCAAATTTTTAGTGACTATTACCTTATTTAGGTTGCACATGTATATTATAAGTTATTTCTTATTTTGCTGAATAAATTCAAATAGCAAACTTATTTTGTTAAATATTATTATAATTATGAAAAACAACAAGTTAATATTTATTAAATTTAATAAATATCTTCAATCATAATTTCTAACAAATAATCTCATGACTCATGCATTTTGTTGGGAATGTGATAACTTACAATCATGATAATATTATATTAGCACTAATGAGATATACCTTAAATACACTTACAAAATTTGATCTCTTACATTGTACTCTAACAGATAAATCTATTGAGCCATGTGATGATCTTTTGTATAATATTAACCCTTCAATAATATTAGTTATTACACTGTATAATTAGTTTTTTTTTATTCATTATTATTTTATTTTGATATAATTCTTTGCATACTTTAAATATATTAAAAAAAATCCCTAAAACTTAATATTTTATTTAATAATCATGAGTATCTTTAGCTAATAAACTTAAATTCATACAAAGGAAAATCACTACTAGTTATTATATTTTTCTTAGAGACAATTTTATTTCCTAAAAAGATAAAAGACATATAATAATCACAAAATCTAGTATGAATGTAGAATACAGGGTAATGGCTACAATTATATGCAAAATTCTTTAGAGCATATATTTATTCGATAAAATTAAATTTTGTCACTTCTCTCACTATTCTCTATTATAAAAGTCATACAACAATACATATAATATTAAATTTAATATTTCATAAGGGAAATACATAAAGCTAAATTTTCCTTTATCAAAGAGAATATTCATAATGGAACCATAGCCATATATTCACAGAAGTCTTAAAAAAACTTCGACTTCAATATATTTATTCACCAACATAAAAAAGATATTGTAATTTCTTTTTTTTTATTTTTTTACTAGACTTTTTTTAAAAAAAATTAATTCGAAAATCATTTTTCATAATATTTATTAAAACAAAGATTCTCAAAATAATTCTCCCTTTTAAATACTTAACATGAAAATTCAAATTTCTTTATATTAAAAAATTATGAGTTGATTATTTTGAATATTAAAATATTGATTCAATTAATGAGACCATTATAGTACTAAAAACATTTATGAATGTCTTCTCAACAAATTTATGCATCATATATTCATACACTCATTATTATAAAAAATTACATACCTATGTATGAATATTATCTTCCATAATATGAGTTACCGCGTCTATCAATGTGATGAAATAACTTTTATTTTCATTTTTGCAATCAAAAATTATTGCAAAGTAATATATATATATATATATATATATATATATATATTATATTGATAAAAAAAGATTGACACTAGAAATGTAACAACCAACTATAAAAAAATTATTACCCTCATTTTCTCATTTATGACAATTTTAAAAAAAGTTTGTTAAAAACAAGAAGGATTTGATTTGGGCAAGTGCCATCTAGCAACAAATATAAGCATACAACTATATATATATATATATATCAACTTATATATTTAATGTATGAATTAATGTGTGCCAATGTGTGTGTGTGCATTAGTGTGTGTGTTCGTGTATATGTTGGCACATATATGGGTGCACATATTTTTATACACGTGTGTGTAATATACTTGTGTATATATATACCCCCACGAGGTTGGTTGAGTGGTTAAAAAAAATTTCATGACCTAGTGTCCTATGTTTGAATACCAGCTTCACGTAACATATACCAAAACAAGACTTACGTGGAAGCAAAAACCAATGAGAGACCCATCATCCATGGTATTAGTTGTAGTGCATACCTAAGCATGAACTAATAAGGATATCCATTATGATAAATACATATACATATATATATATATATATATACCTATACATATACACTTAAAAATTCAAAAAATTACACACACACATTACACACAATCATTGAATTTTCAGGAATTGGAGTAATAGACTTGTTTGTAGGTAGCAAAAAGCATGATAAAGACCAGAGCAATCCCTAATAACAAGATCTCAATTGTATTTTAATAATAAATGGGGCTTAATATTTTTTTGATATACTCAATTTATCAATGATTTCTATTGGAAAAGAAAAAAAATGACATCTCAAATAAGTTGGTGTGTTACTATTAGTTATACTAGTACTAATGAAACTCATTTTTTAGATATAATTTTTTTTAATAATCAATTTTATGTGAATGCCTTAGGAGATCATTGGGATTATTTGTACTTCATGTCATATTTATTTTTAAGGTTCACATGATAAAAAGTATACGTATGAGTCTCCTCCCTCTATTATTTCTAAGACTTTTATCTCATATTAAAGAGATTTTCATACCAGAGTTATCATCTACTCATATAGCATGCAAAAAAAAGTTTCATTCTTTAAACCTCATAATAATACAATTAGTGTTGATTAGAATTGAGAAACTTCTAACCAAGAGAAATTTTCTACAAGTCTTATGCATCTAAGCATTGTTGAGGATGAAGCTACTCTTAGTTTTTAAAAAATCTAACTATTTGGAAAATTCCCATTAGTACTACTACTACACCCAATTGATTTTTTTTATCCCTCCTCCGGCCTACCCCCAAACTCAACTCATGTTATCCATCACCTCATATATGAGCCTCAAAACTCAGTGTCAAAGCAATTAAGACTCTCATTCATCTCAACAAAATGATAAAATGAACAGACACCATGGAGAGCATATCCTACATCATGGGGATCAAACTCATGATGACATGCCCCTGTGATAAGAGCATTCAATTTATTTGTCAACCATACTACTATGTTGTTAGTGTTACAATCAAAATATTAGATATGCCTAGAGGTGTCAACCGGGCCAGGCTAGCCCGGCACGAGAAAATCCCATGCCCGGACCCATGCCGTGCCCGGGTTAGACACGAGCCATGACGTGCCGTGCCGTGCCGTGCCTGACCCAGCACGATTCGGCCCGTGGCACGGTACACCGGCACGGGTTCCTCCCGTGTCGGGTGTCCCCTGAGCCCGACCCCATGATTGCCCCTCCCGCAAAAAGACCACAACTCGGATCTGATTGGACCCGACCCGCAGTCCCACGAGACCCGAGCCGTACTGCCAGGTCAGGCCCGAGTGGGCCAGGCACGGCACAGCACGGCCTACCGTACCTACGGGCATTGTCGGACCTGGCTTTTTTAAACTGTGTCTGGCCCGGCACGAAGGCACGCTCGTGCTCAAAAATGGGTCGGGCCGGCCGGGCCCGACCCGTTTGACACCTCTAAATATGCCTAATTTACATAATAATATGAGATGAACATCACTATTTATCCCCTTCTACAATGCTATTAGAAGTCAATTAATTTAATTGCTTATACTAATCTTACAATCGTGATTGTTCTCTAAAAAAAGAAGATAGTGAGCAATAGTCAACTCATATACTTTCTTACTTAAGAACCTTGTCCCATAATATTAATTCAACTCACGTGATCATACTAGCATAATCAAATCATTTTTCCCAGGACTAAAGCATACACAATGGTGATAAATCATACTATTGCTATAAAAATCATTTTTTATCGCATAATTCCCCAAAATAAAACATCAAGGTAAAAAATCATATAGGTACCAAAAATAACACTTGAGAAAATTTTTGATTGTTGAACACTTATTATCAAAAAACACTAATGGTATCTTTTTTGATCTATTCCAAAAGCACAATTATCATCAAATAAATGAATACAAGCACCGCACACTGAAGTAGCTATTCATCAGTAATCATTAGATTTCATCATAAATGGCTCATCATAGATAATATAACCCTCGAGGAATAGCCTCTAAATGTAGAAATAACTATTTTTTTTTCTCAATAAACATCACTACACACACAAGCTTTTAGATAACTTTGCGCACATTACTAGAACAAGTGGCTCATCATTAATTCAGAGAAAACCTATAATTCATCCTATGTAACCTAAGAGTAGCATTGAATCACAAAATAGTAATTCACATTTATGTCATTGCAACATGACACAAGGCAATCTAACGACCGTACACTTCTCAATATAAAGTTTTATCAGCTTTTGCATTATCACAAGAAGAATTACTCTTCAAGCACCAAAATTGGAAAAAGTGTCTCCAATTATACATCAACCACTTTTTCCTCGAATATCATGAATCACATTCCTACAATTTCAACATAGAAGCACAACTTTTGTAACATTCCAATGGACGTGTGATTAATGGATCAACAAATATATCATATCAATCACTAGCTCTATATTGACTAAGCTATCTTGTCATGAACTCATCAAGAGAACCACTCAAAACTCAAACCAATTTATATAGGTAGGGCAAAACTTTATCAAATCAGCATGCGTTAACTCCAAAAAATCCTTTAAAACACAAACATGCAATCCTAGAGCTCCATTAAGTTAAGCCTTCGATTAACATCAAAAATAACATGAATCCCCCCTGTGTATATATATCTTCATCATTTAGACATTAACACTGACCTAACAGATAAACAAAACGAAGATCAGGAGCATTTCTGTGCAGATTCAAAATACCAACCCATAAATTAAGAAAGCATCGTTTGAGATCAAAATTCGTTATGTTTTCTACCTCTCGGGAGGCTTTTCTTTTTCGTCGACCTTGACGAACTTATGCATGATACTAGAAAAAAGCGAAGACGCTCCTTCACTCTTGGTTGGCAAATAGGTTGAAGGCAGAACCTGACGTGTCACTTTCTCGGGCGGAGTCTCTGTTCCAGCCATTTCCATGGCCGAGTCGAGTGTTGCGTGTTGAGGCTGACCAGCTTCTTGAGTGTCTGCTGTATTCTCTGAGATACGATTCGCTGTGGAGGGTTTCCGCAAAAATGAGATAATCGATTTTTGGCGCTGCATTTTTCAAATCTGAGACGACGACCTTGCCAAAAATACAAGCACGCGTGTCCGCTTGGGTTCCTGTTTTCCTGTGTGGTGTGAATGAAATGGCGCCAATTTCATACAAATTACATTATGGCGGACACCCGTTTCGCAAAATCTTGTTTCATTGCTAAAATTTAATATTTGAGTTAATAGTTAATACAATAAAAAATAAATGAAAATTCGGGTAAATTCGATACTCAATAAAAATATTTTTAAAATATTTACCCTAGAGGTGTCGACCGGACCGAGCCATGGCACGATTAGGCCGTGCCGGGCCAGCCCGGCACTGAAATTTCTCATACCCGGACTCGTGCCGTACCGTACCGAGGCCAGCTAGGCCTCGTGCCTTGCCTTGCTCGGCACGGTACAGTGCCGAAATCAATTTTTTCTTAATTAGGGTTACGGAGCACCGAAACCCAAATTTTTTTTTAATTTAGGGTTCGTGCTGCGGGCCAGTGCCGGGCTGAACCCCACAAAACCATGTCGTGCCTGTCCCGGCACGAAAGCACGATTAAGCCTGAAAAAAATGAGTCGGGCCGGCCCAGCACATCCCGTTTGACACCTCTAATTTACCCTCACCTCATCCAGAATAAGAATCAGAAAATATAATTACCATCATCAAAAAAAAATTAATTTATTTTCAAAAATAGTTTTATAAAAATATTATTTTTGAGAACGTTTATATGAACTCGAGTGAAGTTTCTCAAAAACATCCCTTCGATTCAGTCTCCTCTCTCCTTTCTTTTGCTCTTGTAATTTAAAAATATTTATTATTCAAAAAAAACTTATTTTCAAAAACTTATATTTTGTGCTTCTAAAGCTATCTTTTTTATATGCTTTTGTATCTTTTATGTTTTTTTTTCTACTATATTTCTTGTTTTCTCTTTGTGTGTTTTATATTTTCTATAGAATCCACCATTAATATGTAACTTAATTTTTATAAGAATATATTCACTTTTTCTCTTTGCAATATATATCTTAGCAAGAAGTGACTAATAATAATAAAATTATTGATTGGACTCGGGCTTGTTATCTCTAATGGGCCTATATACGAGCTTACTTCATGCTCCATCATTCTTTGCAGGTGGAAAAGAAACCAGCTCTAACAAATGAGAGGAAAGACACTAATCCAATAATGAAGACTTCAAACAACAAATATCATCTTTTATTATCCATGTAGCATCATAATTAGGGCACATTTGACAAAGGAATCGATGAAAATTAGGAATTTTATGGGTATCATGACTTTGGATGACATTTCTATGGCACTATGTTTTGATCTCTTTCCTTCTCCTCGTGACTAGATGTGTCAAATGGGACGTGCCGAGCCAGCTCGACCCATTTTTTTCAAGTCCGACCATACTTTCGTGTCGGGCCAGGCACGGCATGATCGTGCAGTGGTTGGGCACGGCACGAGCCTGAGCATGAGAAATTTCAATGCCGAGCCGGCCCAAGCACGGCCGAATCATGTCATGCCGGCTCCGCCCGGTTGACACTTCTACTCGTGGCCCATTTCCATGACATTATTCTACCGTGATTTTCTATGTCCCATTATCGAATCAATAAACTAAAAGAATTTAGGGTAGATTGGCATGGTATTGGTAGAAAATTAGGGATTTTATGGAGGGGATTCAAGTGTTAAATATTTATAGTCATGACCTAATAAATTGAAAGTCGCGACTCTATTGATTTGTTTTTCTTTTATAAAATAAAAGTTACGACATTATAGCAAATAGTTCCTCCAATGTCACAGTATTGAATTAAAGTTATAATTTTTTTTCATATAGCTCCTATAGTGTTTTTCATTTTATAACATAAAGATTGCAAATCAAAAAAATTTACATGGTCTTGGCAGGTAGCTTCAATGAAGTTTTTCCTTTTATAATACCAAATTCATGACACTAAAAAATTATCATGGTTTTGTCGTGTGGCTTTGAGGGGGCTATTTCTTTTTATAACACTGAAGTCGCACCTTTGAAAAAGGTCATGGTTCTAGGAAAATTTTGAGAATTGCAGTTGGTTGAAATCTATTTTTTTATTGTGTTATGGAGTTTAAGTGTGAATATTTGCATGTGATATTTATTCTCACAATAATTATACTTCATCAAACAAGTTGCATAAAAAAGATTATTATATTCCTCTAAAGTAATACTATGTTTAACATATGTAACTCGATATTCTAAACTTCTTTTCCTTCATCAGAAATCTCTACTATCCATGCTAACTTCTCGATATATTGTTTTCTTGTACTTTTGCTATCAATAGTGGATGCTAAATTAATGATTTTTTTGAATTTTCTTATCCAAAGAAAAAAAAATAGTTTTGCTGTGGCTCCTCTTATTTGTTTTCTCTCTAGCCTTAACATTGTAAAATATTTAACCACCAAAACTTTATGGTTCACTTTCTCTTCTTTTTTTTAAATTTTTTTTGTGGCCATATTTTTAATTTCCTCTTAAATGTTTCTATCACAAATATCTTTATGTTAGTCATGAAAATTTCATCACTTGCTTTCCCTTTTTCTTCTTGAATAATTGAGGTAGTATCTTTAATTTACACTTCTAGATTCTCTATTACAAATATTTTTATATTAACCATAGAAATTTCATCATGTGATTTTTGTTATTCTCCTTGAATAATCGAGGTCGTATTTTTAACATCCTTTTCTATATTCTCTATAAAAAATGTCTTCATGTTAACTATGGAGATTTCACGATGCACTTTCTCTTCTACTTCTTGCATAATTGAAGCCATATCCTTAGTTTTCTCTTCAATATTTTCAAACATAATATTGTTCATATTAGCTATAGAGATTTTTGATGCAACATTTTATTTAAATTCAATCCAATTCATGACTTTATGTTTCTCCTTCAATTGTCTCAAATTTATTCCTCAACAACATTAGCTCTTCTCACTTTGTCTCACATTTTCCAAAACAAATTCCATCTACTTTATTCTAATCTCATAGCTCATTAAGAAAATTCAATATGCTATCATAGAGAGATTGACTAAACATTATTATTTTGTAGATTGATGGCTAAATAAAAGAAAAAGATACAAACCCCAAAATACAACTATCCATTTTCAAACAATTTTACAAGATTTTATATTTAGATTCAAAAAACTCATCAAACTCATCACTATCTAAACTATTAAAAATGAATTATCCTTTTACAAGGATAATTACATAAACTCATGTTGACAAATCAAGCTAAACTATCATATGAAATGATACCAAGAACTTAATGCAACTTTTATAATCTTTATAATAAACTTGGTAGATTTGTTAAGGAGGAAAGCAAAAAGTTATGTGAAGTTATAATATTCCTTATGTAATGAGTTTGTTATATCTCATTGAGCAATATGGTAGTTTTGACATCCATTATTGGTCGAACTTTTCTCTGTGTCATAATCATATTAGCTTGTAATATTTGTTATGACGATAATATTAATTTTACATTGTATCAACCATGTACCCCACAAGTACAAAAATTCATGAGAACTTCTAATGTAATAACATTATCATTACAGAGCAACTAAATTTAAGGCAAAATTCATGCGGCTTTTTCCAATGTTATGACTTTTAACTCTAGAAAGTTCCATAAAGTAATACTCGAGCAGCCATCATTTTCAGCGCCACGACTTTTAATCTTGAGAAATGATCAAAGTCGTGACTTATTTCATTGCAACTTTTGGTTATAGCGATGAAATACACAAGTTGTTGCCATTCTCTATATCATGACTTAGTATTACAAAGTCAAACTATGTGGCTATAATCATGCCACCGTCATCTATTTCAAGAGAGAGACCAAAGCCATGGTCTATTCCCTAGACCATAACTTTGTATATTATAGATTAAATGTATTTTCATGGACATTCTAATTACCACAACATTCTATATCTAAAAGGAGACCAAACTTGTGGCTCATTCCAAGAGCTAGTACTTTGTGTTACAAAGACCAAAAGATAAAGTATTGACATTCCCAAAATTCATGACTTTTGACATAAAAGTAGTGACATCCCCCCCCCCCCCCCTATTGACTAATTTTTTGAGAGAACATAAAAGTTGACAATAATGTAAAGTCTAGGAGCATAATTTTGCCCAACCCTATAGAAGATCTTTAGCAAAATGAGCAACACCATGAACTAGCATAAACTTGAATGAGGGAGCATAAAATTCGACTCCACCCAGGAGCACATCTAAATCACACGAACAAATATTATGAATTTAAAGTTTTTTTTATATGAATTCCATGAGTTTGTGTACTTATAACGTTGGGAACATCTGAGTCACATAAATTTTGACTTTTGAGAGCTATTAATGGGAATTCAAATTTTCATGCGATATATTTTAAATTAGCTTATTTGAATTCCTCCCTAATATTAGGCTAACTTGAGATCTAAATTTGGTGTACTTATAGTGTATAATTGATCCTTAATTTATTGATTTTAATATTTGAATTTTGTTATAATTTAGGTATTGATGAATGTAGTATTTATGTACAACTAAAATTAGGGTTTTACTGTCGATGAGTTTGTGTGTGCTATAGTTGTGGATGGTGATAAGTAAGGCATAAATCATACTTATACATAATGGTAGGAAGAAAGTGATAGCCCTTTTGATTATAATATACGAGACAAACTTATATGTTAAAACTTGACATTGAGATAATTTAACCATGTGAATATGATGCTTACAAAGCCAAAAACACTAATGTTTTTTAAGACAATCTGTCATGCATGTATTAAAAGAACTAACCATTAATTGATATGAATATTTTATATAAAGTTTTCTTAAAAGTTTTACCTTTAGTATGAAAATCACATGTCATCGTGGTAGTTAGTGACTAATAAGTTATGAGATATGCATGAAAAGAGCTGACTCATAAGTTATGAGATAAAGTTTATCATATAATTGCTACTAGTAAGATTTGAAATAAAGTATTTGTTAATTATGTAAGTATTATACGTATGAAGAAAAAAGTATAAGTATTTTTATTACCACATCAGTTTATGTATATACGACACATAAGATTAGAGAATGAAAATGTATACACGAAGTAATCATCACTACAATTAATTAGTTGTCTAAGAGGTATTGACTTGTGGACGATCCTTGAGCATGAATAAGATGTCATTTTGGTGCTAAAGTACCGAGAGGATAACTATGAAGAGACCATCATTGATGATGGCTTAATAGTTAACAATCACCTTAAATACCATTAGGTCACCAAGACATTATTACTGTAGTTAAACTTGTATTATATAACTAAACACAATAATATCCAGACTATTTAGATAAGTCATTATGCATGATATAATGGGCTTACCCTAGAATCTAAGAATTTCATAAAAAAGTTATAAAACTTTTAAAATGTGAAAAGAATTATACCAAAATATAAAATATTTAAGTTTTTGTGTTCTTAAAAGTGTCAATCAGAAATTGCCTCTCTCATCATCCATGTCACCCTTTAAAATATGAGTTAGATTCATAAAAAATTATAATGGATCCAATATAACACATGGCCAATGGGTATGTTGTGCATTAAGAAAAATTCAAGTCATATCAATGAATGTGGCACTACAATTCGGTTGAGGTTAACATAGAGGTGTCAACCGGGCCGGCACCGCACTGGAATTTTCCGTGCCCGGGCTCATTCCGTGCCGTGCTGAGGTCAATCGGGCCTCGTGTCGTGCCTGGCCCGGCACGATACCATGCCGAAGCCAAAATTTTTTCAAAATTAGGGTTACGGGCGCACCAAAACCCTAATTTTCTTTTAAAATTAGGGTTTCGGGCGTGCCAAAATCCTAATTTTTTTTTTAATTTAGGATTTAGAGCACGCTGAAACCCTTTTTTTTTAATTAGGGGTTCGGCGCAACGGTGCATGCCGAAACCCTAATTTTTTTTATTTAGGGTTCGGTACGACCGGACCGAACCCTGGCGGATCGTGCCACAGGCTCGTGCCGGGCTGAACTCTACAAAACCGTGTCATGCCTAGCCCGGCATGAAAGCACGAATGGGCCTGAAAAAAATGGGTCGGGCCAGCCCGGCACGTCCCGTTTGACACCTCTAGGTTAACGAGGAAAAGTTCTATCTTTATAAATATAATTTTGTCCTTACTTATTTTGTGTGGTACTTGCATGGCGAGACAAAAAACAACTATATATAGGGATGAGGCATTACATAATGTGAATGTCACTTGTCATCATGTAATTACAAAGAATGTTGGATCATTTACAATATCTGTGCAAATGAAATATGATGTAGCTGGTCCATAGTTTAATGCTAATATGGTCAAGGAATCTTTGAACCCACCCACACAAATTTTTATGACATGCTTAATGCTGAAAACTAATAAGTATGGCATGTTTGTAAAACGCACTCACAATTATAAGCCATTGCTCGAATGCTCAACATCAAATCGGATCAATGTTTGTTTGAACGGTGCTATGACGATTTATGTCAGTTTATGAAGGAGTTATTGATGGGTGATAGTTTCTATGAGACTAAAAAGTAGAGGTATCAAACGTGCTGGGTTGGGTAGGCCCGGCATAGTTTTAGGTTGCCCAACCGGGCTACCATGCTGAGCTTGACATGGCAGTTTTGGGTTGCTCAATTGAGCAACAGTGTCGAGCCATGCACGGCATGGTTCTAAGGAGGTCAGGCCTAGCATGGGCCCACGTCATGAAATCCACTGGGTTCAGCCTGATTCGACCCCATTCCGGGTTGGGCCAAAACCCTAATTTTAAAAAAATTAGGGATTTGACCGTGCACCGCCTTGCTGTCATGCGTCTTCTGCCTTTTGTGGCTCAATGAGCCTTGCCTGTCGGGCGTCGGCTCATCATGATCACACTCCGTGCGTGGCCACGCATGTCGTGCCTAGCATGACGCGGCCAGTGTTGGGGGTGCGCCTAGCATAGGCCCGGGCATGACAATGTAGCATGTCGTGCCGGCCCAAGCATGGCTGAACCGTGTCGTGCCTCGTGCTAGCCCAAACCGGCCCGACCCATTTGGCACCTCTACTAAGAGGGTTATTAAAAGAATTGGGTTTTTACTTGTCAATCAATAAAATTCATACTTGTCTGATTGGCTATATCGACCACAAAGTATTAATAAATAAAAGCTTGTAACATGTAATAAAATGTATTATTTCCCACACTAACACTAAGGTTCCAATGCTTATATGCTTCAAAAGTCACTTCTGAGAGTATGAGATGGCACAGTGATCATTTTGTAGAAGATGGTGAGATGCATCATTGTTCGGATTCTCCTGCATAGAAACATTTTAATGCTATACATCCCTCGTTTGTATTTGAAAGACGTAATGTCAAATTAGGCCTATGTACCAATGAATTTTAACCATTTGGGTAATATGGGAGTTAGTATTATTCATGGCCTTTCATTCTCGCTTCATATAATTATAATCTATCCTCAGAAACGTGTATGAAGAAATAATACATGTTTTTAATAGTTAATATCCCAGGCCCTAGAAATCCAAAGGACAAGTTAGATGTGTATTTACAACATTTGATAGGAGTACATCTGGTAGACTAGGGAATGTCCGTATTGTGTGGATGAATCATATGTTGTTACCTTACACAATGGAAAAAAACAAACTTGGATTGATAATTATAATAAGTTTCTTCCACTACATCATCCATTTAGAAGAAATAAATATGCTTTTAGTAATAATTGAACGATAACATATCCACCTCCAAAATTTTTCTATGGTGGTGAGTTGCTAAGGAAAATTGATGCATTAGGCTTAAACACAGTTAATGAGATTGGGGCAAATGATGCTAATGTTCCTGTTAGTAAATTAACCGAATAAAAAAAGGTTATTTTTTTGGGATTTGCCATATTATAGCATGAATCTCATAAGACATAATTTAGATGTAATGCTTATGAAGAAAATATGTTTGAAAATATCTTTAACATAATAATGAATGTTGACGGGAAAACAAAAGATAATACAAATTCTAGATTAGAAATCATGGAAATATGTCATTGACTAGAATTGCATGTTGTTGATGACATGTTTCTAAAAGTTTGCTATACATTAGACAAAAATAGTCGAAATGAGTTGTGTATTTGGGTTCAGAAGCTAAGATTTTCATATGGATAAGCTTCAAATATTTTTAGGTGTGTAGACATGAGGAAACATAATATTTTTGGATTGAAAAGTAATGATTATTGCTGTATATGTAATTTGTTTTAACTTAATAATCTGTTTTAATATTTTTATGTAAGTGCAGGAAATGAAATATTAAAAGCTCGGGGATGCAGCAGTAGCACAATAACGGAGGTCCCACTATTTTTGACCGAAATTTTTGGAGCAGAGCCTGGCCCGGTCCATGATCCGACCCGTTTCGGTTAAATGAACCGGCTGTTTATTTTCTGTATAAAAATATTTGTATTTATTTTTCGGGTGGCTGTTTTTTGACCCGGTTGAACTATTCATCGTCTCTTCTCCTCTCTCTCTGCGCGATTTTTCGCGACTGCCGTGCTGCATACTGTAAGACATACATTTCTTGGTTTTAATCTGTAACGCATAAGCATTTTCTGGTGGAGGTAGCTAGTCGTACTGAGCGACTAGCGAACCACGTTATTTGCTATGTTGTTTTTTCTTGTTTTGATTCTGTCGTGGATGTTTGTGGATTGGGATATATATATTGCTCGTTTCTGTGTTGTTTCTGTATTTTCTGTTCTTAATATCACTACCCGTGGAAGCGCGATTACCCAACAATTATTATGTATTTATGCAAAGGTTGATATCAATTACATTTCGAGAAATGCTGCCATCAGCCATGTGGCAAGCATTAACATAACTTAGCTTGTTATTTAAGGATCTTACATTATCTATGTTTAAAACAAAAGCTATGACAATATTAGAGTCATAAATACCAATTATTATTTGCAAACTAGAGAGGGTATTTCCTCCTAATTTTTTGACTCAATGGAGTATTTTCCAATATACTTTTTATATGAAGCAAAGGTAGCAAGACTAGTTCAATACTGATTGATGGACCCATTTGAAAGGTATGAAAATTAATGTTTTACAACTACAATTACTATCAATGAATCATTATATGATATTGGTATTTATAAAATCATTGATTGGATTGCTAGGTATTTGCATACTTTAAAATAGAATGTAAGGAATAAGGTCAAAGTGGAAGGATCCATATGCAATGCATATTTAGTTGAAGAAGCTTCGATTTTTTGTGAGCATTATTTCAATCCAACGATGCATATAAGGCATTAAAGGATGCTTCATAATGTTGAGTCCCGTACTGGAGATGAAAATGATTTCGATGGGAACTTGTCAATATTCACCCATCCTGGTCAATCTTTTGGAAGACATACAACACAAATGTTATAGTGAACAAGAAAGAAAAATGCCGCACATCAATATGTCTTGTTGAACTGCATTGAAGTTAAATGATATATTGAGTATGCATCTTAACTCAACTTTGCACAAATGATACAAATTTTTAATTCAACTATTAGTGTTCTATTAACAGAATATTCATTAATTAGTTATGGTAAAATGGGCCATACATTGATGATGCAACTATTGATGTTAGACTTGATGAATTTTTCCTAGCATGGTTCAAGATTTATGTAAGTTATTTATTGTTTTAGTTAGTTTATGGTAAAATATCTTTTAACACACTCTTATTAGCAGACATGTGATAACGTTGAAAACATATATCTTAAAGCTCTAGCAGATGGACCGCTTCAAATAGTTAAATGTTATATTGGATATAATGTGAACAGTTTTGGTTTTCACACACTCCAATTGGGTACTTCTAGATTTTTAAATAATAGTGTGTGTGCGTTAACGGTACTAATTACATGATTGATGAAACTAACTACTACGGTCAATTACAAGAAGTTGTAGAATTAGAGTACCCATGATGGCACATTAAAATGATTATTTTATTTAAGTGAGTGATACAATATTACACCAAATGTTAGGATGAGGATCCACAAGCACTATAAATTAGTGGATGTAAATCATAAAAAAAAATATGCACAAGCCGAACCACCTATTTTAGCAATGCAAGCTCAACAAGTATATTATTGCACATATCAAAGCTTAAATCATGATATTAGATATTGGTTGGCCATTGGTAAAATCAAGGCTAGAGGGATGATGGAGATGTCTCTAGAACTAGAAATTATTTCATAAGATCCATTCCAAGAGGAAACAAGCAATGTAGGTGAATTTAGTTTTCCCGTGGAAAATGATAATATTTTGCTTAATGATCTGATAGGTGAAATGTTAGATATCTATGTAACTGAAACACTTTCTCATGATGATAATGATGATGATGAATATGATGAAGATGAAGATGAATATGAAGAATAAAATGATTTAAATAGTGATGAAGATTAGGTTGGTAATTTGATTATTGAATAACTATTTCAGCAACAGTTAAAATATATTGTATTATTTTCTTATTCTCATGCATGTATAAGTTGAGGAGCAGGACGAGGATTAGGATCGACAGTAGAACATATGGTAGAAATGTGGTTTTTTCCCATAGTGCCCTCGTAGATTCTTAATCACTAGAGGGATCACCTACCACACCTACATCTACACCAGATGTGACCATCCATGATACTAATAGCTCTACCTTGTAGACATCATATGATCGTGCATCATCATCTGCATCACCATTTGTACAAGATTCAACACCAAAAGTACCATCACTATAGAGTTCATCATCACTAGTGCCCACTAGTTCTCTTTCTCGTCATATCATTGCACTTATTGATGAATAGTGTTTTTTTAACTATATCATTTGATTTTTTTTATGTTGACAACATGAAGTTGAATGATTGTATTTATTAAATTTATATGTTTACTTATAGGATACACATCACAGAGAATATGTCGAGGATTATCACTAAAATCTTCAAATAGAATTTGCATGTGATGAGTTATAATTGGAAAATAATGTCTTATGATATCAAAGATTTCTACTAGAAAAAGTTTCAAGTATGAATTTGGCCCAATATATATTTTATTTTATTTTTCTATATATTGATCAATAACAAATATTGTGGGATTTTGGTCTTATTTTTTTTTAAATATATGGATAAAGTGGAATTGGAATGTGAATAAATTAAAGAAAACTGACAACATTAAAGAGTTGTATAAATCATATAAAATAAAGCTATTTGTTTTGTTTCATAGATTTCCATTTTTTGGCTTTATTTCAATTGTAGAAACATTAGCATTGAGATCATTCACTAGATACTCTATTTAAAGTTGCATGGCATAATAAAACATCACAATGTTACAGTAATGATGTTAGTCGATAGAAGGATCATAGCCAACTACTGAGTTTCATCGCAAAGAGTATTTGAGAAACTTGGCAATGTTATTGGAAGTCGCCAGAATTTCAGATAAAATATGCTCGAGGATCTATGAATAGGATGTGTGAGACTAGAGGTGAGGGAGCAGGATCTTCGTGTCACACCGGTGGTTCCTTATCTTAGAGAGCATGCTAAATGCTTAGTACCTATATTGATAAAAAATTAGATTTTATTTTATTTTTATTTTCTACTTGTTTTAATATATGATACTTTTCAATTTTAGGAGGCCAAGTTAAAGAGTCCACCTGTGACAACAAAAGCTTAAACCTCAACACATAGTGAAGATAATATTTCATATTTTAAGATCTCGAGAAGGAAAAATCCCACATTTAGATAAAAATAAGCATGTTAGGATATTTAACTCAGATAGAAAATATAGAAAAAATCTTAACTCTTTTGTTTGTGAAAAACCTAGATATTTTGCCAGTACATGTAGTGAAAGAATAGACAATAGTTCTAGGAATGCTCCAGTGATAGAATGCCTAAATATGGATGTATTTGATACATAAAAGATATTATACGAAATAGCATAGCTTTTTAGAATAATGAGGCTTTTGTTCTTATAATTAAGATGAATTTTTTGTATAATCTTTGGGCTTGGACATTTAGTTTTCTAGTTCTCGTCTCATTTTTTCTATTCTTCATCTTGTGGATTGGTTAAGTCAACGACGAGGGTTTTCTGTTAATTATTCATAGAAGCCCTTTATTTTTCATGGTGTTTCGTTGCATACATCGTGTACACCTTTTGGCTCTTTTTTTTAAATTTAATAAATTTATGTCTTACTAGCATAGTACATTCCAACATTCTAGATCTAGAGAATTTTCTAGGCTTTCCTAAACCATAATGAAAATTTATTTTTATTATTATCCTTTTGAAATTTTATAATTTGTACTTTCACCCCTCCACTTTCTTAATTGTAAAAGTGCCACAATTCTTTGAAAATTTTATAATTCACTCTTAGAAATAACTTTCAAAAAAAATACCATGGCACTAAAATAATTAAGGAAGCTCTTGGTGCACATATGTGACCCTACGGTTACACATACCATACACCCTCTCGAGATGGAGCATTACACTCTTAATCATTGGATAGAATCCAAGGTGATGAACTTGTGCACTCCTCTACATTTGGCCATGTTTGGGAGAAGAGAAAATTGAATAAGTAGTAGGAAAAGAGTTAGAGTGAGTATGTGTTATAAGGGCATCGGGTTTATTTGGTCAAACTTCAAAGCATGCTTAGAAATGCTATTTGAATATATGCAAGTTAGGACTAGAAAATTCAATTAGAAAATAAATATTCTCATTTTCAATAGCTAAAGATGTAATCAATGAAAAGCATAAAAATCAAATGCTTTGTTTGATCATTAAATCAACCCTTTACCCTAAAAAAAATAAAAATAGCACATTCATGTGTGTGGCGTGAGGATAAGGATTTGTATCAAACAAGTTATAACTAAACAAAATATCACCCAATTAAGTAGAGTGAGTGAGTTTGGTGGAATACGATTGCCCTGCATAGTTAGTATGTTATGAACCTCATTGTTTGTTGTTCCATTGTCTCCAATTCATTATGAAAATTTGGATTTCATTTTATCTTTCTTTAACTACTTGTTTTAATATATGATTCTTTTCAATTTTACGTGACTAAGTTAAAGCGTCTACTTCTTTTCACATGAGCTTCTAGAACAGACTCACAAGAGGAAGGTAGATAATATGTTTGTTGATAGGAAGTCTCAAGAGATTTATGTAAGTGCAAACTTTTTAGTCAATTTTCTGGTATTTTTTGTCTATAGAAAGATATATTACTAATGTTTATATATGTCAAGACCATGTAGTTGCAAGGTATGAGGCTAAGATTGTAGTTGTAAGAGAGGATGCATCTTTATCTCAATCATTCGATGCAACACAAATGTATATAGATGAGGTTGGGGGAGTCAAGAAGAATTGAATATATGGCCTTGAATTGATTGGATCTTTATGCCTACGATCTCATGCAGCATCCAGTTTTATCAATATGCTTTCAACTAGTCAGCCAATTCAAGAATCTCAAACAATGGTGCAAGAACTTAGTCAAATTGAAGTCTTGGAAAAAGAGATGAGTGTGATGCATGAGCAAATGATGTAGCAACAAAGGGAGTAGTTGCAGATTATGCAGACTCAAAGTCTCACTATAATTTTTCAAGCACATATTTCAAAGCTTATTAGGGGTCTAAATATACTATCAGCTAGTGCACCACAGTTAGATGTACCTTCTACTAATCAGATTCATGATTATTAGGCATTTTAACTTTTAAACTATTGCACAAAGAAACTTATAAACTTAAATTGTGGTTGAATATGACACATGAACCGATAAACTATTAGCTATCAAATATTTT
This sequence comes from Sapria himalayana, assembly GCA_029783825.1. NCBI lineage: Eukaryota > Viridiplantae > Streptophyta > Magnoliopsida > Malpighiales > Rafflesiaceae > Sapria > Sapria himalayana. The sequence continues at coordinate 559,363 of JAREIK010000418.1, forward strand.
TTTGGTGTTGCATTTTTTTTATTATGGTATAGGAAATTGTGAATGATTTAAAAAATTTTAAAGTTGGTACATGGAACTTTGGAAATTTACAAATTTAACATAAATTATTGAAATTTGGAAAAACAAACCCAATGGATTTTGTAATGAAAATTCAATTACAACTAAGTAAGGTTTAGAAAAAAATGATTTTTACGAATTTGCAACGAATATACAACAACATATTTTGCAACAAGTCATAGTGGCTCCAAATTCATTGAAATGTTGTGTTGGATTTTGTAACGAAATTACAATAATATATGTTTGCAACAATTCTTAGTGGTTGCAAATCCGTTGCAATATTGCAACGACATTTATGCAATTAAATTGCAACAACTTATTTTACAACAAGTCATAGTGGTTGCAAAGCTATTGAAACAAAATTGTAATAACATATTTTGCAATGATTCACAGTGGTTGCAACTTTGTTGCACCTGTAACAGAATTACAATGGAAAATATTAATTAACAATTGCTAATATGTTGTAGCTTTGCAATAATATGACAACACCTTTAGCTTATTTTGATTGTTGTGAATTTGCAACTACCTTGTAACGGATGTGAAATCTATTGCAACCTAGCAACAGAAATATTCCATTGCAAATCCATTGATCTTTTGCAACTGAATGCAAAATGGTACAAAATTTCAACAAAGTTTTCTACAACTGAATTCTTCCGTTGCAAATCCATTGCTAAATTAGATTTGTAATAGATTTTTATGGGTTTGCAATGGATATGGAATGGAAAAATCCGTTGCAAAGATGTGATTTTCTTATAGTGATTAGATTTTGTTGTAATTTTAGACACATTATTATTTTTAATAACAAATAAATATAAAAATGGAATTTTCTGTCACTAAATGGCACATTATTTTATTTGCCAATGTTCTCACGTGATAATAGTAACGAAAAGTTGAACCGTTTCAATTTTCATCTTTAATTTTGTTTTTAATTCTATTTCCATTTTATGTGAACCCCTTCAAATATTGACAAATTATTATAACATTTCTAAATTTTATTGCAATGTCCATTTTCATTTCAAATTCATTTATAAATTTATAAACTGAATTGGGTATCTTTATTTTCAATTTCTATTTTATCATTTTCATGTATTTCTAATTTAAATTCATGTATATGTTATTATATATATATAATATATATATAGGCATACTTAATGGTATTTATATACATATAAATATGTGTATATATATAAATTTGTAGTAGTATATATGTATGTTCTTTGTTATATATTGTAGTATATATGTATAGATATGCATATACATATACATATACATATGTGTGCGTGTGCGCGCACACGCACACATACACCATGTGTATATATGGTGGGTATACTCACATAATAATATGCATATATACATGTAAAAACTACATATATATTACTACACATATAAATGCACTACACTATACATGTATATATTGTTGATGGGCTGTTCGTTTAAGTTAAGCGGGCTTAGAGTAAAATGACTATTAAGCCCTTAATGAGCATTTATTGAATATGTAGCTGTAAAGTTTTTTTTAATATTTTCTTTGTTTCAATTATTAGAAGGGATATATAAACTCCTTTTTTCTTGACCTAGCTGCCGAACATTATTATTTTTCATTGATTGATTATTTGGTTTCCTGCTGCTGCTGTGCGACTCTCTTCTTCATCTCTTCTCTTCTACTCATCTTCTCTGTTCTGTGCTTATTATTCTTAAGAATTTCTTGTTTTAACAAGGAATTGTTGTTATTAAACAATACATATATACATGGTATATATATACAGTTTCCTTATTTATATACAGTCAATTTACAATTTAGTAAGTAATTATAATTACTTCAACATTTTTTTTTCTCAATCACGTAAAGAAGCTTGCATGAAATATGATGGCCAGGGCCAGCAACCGCTATCTAGGAAAAGTCGTCTTTCCAAGTTGCCAGACGCGACCATTTCATACAGATCTCTCGACTGGAACAACCATAGATAAATTGAAAACAAACCCCCATTTATGTCCGCCCCTCATAACCATGGACAACAGTATGTGTTCTTCGGCAATAGGCGACTTACAAAAGGAGTCATATCGTTCACAGCCCTCTGTGCCACCATGCCCATTCGAATCATCGCCATCATCTTCTTCCCCAGTGGCTCTGGCACTAGTAAATGTGGACGGGCCACTGGCAGCCACCGGAATGCCTTTCCATACGTCCAACCAAGTTGCTAATCCTACAAGTTCTCCTCCTGCTCCTATGTTCATCACTAATAAATATATTGTTCATCGTCCTACCGCTTGGTCCACTAGTCTTTGTGGTTGCTGCAGTGATCCAAGCAGTTGTTGTTTAGCATTATGGTGTCCATGTATTGCGTTCGGTCGAATAGCAGAAATTGTTGACAGAGGATCAACAGCATGTGGAGTGAGCGGTGTGATATATGCAATGGCATTGTGCTTCACGGGTTGCCCATGCCTGTATTCTTGCTTTTATCGATCCAAGTTAAGAGGCCAATACTTCTTGGATGAAAGTCCGTGCATGGATTGTTGCACCCATTTTTTATGCGAAGAATGTGCCTTGTGCCAAGAGTATAGAGAACTTACAAATCAAGGCTTTGACATGTCCATAGGGTGGCATGGGAACATGCAACGGCAAATGCGATCAGCTACAATGGCTCCTGCAATTGAGGGAGCGATGAGGAGATAGAGCAACCATCTTATAATATTGGATTTGTGCAATAATTGATCATTAGGGACGCATAAGCTAGCAGTGTTGTTTGTCAATATTTCTGCTGACACATTTTATGTAAATCTTAATGACTGATTATAATTTATGGTTTATATATATACATATACATATACATGTGTAGTCATTTATACATACATACATACATAGCTATGTATAGATAACAATATATAAGTATATCCATATATACATATTAAAAATTAAATTCATATTGTTAGAATCCAACCAAACGATAATATTTTAGAATATTAGAATATTAAAAATTAAATTCTTTCGAATGAGAAATAATATTAACATTATTAAACACTTTTGAAATACATCTCATTCGAGTTCATTTGGCTTGAAGAAAACTAAGAACAATAAGAAATTTCTAGACTATTTTTAGAACATATCTAGTTTGAATTCATATCAACGAGGAACACCAAAGATGTCAAATATCACATCTAGAATTAATTTGAATGAGGAAAAACAAAAACAATAAGGAATGCATTGAAACTGTTCTAGATACATCTAGAATTCAAGTCACTCTAACACATTCAAATGAAAAATAAATTTCACAAAAATAATGTAAAATATCATATATAGGACCTCATGAATCATGATGAACAATTAGATCAAGATTTTCTATAATACAAACATGTGTTTTTAACATAAAATAATGTAATATAAAATCATGTGACTAATTATAATGAGATTTTGAGAAAAAACATCACTCTTGCCCTATTAGGTATATGTCACTACTTGGATTTGATGTTATATTTTCTCACATTTTAAGATATGGATATGGATTAGGACATGTGAAAATGAAGGAGACCAACATGGAGATGAGAATCCAAGTTTCAAAATAAGATTTTCGAGCACTATTAGGTATATGTCGTTATTTGGATTCTCAATGAAGTACTAATTCTTCTAAGATATCTACAATGGATTATCATATAAATACATTCACACTTTCGGCTTCATATATATCATACTCAAAATGATTAACATACCATAATTTTAGGTTTCAACTTATAGTTTATCTCATGTATTGCATGTCAGAAGGGTTCTCACTGTATTCCTATCATATGTGTGAGTGAGTCTCATAGTTTATTTGTAATCGATAACAAATAAACCTACCAACAGTCAAACCCCTAATTCAGATTCTATTTAAATACACATCCATCAATATCTATAATATATAAAATAAATCAAATAGATTTATTAACAAATAAAATCAATGTTGCATCACATATATCAATTTACATAAATCTAGACCCTATGCAATTTTGATAAATATTTTTGAATCTACCTTAGAGGATGAAGTTTGTGAGTCATGCTCTCTGACTCTATGGATTAGCATTAATCTTATATTTTTTGCTTTCTTGTGGAACTCTTGGGGAATACAAATTTACCCTAGGAATTGATAGTTACACAGAGCTTTGCTTGTTACATGATGGGAGAGAATGCAAATGAGAGATCTTCTGAATTTCTTTATCTTCCACTTTTATACTCTAACAACTCTAGAATATGGTCATTGATTTGGAATGTATCTCAATATTTCTGTAATACAAAGTCATAGCATTAGCAATGACCAAGACTTGGGCCTAATCTTTATGTAACATAAAGATGTGGTGCTAAAAAATAGACATGACTTCATGCATTTATCTTCTTATCTTTCATAGAGGGTCATGATGCAAGATATAGTTGTGGCATGGTGAAGAGATTATTACATTATTATATGGTCACGACACTTTGAAAATGCCATGACATTTATATATGTCTTTCTTGGTTATTATATGGTCATAACACTAAAAACTAGCTATGGTATTAAAAATATCTCTCTTGTGTATTATATGGCTATGGAGTTGGGAAGTTGTGGCACAAAAATTGCTCTTCATATGTTTAAAAGTGACGATGGCACTGTGGGTGGCCATGACACTGGCCTTTACTTCTCTTATATATCATGTTGTCATAGTGCTAAAGGATATTGATAATTAGTTTGAGTATAAAACTCATAGTTTTGTCTTCCTTTGAGGATAAGAGTCACAAAATTAGGAAATAATCATTTTCAAGTAATATCTTCTATAACTTTTAATATCCCAAAATTTGTGATGTTGAGTAATTGATGTGGTTTTGGCTTAAGTAGTCTTAGTTTTTTAATTTTTTGTAACTCAAAAGTCATGACTTTGTAAAATGGACACGACTCTCATTTGAGATTATCAATCCATATTAAAGAAAAAGTTATGATGCTTGGATATAGAACTAAAACTAATTGAACCTACACCTTAGGACCTAAAAATGATAAATCAAATGATAAAGTATAACCAATCATTCAAAGAAAATCTCAAAAATATTTCATAAGAAATTAAAGAATAAGAGAATAATGCAGATGACTAACATAGGGAAAAAAGTGAAATGAGAAAATGCAAGAACACCTAAAACTATTAATACGAGGAGTCATATTATTTACCAAATAGTGATTTATGTTACAAATCTCTCATTGTAACTTGAATCAATTCTATTATTAGCTAGCAATGAGTTATAGAGATTAGAGACATGGAAACCATAAAGGGAACACATTCAATGATCCTTATCCAATCCCCAAATCTTTATGTGATGATATTCATACCTAGCTACTAAATGATTTGAGAAGAGAAAATGGCTTGGTAGAAGAGTGGGTGAGATGATGGAAGGAGAGCAATGAAGGCAATACCTTATATATGTTTGAAAAAAGTACCACATCAAAAGTTTTGATGGTTGATAAATAAAAAGTTAAGGAAGACAAACAGAATGATGAAAATGCTATAGTAGAAGTTTTAGTGGTTAATACAGCGACCATTGAGGTTGAGAAACTAAAAGAGGTAATTGAAGATATAATCTTTATTTTGTAAAAATAAGAGGAAAATGATGAAGTTATAGTAGCTGATTCAGAGAATGTTAAAGAGGAAAACAAGGGAATATGAAATTGAAAAAATCACGACATTTCACATTGTCAGGGCAAGGGAAAAAAAACAAAGAAGAAATATTTCATCCAAACTAGATGATGTCATTGAGGTGGTTACTTATTCAACAACAATGAATAATACCAAGAGTATAAGAAGGAAAGATATCAATAATTATATGGATAAGTTAGCCTATACACTAGAGATTATCGAGGTCGATAATCTCTAGTCATGGCACCCATTACATTTATGGAAGTTAAATATTCAACTTCTGTGAGACAATCCAAAAGTTTTTTTTTTTTTTGCTTGATTAAGTTGTCTTTGTTGTAGCATTATATTTACAAAGTTATACTTAAATCTACAAATCTCATGGATTCGATGATGGAAGGGAGAAGATCTTTAAAGGAAATAATCAAAGAAGCATGACACAATAAGAAAGGGAAGTGAGAGAAACCCATCGCTACAAAAATTCTACATGAAGTCATGGCACCCATTACAATTTTATTACAAATTTAGAGCAGTAATGAATGGACTCAGTTCTTACATAGAAAAGTTTTATCAAAGAAATAATATTTAATAAATTAATTGTTCCTTTTAGTGACACTATAATAAGAGGAATTAGTAGTTGGTTTGCACACATCAGTAATAGGGTAATTCTTCCATTATGAAAGAAATCTATCTCAATTTGAAGGATAAATGAAGGAAAATATGTAATGTTAGTGGTATTTGATTGTGTTTTGATAAAGGGATTTGTTTGGATTCCAAGGAGTCAAAAATAATATGTCATTTAATTTTTTTTGCATGCGACCTAATTTTATAGCAATTGCTAGTTTATTGACAGATAAAAAGAAAAAATAGAAGGTAACTTTAAAGAGCTCATATAGATGCTTGAGGCATGGAGAACTCATAAAAGTAAATAAAATTTGATTGTATCTCATGTACTCATTTTTATTATTGATACTATATGTCTCAATGATCATTCTATGGAGAGCAATTTTTTTATACGTCATCCTAGTTATTTATAGTTTTAATATTAGGAAGATTCTCGAGAAGATGATTTTTAATTCTCTGAGAGTGAATTTTCTAGTCAAATAATTTATCATTTCTTGATTACTTTAATATGTCTAGTTGAGAGAGTTCCTATATATGAACAAGTTAGTGCAATATGTCTAATAGTATCCCTCTGATATTGTCAGGTGTTAAAAGGAGAATTGAAGGAAATAAATAAGAAAATAAGTTGATTTCCAAAAGAGAATGACTGATAGAAAATTGGAAAGAAAGATTGTCTTTTGCTAGAGTTAACACACCATATACAAAAATGAGGGGTAGGAGATGAGAACATGAGGAAGCCTACATTGAGTATTTTTTTAGTTTTTAAAGGAGGTATGTTTGTCGATATTTTTCATTTTTTTTTGGAAAATATGCAATGAGATACTGAAAAAAACAAAAAGAGTTAGAAAATGATATCTAATTCCTACGTATATAGTAGTATAGGAAGTTGGAAAATGAAATACAATGGGTAAAATGCATCTCAAATAAAAAGAGATGTTATTTATTGCAGACCAATAATAGTTTAAAGACAATATCTATAAATTCTTAGAACATATGATGAAATACATGGAGATAGATTAATTGGTAGCACTAAATTATTTGACAAAAATATTATATTGGGTAGCTATACATAAGGGAAATTTGTAGAGACCATCCATTTCTATGACAACATTTAAATACTCTATATTAGATTTCCCCTTTTAGGATTATGATCTTGTACTTATAACAAAATCATATCGCTGATATCCCTCAGGTCATTGATTTGTATTTTTTGTTTATTTTCATATTCTAATACTATAATTAATTATGATGAATTTGTTTGAGTATTGAGATGATGTTGAATAATTATTTTTTATGGGAAAGTTATTATATAGAGATGAGCAATAGTTTTAGTATGTGATTTTATTTGGTATGTAAACTATCAAACATTATTGTATAATTATGGTACTATTAGATGATGTGTAAACACATAAATAATCCATAATTGGATCATTTTCATGACTCATGAGTTTTAGTGGATTTTGATGAATATGCATGAAATTTATTATTTTTTTTTGAGGTATTTGGTGACTTGACGATTTATGAGTTATCTAGTAGTTTCAATGTTAAATCCTAATCAAAACTCTACTTATTTAGTCATGATAATTTTTTTACACTATAACTCTGCTACATCGTTAGCATAATCCTCAACTATATAACATATTTTTTTTGGATGTAATATTATTATAGAGTCATGGTCATATTTATCTCGTAATAATTAAATAGTTATGACATTAATTTTATCTCATATTGATTAAGTATCGCTATAGTACTAAAAGTCACATCCAAATTCCTAGCATGATAACTTTATTTAAACCAAGGTTTTATATTCTCAAGTCAAAACTATAACTTTTTTCAAAAGTTATAACTTTTGAGCTACAAAAAATTAGAAAGTCAACACTACTTAGGACAAAGCCATGATAATTATCTACTGCTATGAGTTTTAGATACATAATATTACATAAAGAATTATTTAAGCTTGGCCACTTCCCAAGGATGTGATTCTTACCTTCAAGAGAATGCAAAGTCATGATTATGAGGTATGGGCTAATTTCCAAAGCCAAAACCATTCTTTAGCACCACAGGCTTTTGATACATGAGATAGGTGAAGGCTAAAGTTATGACTATTCCTAATAGTATAGCAATTTGATGCATGAGAAAGGTCAATGCTAATGTCATGGATATTACCAATACCATGACTATTTGATTCCAAAGAGAGATGAATAATAAAGCTCCAATCATTCCAAATGCTGGAAGTTTATGTTACAGAGACAAAAGGGACAAGTTATGTACACTTCCCAATACTCAGACTTTGTGTTATAGAAATATTAGAATGCATTCTAAAGTTATTGTCACTTTTTAGGGTCTCAACTTTGAGCTCAAGAAACCAATACCAAAGTCAAGCTATCTTTCAAAAGCTACAATTTTCTACGTAGAGAAATACTAAATTTTTCTAGTATAAAAGAGAAGAGGAAAGAATTATAGTTTTTTTGTTCATCTTTTTCATTCACTAAGACAAAAGTAAAGTGCAAAAACTCTAGATACATATTATCACACTCACTAGAAGATCCATGAGTAGGTAATTGATGCAAGACATATACTAAACCTTATAGTTTGATGCACAACTCTCAAACCCCCCCATTTTTAGAGTGAATTTGAAAAAATAACCAAAATAGCATGAGATTGAGATTTGTGTTCTATATTCTCATGAGTGGTATCATTGAGAATCCATGATTAATGAGACTACTCTTGTACCCTTTGAATTTCTATTTGATATTGGGCTAAATTAAGGTATAACTTTTATATAATTATGATTTATATGATGTATGCATGGTTTTGTGATTAATTATTATATTTGATTTATGTTGTGGAATAGAAATTGATAGATAAGACAAATAAATACAACTTAAATTAGGGAATTAATTATTAGTTTATTTATGCATATTATTATGGTGATGATGATATAAACCACGAGGCTCACTCACACATATAATAAGAATATGTTAATCATTATAAGTATGGTTTTCACGAAGCTAAAAACACAAATTATTTTACAAGCCACTCTGTTATACATATCTTAAAAGAATTGGTTTTTAATTAATATAGATATTTAATAGAATATTCTTCTAAGGGTTTTATCTTGAGTGTGATATTCACATTTGTATGATATGCATAAGTATATTATAACTCAAAAGGTGGTGATAGCTCTTGAGTTATTTTTTCTCATATAATTCTAATTAGTGAGATCTGATGGAAATATATGTTAATTGTATAAGTATTGTGCTTATGAAGCTAAAAGTAAATATGCATATAAACCCTATTAGTTATTGGTCTTTATGACACATTAAATTGAAGGATAAGAATGTATATAAGAAGTAACCATCAATGAGCGTTGATGAGTTGCCTAAAAGATATAGACTTGTATATGAACCTTGGGTATAGATGATTTATTGTCTTGATGTTAAAGTACCAAGGGAACAACTATATAGAGACCATTATCGGAATGACTTTAATGGTGATAACTATCTTGTATGCCATTAGGACAAATATTCATTCTATAATAATCCATCATTCATTATGTATCCAAACTCAACATAAATTAAACTATTTGAGTATGCATTTTACAAATCAAGTGGAAAAACTCTATAATCTAAGAGTCATACCAAAATCTATGCATATCTCATCTATTAGAATTGTGATATCTCATAATTGATTGACTAAATTATTGATACAATTTTTGTAAGATTGATAACTAGATAAAATATTTTTAAAAATTAGTATAACTCATTTACTTATAGATCTTTGTTGGCCAAATACTCTAACCAATGAACTTTTGGGATATTGTCTAACAAAAAAATTGAACATAACAAAATCACAAATCACAATTCACACAGACACACAAACACACACACACATATATATTAAAGTATATATATACATATACATAGACATACACATATAGATGAGTATATGATACCTATATGTGTGTAATGCATATTATGTACACACTATAGTGTAATAATATATTGCATGTTTCTTTAATTGAACCATGGATTACAAGAGTTTGTTTTATATTGAGTTCGAATCTATTTTCAAATAAATATTATGTTGTAGTTTAGCTAGAAGGAATCATGTGCAGATGTTCATCACCATGTGAATGATTTTGTAAAAATGATTTGACTAGCATTACACTAACCATGAGAAGAGAGACTTCATTGATTCTCATTTTAGGAATGTTAATTTTTTGTGTAAAATATCACAGTCGAATGAATATTTTTCTATCACACGACTTTTTAGTCAAGGAGAAGAAAATTACTCAAGGAGATTCATCTTTAGTACATCTTAGAATTGCAATAGTGATTCTTGCACCTTGCACCATAAGACTACCATTTATATTGATTAATTATTATTGATGGAAGTTATGGATATTGTGATAGTTTAGAATGATTTTTTAACATTTTAAATACATTTGTTGATGAATAATTGCTCCTCAATTTTGTTTGTTTTTATGCTAAATATCTATGGGGCTAGCTAATACATTAAATAAAATATATGATTATTTTACTACTAAAATTCATTGAATTACCGACCAATTATTTGGCCGCTAATTCGGTATTTTTTGGTCGGTAAACCAAATACCGATCATTTACCAACCAAAATAGTTGGTTGTAATTTTGCTCGTCTATAATTTTTTTACTGACAACAAATTAGTCAGTCGGTAAATTACCAACTATTTACCAACCCTCTAACGACAAACATTTACTAACTATATTCCGATAATTTTTCAACCAAAATTAGGTCGGTACATGGTATCCAAATGGTCGGTAATTAATGACCATTTACAGATCATTCACCGACAAATGATCTCCATTTTCCAAATGGTATCCAATAATTACCAACTAAATTTCATTCATTTTCCAACCAAAAGTACTTGGTCGGTAAATGGTCTCCAAATGGTTGGTAATTACCGACAGACTACACACCATTTACTGACATAAAATATCCGATTATATTTCGACCATTTTTCGAACAAAAACACTAGATCAGTAAATAGTCTTCAAATAGTCGATAATTACCAATAATTTATAAACCATTTACCGAAAAATAATTTCCGACTATATTCCAACCATTTTTCGACCAAACGAATTAGGTCGATAAATGGTCACAAAATGGTCAGTAATAACCGAAAAAATTACAACTAAAATATGACTAAATCTTTTAAAATCATTGGTCGGTAATTATCTCCAGAAATATTACCGACTATTTGGTGACCTTTTTACCGACCATTGATATTAAAAAATTTTGGTCGGTTTTTTGTCGCAATTTCATTGGTAATTACCGACCAAATATTTTTTTCTAGTTTTGATTTAGAAATATTGCTTTTGAAATATATATACATTTAGAAATATATTTAGATTATGCAACAACAAAAAATTCCAATTAAATCCAGTAAACAACTATATATACAGCATATTTATAGTAAAAACATCAAGAGAAAATAAAAAAAAATGAAATCTAAAATCAAAGTTTAAGGCATTGAAAAATAAATTCTACACTCAATAATCCAAACTAGTTTCATAATCATTATGCTGCGACGTATATGGTCTGTATGGTGAGATGTCAAGTACTAGGGTAGAGTTGTCTCCTACTGCTAGTCCTGATGTAGTTGCTGCAAGTATTGCTATAGGTGATGGAGTAGATGTTATAGCTGGAGCATTATGCTGAATAATATGAGGTAGATCATTAGGGTTGAACTACAGTCCTCCTTCCTGAAACTACATTGCAAGCCAGTCAAAATGCTGCAACTCATCCCTATCATCCTCATAGTCAATCATGTGTCGCTCGGTATTGCCCAACTAATACAGTATCGCATTTCGCATCGCGTCATGAAATTCTTCCATCGTCGAGAACAAATTCAAAACTGATCCTGAAAATTTAGCTTCATAATTTGGTCATCTAAGTGAGTTGAATAATGATGTCGACGAATCGACGCCATAGTCAGACATCTTCTCTTTGCCATCAATGGCCACGTACCAAATCTGATTCGTATCAACTGGTGGAGCTGATGAATGAGAACTACCTGTTGCAACATCACATGCACATGAAGTAGACTGGGAATACGCTTGAGTCGCAGGAGCTAACATTTCCTCATATCTAGCCTAATAAACATGTACAATAAATATTTCAATGTATATTCAATAAAAAATAGTGAAAAGTTTATTTTTTTTAATGAAACTTACATTTGTTAAATGAGATCTCTGATCAACGAAAGTCTAATCATCATGAGCCTTCATGTATGTGTATCTGAATAAGCGAGGAGCTCTAGACTTCTTACCCTTCTTGTGTGTCTATGATTACACACAATACATATGTTAATTCTATTTTTAAAAAAATTCCTTTTGAGAAATAAAAATTAGGCATAATTGAATAGATTTCATAAAGTAATAAATATAAAAAGTATAAATTAGAAATAATACCAATGCTTGTTCATGCTCACGCATAGAGCGAGATCCACAAGTGTGTGCAGACATGCCACTACCCTCCCCAGCCCGCTCTGAGTGATGATTGCCGCTCTATTTATTACACCTTTTCTTATAATCAGGATCTTTCCATCTGCTCCGCCACTCCTTGAAAACATGATCCGAGACACTCAAATCTTTTTCTTTATTCTTCAACCATTTATTTTGATCTCGTACTCGGTGTCTTTATACTGACTGGCAGCATGTTTGTAGAGCACACTTTTAACTGCCTCCTTTAGTTGTGTCCACCAACTTTATGCAATTATAATTAAAAAAATTTTAATCAGTAAACAAAAAAATAAATAAAAGATGTAAAAAATGTAGAGGTGTCAACAGGGCCGGGCCGGCCCGGCCCGGCACGAGGCACGGCACGGTTCCGTGCCCGGGTTAGGCACGTGCCATGCCTGGCCCGTGCCCGACCCGGCACGGTTCGGCTCGTGGCACGGCACACCGGCATGGGTTTGTCCCATGCCGGGTGTCCTGTGAGCCCGACCCCACGATGGCCCCTCCCACAAAAAAGACCGCGGGTCGGGTCTAATTCGACCCGACTCGCGGTCCCCCCGTATCTCGAATCGTACGGACATGCAAGCCCGAGCAGGCTAGGCAAGGCACGGCACGGCCCCCCGTGCCTACGGGCCGTGTCGGGCTCGGCTATTTTAAACAGTGCCAGGCCATACACGCTCGTGCTCAAAAAATTCAGGCCGGTCCGGGCCAGCCCGGCCCGTTTGACACCTTTAAAAAAATGTTAGGCAGTAATATTTACCTTTAATTCTTTCAATATCATCAATTGGTCTCTATGTATCAGTAACTTCCAATTATGTCCATTAGGTTTAAAAGACTTTTTGAAAATTATCCGCAGAACCCTAAAAATGGAACCAGACGGCTCTAACTTTGTCCGATAACCCAAAATTTATTAGTAAGTAAGAAATAAATTAATAAATTAATAAATCATTTGTTAAGTTTTATATCTTACGGTTTATCAATTGTCGTATCAAACTGAGCAATAGAGAGAATCTCGTCTGTAGGGTGCTCTGAGGAAGACCCTCCAACATCTCCGTCCTCATCCTCCTTTTCCTCTCACGTCTTTTGATCATTCATCCAAATCTTAGGACCATTATGTGGATCAGTCAGCTGATGCAGCTGATGCTGCTGCTGCTGCAGTACATTCACAACATTCTCTGTCTGATGTGGCGTCTTATCCACCCATGACCCTCTACCAGTTTCAGGCATACCTGAGGCCTTGCTGCCTATACCATAACTAGTACAACCTTGCAACGTGCTGCCTCTACCTCATCCATGTTCCATATCTGTTAAAAATACACAAGGTGATGAAAATAAATAAAAATGATTTAACGATTAAAATAACATAAAACTCATTGTCTACTCATTCTCGTCAGAATCATCCAAATATGGTTCATCTTATTCTTTACATATAGTAACATCATTTTCAAACTCCTCTTCATCATTTTTTTCTTCCTCATAATCAATTAAATTTTCATCAATATTTACATCCCCACTTGTATCCATCTCAGAAGATATGACTAAAAGGACATTTTCATCCCCCACAACAGCTTTGATTATAATATCATTGTTATCATTTTGAAAAGTTAGTTCCATGAAATTAATTTTTGATGATGCGGGGATGTCAATTTAAGCCCTTGCTTTGATCATGTACACAGCTTTCCAATCCTTTCTAGGATCAGTCTAACCTGGATATTCATAATAATAAACATATGATGCTTGTACTACAAAGACAAAAGGTTCATACTTGTTGAATTATTTTTTATCGTGCACATCGACAAGTTTATATCGAGGATGGACAACAATACCAATATGTGGTGTTGGGTCAAATCATTCTCATCAGATCACAAATAGTTTAACATAATGTTATATGTTATTATACATGTGATTATAAATATAGTTACATGTTGTTATACATATAGTTAAACGTATATTTATACATGTAGGTTTATATATTTGTTCATTTAATTTTATATATTTATACATATAGTAATGTATAGGTATAGATATAGTAAAATACTTTTTTATATACTACTATATACAAATATATATTAAATATAAGATGTAAATTTAATATTTAAATATAATTATGCATAAATCTTGTATAGTTATATATATAGTAGGATACAATTATTTATAGTTATATATTATCTTACATATAATATATATAGTTATAAATAGTTATATATAATTATACATATAGTTATATATAAATATATTCATACAAGTAGTTATAAGTAGTTATACGTAAATATATACAACGTTATAAACAAATATTTTGATTTATATGAATACATATATGTATAGATAGTTACCAATATAGTTTTATTTAATTATATAGATATTTATTTAGTTATACACATATAGTATAACATAATGCTGTATGTTGTTATACATGTAACTTATAAATATAGTTACTTGTGGTTATACATATAGTTAAACGTATATTTATACATGTAGGTTTATATATTAGTTCATTTAATTTTATATTTTGATACATATAATAATGTATAGGTATATATATAGTAAATTACTTGTTATATAGTACTATATACAAATATATATTAAATATAAGCTGTAAATTTAATATTTAAATATAATTATGCATAAAACTTTTATAGTTATGCAAATAGTAAGATACAATTATTTATAGTTATATACTATTTTACATATAAAATATATAGTTATAAATAGTTATATATACTTAAACATATAGTTATATATAGATATATTCATACAAGTAGTTATAAGTTATACATAAATATATACAAGGTTATAAACAAATATTTTAATTTAATTATATGAATACATATATGTATATATAGTTACAAATATAGTTATATTTAATTATATTGAGTGTTACATAGTTATACAAATATTTATATATAGTTATATGTATATAGTTATAAATATGTATGTAGTTAAATATATAATTATATATAACATTTATATAGTTATACATTTAGTAAAATATAATTATATATAGTTATATATTAGTATACATATAGTATATATTTTTTAGATATATAGTTATATAGAATCATTACATATAGTTATACATTATTATATAGTTAAAAATTAGTTATGTAAAGTTATAAATATAGTAATAAAAATAGTTTACTTTATTATAAATATAGTCATAAATACTTTTATATAAAATGACATATGATTACATAATTAAACATGTGTATCTATATAATATTTGTGAATAAAATATTTTTATAAATGTTACTCATATATTGTTATAGTTATATGTAACACTTTTATAAATAATATATAGCATATATATCACATTTATATGAACATTATAAATATTCTATATTTATATAAAAAATAATATGTAATATAAATATTTACAAAATTGTATAATCATTTAATGTTACATAATTGTTATATAAAAAATTATATAAATGAATAGTTTTATGTAAATGTTGTATAGATATTTATAAACATTAATACATATGTATAAATAATTATATATAACATTATATGTTTTTATAAACATATCAATGTATATTTATAATGTATTTTATTTTTATATATTAAAGTATAGACATTTATACATAATGTCATATGATTATATAAATGTATAAAAGTTTATTTATACTGTTACATGTTTATAATTTAGTCGGATACAACAAAAATATAACCCATTAACATTAAGATTAATTTTTCTTAAGTTACAAAAGTAGATAAATCAATCATTATATATTTTCTTCAGCAACAGAAGGATAGAACAAAATGCAAACATTTTGTATTTGAAATCAAAATCAATATAACCCTAAAAATCTAAACAGTAGAAGAACAAATAATACACTGAAAATTTATAGTTTAATTAATTGTGTAGAGTCAAAATCATATAGGTTAAATGAAATAGAAGCAAAAATGAAGAAATTCGGAGGAGAATTAAAAAAAAAAGCTAATACCCGATTATACTGAAAAAATGAAAACTGATTGTCCTAATAAAATTCAGAGAGACGGAGATATGTATAAGCATTTTGAATGAGAAGAACAAAGAAAAACGTACCTAGATTCATAAGAAGAGATAAAAATTCTTAGAATTTATGCTTGCAGTCACATATCACCTATGCTTTGAAAAATGAGTGAGATACGAATGTTTGTAGGTGTTAATGACTTAGCAAATGAATTTTAAATCAAAAAATTAAACCTAAGAAATTATCGACCAAAATTATGGTCGGTAAAAGGTCGGTAAGTATACAGTTATAAATATTTGGAATGCTACTTTACAAACTAATTTAATGGTAATATATTTTTGGTCGTTAAATGAACGGTAATTTGTCAGTAATTTCTATTCGCTAATTCCATCCTAATTTGCAGACCAATTTATGAGTTATGACCAAAAATATTTAGTCGGTAGGTATTGTTGGGAATTTGGTAGGGAATATTTTTTTTCCAAACCTCATTTTGGTCTCTAAATGGTCGTGAATTAGTTAGTAATTACTGACTTATATATTTAGTTGGTAGTTTGGTCGGTAATTACGACGTTATAAATATTTTGGAAAGCCACTTTACCGACCAATTTTCATGATAATATATTTTTGATCATTAAATAGTCGGTAATTTTTGGCAAATTTGTTTTATATAGTTATCTCCTAATTTACAGACCAATTTCCGACCAATGATATTTGGTCGGTAAATATAGTCGGTCTTTGGTCGGAAATTTGGTTGGAAATTTGGTCGGAAATATTTTTTTTTTCGAAACCTCATTTTGGTCTCTAAATGGTCATGAATTGGTCAGTAATTACCAACCTATATATTCGATCAATAGTTTGGTCGGTAACTACGACATTATAAATGTTTTGGAAAGCCACTTTATCGACCAATTTTCATGGTAAAATATTTTTGGTCGGTAATTTTCGGAAATTTTTTTTTCTCCAATACAAATAAAATATAGGGTTACTCAATTCAGATCCATGTTTTACTATTGATATTTTATATTTGATTTATATTGAGTTTCGACATACTCCAATGAGAAGTATCCAAAATCATCTTTTTAATGTACATTTTATATTGTTATAATAATGTAGTAGAAATGTAGAAGCATAATCAATTAGAATCAATGGTACTTTGGTAGTATGTATATCTCTTTCCATACAATCCATTACTGTAATACCCACACAGAAACATAAATGTTATACCCTTTGATATAGAACCTTAAAAGCAAATCTAGAAAATGCAATACATAAACCATATTTATAGAAGAGAGTTGCAGATTACAATGTAATAATAACCTATTGGCTCTACAAATATATATTACATAGTATATATATAATTATTATTAATATATATTATCACACACACACACACATGTGTGTGTCTGTGTGTGTGTGTATTGTATCAGGAACATATTATATACATATGTAAGTACAATTCATTAATCATTATTTTAAGAGTACAATTCAACAATCATTAGTGAACCATACAAAATAATGTCAAAAAATGTTGCAAAATATATTTTATTATACAAGAATAATAAAAAAAAAACTATATGTCAAGCTAATCTATACTAGCAACTCTTTTTATCGTGTCTAACCTTATTGCATCATGGACAATACATAATCTATTTATTGAAAACTGAGTTTCCAAGATTTATTTCATCAACTTTCTGGCTAGTCAATATTTAGAGCAAGGAGGTTTTAAACAAAAGTGAATGTTGTTGGTCATGTCCTATGTAATATGATTATTGCAAATAGATTGTATGACAACCATCTTAATATCTGAACATGAATTTGAAAATATGAACTCTTGGCTGGAGAATTTACACAAATCACCTACAAAATCAATTACAAAATGACCAATTGATACTAGCACTATAGATGAATGCTTATCTAAGTGCATACTATTCTTGATGTCAACATTAATGCTAGCTCTCTCAATACAAACTCCAATAATGTCATTTATAATTGGAGTAACTAGTAGTGAAAATCCCTTAGAAATATGATACATTATTTTCTTTTTGATTTTGAGTCAAATGGTTCCCTTCAATGTGTTGGACCCTTCCTTGTGTTTGATCAATATTGTATCCAACTTTGAGATTGATTTAATTAGAAAGTTACATATTGAATGGTAGTATTCACCACAAAGCCAAGCATTAAAGAACCAAGCAAGATTATTTGTTATTTCGTTTCATCTTTTCTCTGTAAATATCAATATCACCCAGTGTATATTTATTTAATTCCTATATATATGTATATACCCTAAATTTATTGAGCTTGCTTAGTCCATATTACATGATTTATATGGTTTTAAAAATCCCTATTAATTTTTTACTTTGCTCCTAAATATTTGACGTTTATTATTGTATTTTCATTGGCATATTGATAAGTATTGACATTATGAAATTTTGGATGATTTCTATTATATAAAATGCTTTTGTCAATATAGTTTCTACTTATTTATAATTTTAAAGGCATTAATTATTATAGAATATTAATTCATCGAGATCAAAGAAATACAAGAGCACTTAACCTCGTTCAAATATCAAATATAAGAATTATTATTATCATTTTTTTAATGGTCATATTAACTTCAAATATAATAGAATTTGAAAATATTCATTTTATTAACCCCAAATGCATGAATACTTAATTTCATAAAAAATCACAATTTTCACACATCCGAAGAGTCAATCTCAGACCATCAACATATTTTTATATTATGATTATTTATATATGAACTAAATTGAAAAAAAAACTTACCATCATGTACACAACTGTTTATATCACAACATTGCAATCCTATCAGTTTCAAACATCTTCTAAATACATACAATCTTGAAATTAAAGATTACTATTTATTGTAACAAATTGTAATCGAAGATAATTAATCAAAAGTCCCAATAGTTGGGGGTAAACTCTATGGAAAAAAGTATCTCCTAATTATTTTAGTTCTTATGATCATTACACATATCTCGCAGACTATAAATTATTCTTCAAATATACCATCATGTTGCATTAAAGTGATCTTTGCTATTATGTGATATTGATTTTTTTTAAGTTTTTTGCCAAAAAAAAATTTGTTTTATTCATTTTGAAATTTATTATTATGTTTTGCTTGTATGTGATATTTCTTTAATCTTTGTGATTTTATCATTTATAGATAAATATAAAATATATAGTTTTATGTATATGAGAAAAATATAAATAAAGTCTATTGGTAAATATCTAAGAGATTAACGCAACTCCCATTATCTTATTTTAAAGCAAACCTACATATGAAATACATGACTATGATATTTTTATGATATTTATGTAATGTCATAAATATGTTGCTATAACTTTATTACAAATAAGTCATCATCTACATTATTATTATTCAATATATGTTGGTATTATAAATTATAGAAATGGAAAATATTATACGAACTGATCGTCAGACTAATAGATGAGTTTTTGACTAATGAGTTTATAGAAGGGATTGAGAAGTTTGTTGATTTTATTAAAAAGCATCCTTGATTAATGTATGGAATAAAAATAAGATGCACATGTAATGACCATAAATATCAGAATCAGAGTTTTTGAGATATAGACATAGTGCAATTTTATCTTACAAAAAATATATTTATTGTAGACTATTATGTTTGGTATAAACATGAGAAAATAGCTGTGACACACGCAACAAAGCATTACGTACATAGAAGTGTTAATTCAAATGTTATAAAAGAATATACCAATCCCAATGATACATGTGAAGCCAAGTTAAATATATTTATTGGTTATTTCTTCAATATGGATGTCATTGATAATATCACAAAATTATCAGCAAAAGAATTTTATGAAATACTGAAAGCATTAGTAGAAGAGATTTGACTAGGTAATCTGTATTGCCACTTAAAGTTATCTGTTGTAGCTAGCCTTTTGAATTTAAAGGAAAAATATCATTTTTAAGAAAGATGTTCTGATGAAATGCATGAGTTTTTATTTGAATTATTATCAAAGAATAATATCATGACAAATAGTTTTTATACTATAAAGAAGTTAAGGTGAAGTTTGAGTTTGCTAGTAGAAAAAATATAATTATGCATGAATGGTTGCATGATGTATTGGGGTGAAGATAGTAAAACAATTACTTGTAATTTCTATAACTATCCTCGATATAAAATATATACTTTATGAAAAATTCAAAAAAATAAATATTTCTTATAAGAAGATGTATTATTTTATATTGACACCTCGTTTATAAAAAGATTGTTTACATTTGAAGCTGATGCTAATGACATGAGTTGGCATAAAAAGCATGTTACTAAAGAAGACATGATGCAAAATTGCTCAGATTCTCATCTTGAAAATATTTTAATGATATTCATCTATCTTTTATATTTGAAAGTCAAAATGATAGATTAGGATTGTGCACAGATTGATTTTAGTCATTTAGACAAACATAGCAACAATACTCTTCATGGTTGGTGATTGTTACAATATTTAATTTACCACCATAGATATGCACGAAAGACGAGCACATATTTTTGTGTGTTATTGTGCTCGATCTAAGAAACCCTTAATAAAAGTTAGATATTTTTCTATAACACATGATTGCAAAGCTAAAAAAATTTTTGGGAATATGGTGTGGAAACATATGATATATCTAGAAAATTAAACTTCTAGATGCGAGCATCACTTATGTGGACTATAAATAATTTTCTAGCATATTCAATATTGTTAGGATGGAGTACTATAGGAAAATTAGATTGTCCTTACTGCTTGGAGGACTCTGATCCATTTTCTCCAAGCAAAAGAGGAGAGATTTATTGGTCTGATAACTATTGTAAGTCCTTTATTGGAACATCCATTTTGTAAAAATATCAAGGCATTTATGAAAGACCAAATAGTTGTAAAAACTTCAATACCTTTGAGGCCAAATGCTGTAATATTGTTAGTAATTGAAAGATACGACTTCAAAAACATTACAGATGTTGATACAGATTATATTAAAATGCAAATTTCGAAGAATTATCAATGTGGTTGGAAAAAACAAAGTATCTTTTTGGGATTTTCCTTATTGGAAAAATCCCAAAAAAAAAACAAAGTATTTTTTGATAATAATTTTATTAATATTATAAATATGGAATGAAAAACAAAAGACTACCAAATCAAGAGATAATTTGAAAGGGTTCTATTCACATCCAAAGTTGTATAGAGATTAATCAACGAATAAATTTACTAATACTTGTTATGGTCTTAACAAGGATACAAATGAAGCTTTATGCAAATGGTTGATTGAGCTATGGTTGCCTAATGGATATGCATCTAAAATGGGAAGATGCATTGATATAAATAGGTTTTTTTTAAGAATTTAAATTGTAATCTCATAACAAATGAAGATATGGAATAATTACAAAATGACATACTCATAATTATATAATATATGTAGACTTGAGCATAGTTTTCATCTTAGTTTATTCGACTCCGTGAAATATCTTCCGATCCACTTGCTTTATGAATCCATGATAGTAGGCCTTATGCAATATAAATGGATGTATCTATTTGAGAGGTTATGCAATTTTTATTTGTTCATCTAAAAATTTAAATGTATCCAATGAATAAATTTTATTCTTATGAAGATATATTTTATATATTTTAGAAAATAGAAAAATAATATTTGAAATAAAGTCAAAGTTAAAAGTTCGATATGCAATGCCTACTTGGTTGAAGAAGCTTCAGCATTTTGTATGTACTACTTTCGGCCATAAGTGTATAATTCACATTATAAAATACCACTAAATAATAATTAATGGTATGTGGGATGGATAAGAAAAAAATGATATGCTTTCCATTTTCACTTATGTGGGGCGATCCTATGGTTGATAAAAATCAAGATATTTTTTGGATGATTAGGATTATTATGCTGCGCACATATATATCTTGTTGAACTACGAAAAAGTTACATCTTATATTGAGAATTATTTCATTTTTAGGTACTTTTTTCATCTTCAAATATATGTAATAGACAATTAAAGGATTTTGCAAAAGGGTCATTACGAAGTTTACAAAGGTATCCCATACATTATGTAAATAAAAACAAAGTTCACGCTTTAAAAAATAGTTCACATGGAGCGACAATGAACAATGATGTGTGCATTAAAGTGTCTAACTCTATTGTATCTAATATTGACTTTCATGGTCGATTGATTGAAATTTTAAACTTGGAGTATCCTACTTTACCAATTAAGAGGACAATTCTATTTAGTATTAATGGTTTGATCCTATTCCAAATTTGGCACTAAAATTCATCATCAATATATCATTGTGGATGTGCACCATAAAAAAGATAATCATAAGTACGAGTCATTCATTCTTGTGGTACAAACAGAATAAGTGTGTTACACCACTTATCCAATTACAAGAAAAAATGATCGTGACTGGTGGGTTAATTATAAAATAAAACTTAGAATGGTCGTGAAAGTTCTTAAAAAGGTTATTTTTGTGACACCATTGCATATACCTACATTTTAAAAAAATAGCATGGAACTTCATTTGATCAATCATGTAGTAGATGATGAGCTTGAAATATTATTTGGTGAAGATGGAAACTATTTGAACATTGATGATGCCCATGTTAAAAAAGATAATGAGGAATAATTAATTACGTAATCAGATGAGGATGAATATGTATATGGAGATGATTACTTAGAAATATTTGATGGTGAGTAAATATTTATTGCCTTTGATGTTAAATTTTGTTGCTTATTTTGTAACTATTACAATTTGGGTATTAAATATTTTTTTATCAAAATTGTCAATTTCAATGTGTTTCTCATTATGTTTTGTTAAAATAATATATTGATTACATGTTTTTATTATCTTTGCATTTTTATTATGTTTATAAAACTTGAATTAGGTATGAGATGATAATTCAAGTGACTGAGAATAGAGGTGTCAAACTGTGCTGGGCCGGCCCGGCATGTTCTTAAACCGTGCCCGGGTTAAGAACGACCCGTGCCGTGCCTTGGCACGGCACGCCGGCACGGGTCCATCCCGTGCCGGTTCACGCAGGCACGCGTGGCTAGAGGTGTCAAACGGGCTGGCCCAGCACGGCACGACCTATTTTTCACAAGCACGGTCGTGCCACCGTGCCGTGCCGGGCACGGCACGGTACGTTAAAGGCGGGCACGGCACGGTCGGGCACGCCTTGCCACTTACAGGCCAGGCGAGGCGGCACGGGCGCAGGGCAGGGCAGGCGAGGCGGGTCATGGGTGCCGCAACGCAGGACCGGGTCAACCGGGGTCCGGGTCCCGGGAGGCCAGCCGCCATCACGAGCTCGGGCTGAAAATGCCTAAACTAAACCCTAAACCTAAAGGGCCTAAAAGCCCTAAACTAAATGGCAGATTACAAAATTATTTTTTTTATTTTTTTTTAAATTTTTTTTTAAGTTACAGTATTGACTTTAGAGTATTAGTAATAATTAAAAAATATTATTTTTTGTAAAAATTATAACATTAAAAATTTAATAAAACAAAAAATTATTAGAAAAAAAAATTTTAATTTTTCAATTAAGTTTAGCTTTTTTTTATTATTATAATTTATTTAATATATATTAAAATTTAAAGTTATTAAATTTTAAAATAATATTTAATTTGTAAAATAATAAATAAATACATTAAGTTAGTAAAAATTTTAATTAAATAAAAATTAAACTACAAAAATAAAAAATTACCATTAATGCTTTTGAAACCAATAGTCCGAACAAAACAAGTATAAGTTTCAACTCAACGTATGGTACAAAGTACAAACAAAGCGTATAAATAAAATAAATAAAAAAAAATCGAAAAAAAAGAGCAGATGAGCATCAATCATCAAGCGGCATATCATGAGAATCATCAGCCGCAACATCAAGATCAGTATCATATGGGTCATCATCATCGGCAATCAGCTCCTCCGCCATCGTAGTGGATGTGGATGCGACTGTAGTGTCTGTCACAGTCCCAGCTTCAGCACAATCTCTGATGCTAAATCTCGATTCCTCCCAATCCTTCAAACATGCTAAGGCCTCAACCATATCTGGACGTAATCTCGATCTCCTATCCGAAATCACGTTCACTGCAACAGAAAAAGTAGACTCCGATGCTACGCTCGACACCGGAGGAGTCAGTAGATCCCGTGCCATCCTAGATAGCACGGGATAGGCGGACTCATATGATTTCCACCACTGTAATAAATCAAGATTCTTATTGTCAGAAGGTGATAGGATTGAGCAGTAATCGGTATCTAAGTACCGAGACAGCTCGCTCCTATGTGAAGGTCCACCCCTATGTTTCCCCTCGCTAGGTTAATGGAATAAGCGTCATCTCCGGACAAGGTATCAGAGTCCGTACTCACAGTCTCACCACCACCACCACCATACCTAGTATCGTAGTATGTGAACAGGTCTGTCAACTTCTCGTGAATGAACCCTTCAGGTGGCTCTTCCAGGTTCAAGCACGAGGAAATGAAAGACAGGGTGTTTTCAACCCCTTCCACCTTAGCCCTAGGGTCCATGCATGCTGCGAGGCAATAAAGAGATGGAAAGGTGGACCAGTACTTCAGGTACTTGGTCTCAATCTCTGCAACCACATGGCTAAGCGTCGGGTCATCTCGATACTTCCTAAACATGCTACTAATGTTGCATATGCAACGAAGTGCAATGCAAGTGGTGGGCGTATAAACCTGACGAACACATGTTCGTCGTGTCATAAAATATCTTCAGGAATTTAATAAATGAAATTCCTGAAGCCCAGTCAGTGTCGTCAATAATAAGTTCGCCACTCTTACTATTGACGTAGTCGGATATCACGTGTTCGTATCCAACACATGATTCCAACATCAGGTACGTGTAATTCCAACGATGTCTCACATCCGATTGGAATTTCTTCTTCTTAAGATTCGCAGACAAACAGAGATTACCAGACTCTTGTAGTCTGCGAGGAGTGTGAATATACTTGAGTGCATTGCGTATATTTTCCAACGCGGGGGAACACACCTTCATACCCGCTTGAACTATCAGGTTAATCACATTACACATGCATCTGACATGAAAGATCTCTCCTAAAGGTGCGTCTCTAATATTCCTAACAAACATATTGATCGCTACTCCATTATTCGCAGCATTATCGAAAGTGACACTAAAAATTTTATTTTGAATTCTATATTCCCTAAATATTTTCATCATACACTCAAAAATGGCCAGGCCATCATGAGGATGAAGAATCTCAGTGAATCATAATATTTTTTTATTGATTGTCCAGTTAGAATCTACATAGTGACTCGTGAGACTTGCATACGAAGAATCATCATGACATGTCCATATATTGGACGTCACGGACACCACTCCACTATATGCCAAAAATTCCTTAATTATTTTTTGTTTTTCTAACTTATATATCTTTAGTATGTCACTCCTAGATGTGGACCTAGGAATCCTACGATAGGAAGGCTGAAAATAAGTCTGCATGATGCGCACTACCCTCGGATCTTCCGAAAATCTGATCGGAAGACCCATCAATGTGATGAGCCTGGCCATGCCGTCCCTACCCAACTCGTTGGAGTATACGAAGGGAGTAAACTTTGAGACTGAACTAGATCCAGTCTCAAAAAATGTAGTGTCAAGTTGGGTTTGCCTAGGATCTAAGGATCCATGTTTCTTGGAGCATATTTCAGCATGCCTCTTGAGGTGCCCAGTCCCACAGGTACTCTTGCATGTTAAAAGTCTCATACAATATTTACACTGTGCCATTTCATATTCCTCACCCCTAACATCTACCTGTGTTATGATTTTAAAATGTGTCCAAATTACAGAAGTCCTCCTAGTTTTTTGTTTTTTAGAACTTTGGGCTGAGACGACAGGAGAAACCAAAGTTTCAGGAGCCACAGACGTCTGTGTAACACTAACATTTTTATTTTCCAAATTTAAATACGTGTTTAGTGTATTTGTCATTTTTTATTTTTCGTAAGTTTTTCTAGAGAGAGAAGCTTTAGAGAGAGAAAGTACAAAAAAACGTAAATTATATTACCCAGTAAAAGCAATGAGGTCAGTCACGTGCAAGGTGCACCGCAGGAAGCTATGATGTTCAAAACTCAAGTTGAGTTTCACGAAAATCCAAGCCGAAATCAAAAACATGAGGGCCGAGAGAGAGATGCACGGTTTATGTGAGAGAGAGAAAATATTGAGAGGTTTTATGTTTTTGCAAAACATAATTGTTATAGGGAGGGGGGTAGATTTTATAGGCTAAATAAAGTTTTTTTTTATAAAAAAAAATATTTTTTTATTATTTTTTTTGAATTTTTTTAATATATTTAAGGGGTAGAATCACGAGGACCGTTGGATTCTGCCCCCTAGCCGTTGGAGGTGAATCCAAGGGCTGAAAATCGCTCAATTTGAATTTTTTTTTTTGCCGTTGGAAATGCTCGGATCTGACTCGGGAGTCGGGTTTCGGCAGAAAAGACCGCGGGTCGGGTCTGTTTGGACCCGACCC
Source organism: Sapria himalayana (assembly GCA_029783825.1). Taxonomy (NCBI): domain Eukaryota; kingdom Viridiplantae; phylum Streptophyta; class Magnoliopsida; order Malpighiales; family Rafflesiaceae; genus Sapria; species Sapria himalayana. The sequence continues at coordinate 586,651 of JAREIK010000418.1, forward strand.
GCTGGTCTTTTTACGGGGGGGGGGGGGGGGGGCCAGCCGCCCGGATGGGTCACCGACCCACCGCCCAGCCCCCACCGGTCACAACTCACAAGGCGTGAGTCCGAGCCGTGGCTCGTGAGTCGTGAGTCGTGACTCACGAGTCACGACCGTGTTTGGCAAGGCGTGCCCGAGCGGGCCCGGCACGGCATGGCCTTGCCGTGCCCGCCTATAGGCACGGCACGGTAGCACGACCATGCTCGTGAAAAACGGGCCGTGCCGTGCTGGGCCGGCCCGTTTGACACCTCTAACTGAGAATCTCAATCTGTATGGAGGGGTATAGGAAGTCAACTAATAATTCGTGGAGGAGGAATTCAAAATTTATTTAGTGACAACGTCACAACGCTATGAATGTCTCTCTGCATTCTCCTACACATGTAGAGGATATGTTAGCCATTAGCATCACTTGATCATAAGACACATAGATTAACTGCCACTGATATTCCATTTTTGTCTCATTCTGCACCAAAATATATTATTAGTTTTGTCCAACCTATCTTATGAGGTATATGCGTTGGTGATACAGTATCGACAATTGTTGGATATTTATATTTTTTTGTTTGCTTGCAAAGTTATTATAAAATTTTCATTCGGCCCATAATTAATAATAAGCAGTATGTACCTTTCAGACATTTACCACATGAGTGCATTATTATTATTTTTTCTCTTCATTTGTAAAAAATTTAAATTACAATTGTGGATGAAAATAAAAATAAATCATAATGATTAAAATATGGTAATTTAAATCAATAACAAACTATGATGTTGTTAATAATCTAACATTATCATCACCAATTAAAATAATATTTGCATTATGAAGATTGTATAAGAAATAAAAATGAATAAAATATTAACTTAGTATCAAAAATATGAGTACATTTCATTTACACGTATATACGTACTAATGTTAAATTACTTATAGTTTTATTCTTCCTGTTTCTCTTACAATCGAGAAGATATTAAAAAAAAACTAGTTGCGAATGATATAAAGTAGAGTAAAGTACCCATAAATACGAAAGAATATGAAGTATAATTTTATCGTATTTACCAATATGTCAAATTATTTTTTTTTAATGAAATACTATGAAAATAAATGTATCACAATGTATTGTTGTTTTATGAAATACTATGAAAAAAATACAATAAAATGTATTATTGCATATACATATCTATACACACACATACTACAATATAGATACATGCATTTCTACACACACACATATAGTTATATACCACTAAAAATGTGTTATTGCCATATGTACACACACACACACACACAACATAGCAGTATATTGTATGCAATAATATTTAAATATATATGGGCATGCATACACACACACACACACACAAATCTATTATATTGTTCTATATAAATACAAATATGAGTATGTGATTATATATATAGACTGTAGACATAACATTATATATTTACACATGCACGTAATAATATGTGTGTAAATGTATATATACATACAAATATGTCTTCATATATATACATATATGTAAATCGAAAAATATACACTAATTTGTGTATCCACATATATGTGTGTGTATGTTGAGTATACATACAATTGTGAGTTTCAGTGTGTGTGTATACATACAGACACACACAACTTTAATATTTTTAAATTTGGTGCACAATTCTCTAATCTCAAAATTTAAGGTTGAATTATAGCATACTCCTACATAAAATTTCCCTTGGAAAAATATTATATTTTTTTTATTTTTTTTTTCAAATCTACATCAAAAAAAATATATAATTAAATACTACATAGAAGTATATTAAATTCATCCTTACTAATTTTCTAAACTTTATTCTCATCTCACTAATTATTTATTTATAAATTTTCTAAAATATATATTTTCCCAAAATGCATGATTGTAATTTTTTGATGATATAATCATTTCAACAAGCTTGTCTCGATTTTTGGTGTTGCTTATATTTTAGGGGGAATTATGTTTTGAGGTACTTTCTCAAAAATATTTAAAGATTTGAAATTGATCTTTTAATATTTGAAAATATGTCACCAAATTCATAATAAATTAAAATTTAGGGCAATCTATTTCATTTATCCTAAATTGTCTTCGCCCTCTCCAATCGACCCTCACCCTCTCCCATCGAGCTCGTGGTCGTGCTCCTGGAGCTCGTCGTCATTCTCTTAGAGCTCATCATCGAGTTCCTCGAGCTCGACTGAGCTCTCCATCGAGCTCCAGGAGCTCATCATCGTTCTCCAGGAGCTCATCGTTGAGCTCCTTGTGCTCGTCATGTTCTCCTGGAGCTCGCCATCGAGCTCTAGGAGCTCGATGGTGCTCTCGATTAAGCTCCAGGAGCGCATCCACGAGCTCAATGGGAAAGGGCCAATAAGAGAGGGCCGAAGTGAGTGGGCGAGGGCAATTTAGGATAAACATAATAGAGTCTCCTAACTTTTAATTTATTATGAATTAGATGATATTTTTTCAAATATTAAAAGATTAGTTTCGAATCTTTAAATATTTCCTGGGAAGTTCCCCAAAACATAATTCTCCCTATTTTTAAGAGATAAAGATTTGTTACTCAGATGATTTTTTTTTTTTTTTGTTTTTTCATTGTAAATAATTCAATTTTAATTACCATATTTAATTTGCAGATGTGTTTATAATAAATTAAATAATTGTTCTTGATTCATAATTTTCTTTTTAGTTTACACACAAATGGATGATTTAATATTTAAAATAAATATAACAAACCGGCAACTGAACCGAGCACCACCTGATCTTTTTCTCCAAGGCCGGTCGAAGAGAAATTACTCCGACAGTCTGCAGGCTGCAGCAGCCTTCCGGCGAGGTGATTTACCTGCCAAAATGGCTTCTCCGGCCGAGTGCGTGATCTCCTGGCTTCTTCATTTCGGTCCTGTATGCTGGGTTTTTTGTTTTTTTCATCTTCACGGTTGATGGACAAACTAAGTCATTCGACGGTGTATTTCTATATCTGTGTCAACTTCTTGCTACTGCACACATACCACTGAATTAATTGGCCAGCACATGCGGAAATTAAGGTAAAACATGCATTGAAGAAGATAGAACTAATAAATTTTCAATTCTAAGGGAACATGGTACATTCGATGCATGATAGAGAAGGGCGTCTCAGACTAGAGGTGTCAACCGGGCCGGCCCGGCCCGGCACGAGGCACGGCAGGGTTCGGCCCCGGCACGGAAAAATCCAGTGCCCGGGCCCGTGCCGTGCCTGGCCCGGCATGGTTCGGCCCTTGGCACGGCACACCAGCACGGGTTCGTCCCGTGTCGGGTGTCCCACGAGCCCGACCCCGCGATCGCCCCTCCCGCAAAAAAGACCGCGGGTCGGGTCTGATTCGACCCTACCCACGGTCCCCGAAGCCCGAACCGTACAGACAGGCCAGGCCCGGCACGAAGGCACTCTCGTGCTCAAACAAAACGGGCCGGGCCGGCCTTGCCCGGCCCGTTGACACCTATATCTTAGACCAACCCGGACAACCTCAGTTGCAAAGCTGGGCTAAGCCATTTTACACAAGCTGCATAATTTTGTATACTATTGATGATACACTAATGCAACACATGGGAAGTGGGAACCAACCCCGGAAAGCCAGGCACCCATCCAAGGCTTATTTTGAGGGAAATGGCAGCGGAGAACTGTCTAAAGGTAATTTGCAACTTGTGTCTAAAATCCTAGACAGAGTTACAACTTACAAATAATAAACTCTTGATAAATGATAAATAATGAAAAATTATATGTTACAAACAATATGGTGCAATGGTGAATGATAACTGTGCTCAATATTTTTTTGAATGAAACAACTTTTAGTCAAAATGCCTTACGACCTCCAAATTCAAAGTTGACTATTATTATTGTTCAATTTGATATGTTGAATCCTTGATATGAGATGTTAGATATACCCAACACTAAATTTTACTTAAGGGGATGATGTATTAGGCAAATTTGAAATTGCTAATTAGTCTCTTGTAAATTTTGTAAATGACTTCATCAATTTTAATTATTTTAATTGGCTCATGGGCAAGGTAATATTAATGTGCTTACCGCTCAATTTCACATGGGAAGAGCAATCTTTATATTGCCTTGATAATACTGGGATACAATTTTTTTTTTTTTGCGATATTTTCTAACATCTACTCGTGTCTAGGCATCAAGACTTGTTAGATGAGTTGAATGTAATTCACTCAAGAGAAGTAAAACATGAAAAAACTAATCCTCACTCCTCCATAATATTTTATCACTAATAGAAATGTCATGTGGGTTGGGCAGCCTAGGCACGACATGAGAAATGGCCTGAAATAGTTGTGTCTGGCTTGGCTCGACAGTGTCTAGAAGACTAAGACCATGCTTGCATCAGAGCCGTGCCAGATTGAGGCACAACTAATGTGGGTTAGGCATGATCCTCATGCCTGAATCATTGACATGGTCCATAAGCATGATGACCCATGATCGCCTGATCGGGCATGTGTTTTGGGTCATGGGAGTGGAGTTTTTTTTTTAAAATTGATCTTTGCTCCTTCAACACTCAGCTGACCATCGACCTCAATTGGCCATGGTAGACGCCCTTTACATTTTCAAGTAACCGGCACCAATATGAAATAATGGAAAGCCGTGCATGTCATTTCGTGCTGGGCATTGGGAAAAAAATTATTTATTGTTATTATTTGTAGTTATATAATTTCTTTTCAATGGAGACAGACAAACATTTGATGGCTGTCGGATTTTTGCTCATTTTTATTTAAAAAATAAAAAAAATTATTTTTTAATATTAAAAATTTTTATGAATATAAAATAGAAATTTCTTGATTTTTATTTTTATTAATCTCCTATTCTTCTTTTATATTTTATTTTTTTTTCTTTTCTTTTTTAAGTTCTATGTTGTGATACTTTGTGTAGTGTTTAATTTTATTATTTTTTATTTGTGCTAGCCTAATATATTTAAAAAATAAATTATACTAGTATGAATTCATTTTAATATAATAAAAAATAAAAATTGTAAGTGTCAAAGAACAATCAAAACAAAATATATATTATAAAAATATATATACATGTGAGATTGATCACCTTAAGAAACATGTCAATCAATGTACTAAGAAATATGGTACATTAGTTCACAGATAAACTTAACTAATTGGTAGAACATTTGAAGTTGGATCGAGTTTAACTTATTTGATTTCTTTTATTTATCGTAATGATTTTGAAAGTGAAGACATGATCAAATGTTAATTTTTATTATTTATTATATTGGCTACCGACGCATGATATATGACTACATTAATAATAAAAGTGATATTTTTATTATAAATAATTCAAGTTATAATATAAGAATTTTATTAAAAATTTCTAAAAATTTTTTATGATACGAATTACGATGAAGATGTATTTATTTGTGTATATTTCCATTACTTGTATTCCAGTTAGTTATATATATAACATTAATAGTATGTTTAATAAGTATTGATGATGCCGTGTATTTAGTATCATAACTGTTGAGTTGGAAATTAATTATTTAAAATATTCTTTCTTTATTTCAATTCTTTTTTGCTTGGCTAGTTGTATGGATCATAGATTTAAGGTGAAAAAATAAAAAATATATTAAGATACATATTTACTTGTATTAATCAAGCAGATGAACTTAAAAATTTTATTTGTGAAAAATTAATTAACATGCTTACATATTATGATACTAAATTTGGTAGTTATAGCGAGATTTTAAATATGAATATGGATAATATATTCAGAGATGATATTTTTTCTATTCAGTTAGCAAGATATAAATGAAAGGATGGTCATTTGAATAAGAGCATATTATCTCGGTACTTTGATATTAATAATTGTTCTATCATATCATATGATAATAATAAGAATTTTGATATTTTGAGTTGATAGAAATTATATAAATTTATTTATTATGTGTAATTTAAGATAATACGTGATCTATTGATTTTTTTTGTCATCTAATATAATATCAGAATTTATTTTTTATGTGATAGTTAATATTATTTCAGATAGAAGATTTATACTTTGATCATATATCATAAAAATATTTACATATTTGAAGGACTAGGAATATTTAAGGTTGAATATTTAAAATAAAGCAAAAGATTTGCAGATGGATAATGACTCAAAGGACATTGAGATTGATGATATTGAGGTCATCAGTAGCATTACTTTCAGATGCATGCATGATAATAACAATCTACATTTGCACTACCATACTATAGATACAAATTCATAACTTGTGATTTTTTATTATTTTTTTTATATGATATTTTGAATTATTTTTTGATTACTATTGGTTATATTTCATCTTATGTTATGTATCATATTGTGAATTATTTTTTTTTTTGATAAAATATTTTCATTTTTGAGTTGAATTGACCGAATGTTAATTAATTTTTTTGATTTATTTAATTGATTTTAATTTATTTTGAATATGGATAATATATTTAGAGATGATGTTTTTTCTATTCAGTTAGCAAGATATAAATGAAAGGATGGTCCTTTGAATAATAGCATATTATCTCGGTACTTAGATATTAATAATTATTCTATCCTATCATATGATAATAATAAGAATTTTGATATTTTGAGTTAATTTTAATCATATAAATTTATTTATTATGGGTAATTTAAGATAACACGTGCTCTATTGATTCCTTTGATATCTAATATAATATCGGAGTCTATTTTTAATGTGATAGTTAATATTATTTCAGATAGAAGATTTATACTTTGATCATATATCATAGAGATACTTGCATATTTGAAGGACTAGAAATATTCAAGGTTGAATATTTAAAATAAAGCAAAAGATTTGCAGATGAATATTGACTCAAGGGACATTGAGGTTGATGATATTGAGATCACCAATAACATTACCTTCAGATGCATGCATGATAATAATAATCTACATTCGCACTATCATACTATAGATACAAATTGATAACTTATGATTTTTTATTATTTTTTTTATATGATATTATGATTATTTTTTGATTACTATTAGTTATATTTTATCTTATGTTATGTATTATATTGTGAATTATTTTTTTAGATAAAATAATTTTATTTTTGAGTTGAATTGACCGAATGTTAATTAATTTTTTTAATTATTAATTTGATTTTAATTTATTTTGACTTATGCAATATAAATATGTAACATATTTTTTAATTATATTATTTTAATATGTAAATATAATCTTTTGAATTATAATAAATTAAAATTTCAAAAAATTTTAACTGGTCACATTTAGGCTGCCGGTCATTGGATATCATGCTATACTGGTATGACACGGCATATTAGGTATTTCTAATTATTAGGCATTGGTCCTAGGTGGATATTCCTCATGAAGGATGATTCTAATAGAAAGATTGATTTTTTAAAGGCCTCGTGAATAGTTAGAAATGAAGGATATGTTATATTTTAATTATAATTATGCTTTATTTAATAATTTGTCATAAATGATTGGTAATATTGGTTTATAAATTATACATGAAGGATATGTTTTTGCACACAGATTTAGAGAGTGATATATATGTTGAGTGGCCTCATTATTTTTGTTCATAATTGATTTATTTTGTGTACTTTGCTGAAAAAATTACATATAGAGGTGTCCATAATGTAGGAAATCTCAACATAACATGATGGTGTAGGCCATGCTGGGCCCCTGAGCTGGTCAACAATGCATCATGCGTGTGGAGGGTGCTGGTACAATGTGGTCGCTCATGGCTCATCTTGTACTATCCTGTCCCGGGTGGACAATGGGTGACAAGTCAAGTCACGGCTCATGACTCTGTCTGACAGAATTGGTCATTTTATTAAAATTACTGAATTAGTTTATGATTTAGAAATTGGCTAATGGGTTGTAGCCCTTGGCCCACCCATTCGTAATTCATACCCTAACTCATTCCTAAAATTTTGACCAGCCACTAGGTCCACCCGACATGTTCCTCATGATTGTGCTTGCACTGTAGGTTATAGCATATATAGTCTAGGGTGCCATGGGTTATGGTACACACCCATTGGGCACATGCCACTAGTCTAGGCAAGACAAGAGTCATGCTCGGGTCTTACTGTGTCGTCCTTGTCTAGGCATGATACCAATGGCTTTCCAAGAGCTATCTATTTGTGACTCGTTGGCCATGTTGGGCATGAGAGGGGTGACCCACCATGCCTTGTGCCTATGGGCTGTGCTTGCTTGACATGATGATACATGTCTTGCCTAAGATTTTCTTGTCCAAGGTTGGCAATGGGTAGCAGGTCAAGTTGTGACTTGTGACATGATTGTGACCTAGCTTGGTTGACTCAATCATTTAATTAAAATGGCTATCATAATCATTTTATTAAAATGAATATCTATTTGTTGAAAATGGGTATATAGTTGTTGTCAGTGATTGTAATGTGCGAATGGCCTAAATATGAGAAAAAATATTTTTCTTTTTTTAAATTTATCCTTTCTAAATATCTATAAATATTGATAATTTAATTTTTTTTTCATATATTTTTTCATATATTTTTTCATTAATTTATCTCCTCTCTGATTTATAAAGATATTTTTTTATTGGTAGTAACTTTGCAGCTTGCAAGTAGTTAATATCTCAAGGGTGAGTTTTTTTTATTTTATTTTGTTCACTACCATTTTAGGTTTTTAGCCCTTGGTTGTTTTGGGAAATGGGGGAGAGAAGAGGGAAGGTAAGAAATAAAAATTGTCATTTTATAAAAATCATATATATATATATATATATATATATATATATAATTTGGGATAACCTACATATCAGTCGATCACAAAGAATGTAATAAATAATAAAAAAAGAAAATAAATACAAAAAATAAATAAAAAACTAAACAAATATACTAAGTCAAATCTCAACACTCCATTCAACTTGGTGCATACATGTGGTCTAGCTTTATTATTGATTGATTTACTAAAGTTTATAAGTAATCGATGTCATAGTTATATATTACATCTTTATATTTGATTTAAAAATAATAATTTGTCTATTATTTTTTCAGTAGATAAGATTATCTTTAAGAAAAATATAAAAATAGATAATAAATTTTAGTTTTGTAATTGTTTCAACCCAACTAGAACTAAAATATATTTATACTCGACTATACTCATGATTTTAAAAAGAAATTTAATTAGCTAGACTCCTCTTCACATTCTAGAAAATCATGAGAATTGAATTCATATGAATTTGTTTGAAATAATCTTGGAAACGATTAATTATAATGGAAATATATGTAATATTTGGTTTTATATTCATTAGATAGTTTACTTTTTCTATGATTTTTTTATATCTAGTGGAATTAATTAAGGAACTACAACTAATACTTTTAGATTTGTCTATACTTAAATCAAATTGTGAGTCATTGATGCACATTGTGCCATTTTAATATTAGACAAAATATTTAAAGAATATTTTATATTAGAAATAAAAATATCTCATGAGTATCTGATATTAATATTTAGTAAATATCTAATATATTTTAAATTCTTAGTTTGAAACTTGATATGCAAACATAAATTTAGTTGGAATATACTTAATTGATTAGATCCAATATTTAAAATATTATCAACATGCATAATTAACACTACATATTATCCTATTGATTTATTTTAGTAGAAATAAGAATAATCTGACAAATATCTTATTAGACTAAGGAGCTGTTTGATAAACCATTTAATTTTTTTTAACTTTTAAAAATAAAAATTTTCAATGGTTTTAAATTTTTAATGTGTTTGATAAAAAAAGTTAGGGAGCTAATAATTGAAAATTTTAAATGAAATAGCATTAAAAATATTAAGTAGGTATATACTTACTTAATGTTGAATGAAGAAAATTTTTAATAATTTTTTTTTAAAGTTACTATTTTGTTTTTTTTTCATTTTTTTTATTTTCTTATTTACGCTATAGCTTAATTTGTAAATCTGTCTTCTTCTCTTTTTTTTACCACCACAAACCATAATCTAAACCATTTTTCATGATTAATTTAAGAAAGAAAATAGCAAATTAACTAGTTGTTTATTAATTTTTGTTTTTATATTAAAAGTTTAGATAATTTTAAAGAATTTAGATTTTATTGATTATTTTTTAAATATTATTATTTATTTTTTGGATTTATGATTTATTTATGCATATATTTTTAGTAATTTTATTTTTTATAATAATTAATAATTATAGTGAAAAATTAAAATTTTATTAAAAATTTTATTTATGTTAGATAATATGTAATACAATGATAATAAGAATAAATATATAAAATATATTATTTTCAGTATTTAGCATTCAACATTTATAGTTATAAAATAATTTATTTATCTTCAGCATTCAATTAATAATAATTTATCAAACAGTTTTTCAATACAAATTTAACACTAATAAAATATAACACTTATAAAATTTAACACTTAATTTTTTAGTACATTTTTTTTTCAGTTTATCAAACTGGCACTAAATATGATAAATACACAAAAAAATCTACTAATTCATATCATAAGAGGTCATTTTAGTCGATAAAGAGCCTTTTACAATCTTCATATTGTTTTTGTGCTTCAAGGAATAGTAAACCTGCTGGGTGCTATATGAACACATTTTACATATAGGATGCTATGACAGATTAGTAACCTAATAGTAGCAATCTTGGTCATAAGGAAAAAATTATTTTAATAATCAACATAATATATTTGTGTAACTTACACTTTCCTATTAATTTAGTTTTGAGTTGATCAAAATTTCTTTCAAGTCATGTATTCACCATGTACACTCATTTCAATTAAATCATCAGTTTACTTGAATGTTTTTGGAATAAAATTATCAGTACTATTGGATGTGATTATACTCAATTTAGTTAACATAATGTACTGTCATTCTAGATAACTAAGTATCTTAAAAAAGGATTCATGAATTCTATAATTTTTAAGAGGGAACAAGAAACTAGAATATGTAATATTAAAATAATAATATAAGTGTACCTATGATAATGAGTGTTAGATAGAATATATTATTAGTTTTTTTTAGAGTAATCAGAAGATTTAAATCACTACTATAAATTAGATTAGCTAATACGATAAGAGACTCATATGAGATAAGTTATGGACGTACTATCTAGTATATATTAAGTTAGAATCAACAAGTCCTTCAACCTTTATCTTTTTTTCTTGGGTGGTCTCATATTTCTCATCCAATGAAATATTTACACTAGGCTCCTTTTCATGACACAAAGCTCTAGGAGAAATATTATTACTTTCAAGAAGAGAAATCTCACAACTCTCCTCAAAATTAATTGTGCTAGTAGTAGCAAGTACTTCGAGTCTTCGACAATATCAAAAGTAGCTATTATCTCTGTAAAGAGTAATGATTGGACATGAGAATGATCCTACTACTATGATATTTAAATGTGTGTTCTATTGGATCAAGTCATTGAAGAATTCATCCCCAAACTATACAATAATGTTTGTTATTTGGAGATTTGCTTGAGTGATCATGGTCACACTCGTGGTAGATAATTATCTTATTTATCTTATATGTGATTGTGTATTTTGGTTTTTATGAATATGCATGATCTTGTGGTAGATATTTCTAGAGGTGTCATTCGGGCCGGGCCGGCCCGCCCCGGCACGAGGCACGACATGGTTTGGCCGTGCCTGGGCCGGCCCGACATGGGAAAATTCCGTGCCTGGCCCGTGCCGTGCTGTGCCTAACTCGGCACGGTTCGGCCCGTGGCACTGCACACCGGCATGGGTTCGTCCCGTGTCGGGTGTCCCTTGAGCCCGACCCCGCGATGGCCCCTCCCGCAAAAAAGACCACGGGTCGGGTCTGATTCGACCCGACCCGCGGTCCCCTGAATCCCGAACTGTACGGACAGGCCAGCCCGAGCGGGCCAGGCAAGGCACGGCACGGCCCGCAGGCATGAGCGGGCCTGATTATTTTAAACCGTGTCTGGCCAGGCACGGCACGTAGGCACGCTCTTGCTCAAAAAAAAAATGGGCCGGCCCGGCCCGGCCCGTTTGACACCTCTAGATATTTCTAGTCAACCAAAATTATATTTTGGTTGACATTAACCATTGCTGAGAAGAGATTCACTGCATGATCATGTATTTTTTATAAATAATTTTGTTTAATAGAAATGTAAATGATATGTTGTAGTAACTAAATCAAATACAAAGGTGAAGTACTAAATTATGAAATTACCTGTTTGTGAGTTTTTATAAATCAGAAACTTACTCAAATAAATTGGCTTTCCTATATTGAAGATAAATAATTATCTTATTTTATATTGTTATCTTTTATTTGATTTATCTATCTTAATTAGTTATTTTTTTCATCACCTTTTCTCTATCTAGAATGATTTATTTGGTTTTGTGTGTGTGTATATATATATGTTACTGATTAATTTAGCCATAGTGTGTGTGTGTATTTGGTTTTCCTTCTTACTAGTAATAAACATGAGATTTTGAGGTTTGTGTTCTTTTTTATCTTAGTAAACCTTTAGTCCAAATTACTATGCCTAAACAAATGACACCACCAAATCTTTCTATTACTCTTTTTTTTCTCCATACTATTTGGTGAGAATTATTATCTCTATATTGTGCTTCATATTATTTTTTTATTTTTTTTTCCTTTTATTGTGTGGGAGCTCTTGGTAAGTGGCTGCCTCATTTCTAATATATATATATATATATATATATGATTTTGTTTTTTTATTTTAAATTAATGAAATGAATAATTTTTACCAATCTCTTTCTCTCTCCCCTACAGATATCCTAGAATTTAATATGATATCAGAGTATTTATTATTATAGCCAAATAAGGGAATTATGTCCCATACTGAAGGTATACTTGTGTAAGAGACAGATACGTGCAAGATGCACGTGTGTGCATGGCAATTTGTGGAGGCACTTATGTTTTGCTTTAGAGCAGGGTGTGTAATGGAGTCGTGCCTGTGTTGGAGTACATGCACAAGTGTTGCTACATTGTGGAGGCGTGCACGTTATGCTTTGGAGCAAAGTATGCAATGGAGGTACCCATGTGGTGGAGGTGCATGTGCCTTTGAGGTGCTGTGCAATATTTTGGGAAGATTCCAAAACCCTAGGTTTCAATTGTTGTTTTGGGTAGATTCTAAAACCATAGGTTTCAATATACAGTGTTTCACCAATGTACTATGCAACATTTTTTTTGGCTTCATGGAAACTTTGGGTTTCTTAGATCTTGTTTAAATAAATTTCTTTCCAAAATTGGATGAACATGAACTTTGTGGTAGGTGTATTAGAGTGAGTTATACAAATGAAAGTCACAAAAATAATGTAAGTTACTATCACAATTTTGTGGTTTCAATGATGAGAATGGTACTTCCATTGTTGTGGAAGGCATGCTTTAGGCGTGCTTAGGCTCAACTAAGGTTTGGGTAAGCTTTTTATAGTGACTGGCCCCATCGCTTGCGCGGCCCCATACCCTAGAAACCCTCAATTGGCCCAGCCCCTTGGGGATTTTTTGGGAGGCACAGTTCCACATCCGCAGAGTGTAGGATTTGAACCCGTGTCCTCTTTCCCTCCCCTGGAGTACCTCAGCCTTAGCCACTAGGACAAAGACATCATTTGGTGGCGTGCTAAGCTCAAGATGAAGTGACTCCTAGCCCCTACATCTTGCCTGAGCACAAGCGATGCGACTTCACAAAGGTGCCACTTAGGTGCACGCCTCTAACAAGGCATAATGATAGTGCCTCTGGTAAAATACAACGATCCTACTAGGTGTGCTTTCTTTATCCCATGATGATGACTGATATTTTTTTCTTCTTTTATCCATTGGCAACACTGCTAGGGTTTTTTTTTTGTCTTATGTATTCAAAATGACATTGTTTGGATTATGAGAATAGAAAAAATGATATTATTTTGGATTGTTTTAATTAAAAAAATAGAACATCAAAAATGATGTTGATTAGGTCCCAAACAAGCCAAAATGATATTATTTTGCCCTACCTGAATGTCATCTCACACCTTAGTCTGTTTGAAGCCTAAAAAAGTTAAAAAATTAAAATAATGTGCTTAGAATAAATAAATAATTTTTAAATTTAATAATATTATGTAGATGAAGATCATATCTAATACACAATTTTTTTTTAGTGTGAGGTATGAAAAAAATTAATATTTTGATAGTTTTACTTTTAAAATTTAGAGAGATTGTGTTTGATGATTTTCTAATTTGATACATATTATTCTTGGATGAAGATACCTATTATTGTATCAATGCATGACTTTAAATAGTTACATGCAATACAATGATTTCTTAAGTGATTAGTCTTTTTAATATTATTATTGTCTAGATATATTAAACTTTAAAGTTTTTATAAGATTTGATGTGTTACTGTTTGTATAATTATATATACAAAATAGAGTGTGCCTCACTTTGCTAAGTCCATGCATTAGCTGTGTTTTGTGCCTTAAGATTCCAACATGACTATGCATCTTGGTGCACCTTGAACATCATAAAACTATGGCTATTTTTAGAGAAAAGAAACTGATTGTGACTTGTTATTTTTGGGAAAAATTAGTGGCACTTAGGAGATGTGTAGGATTTTGCATGGTGGTATCGAGAGATGGGAATGGTGCTTCTAAAAAAATAAACTAGTTGTGACTTTTTTTTAGAGGTATCAAATGAGCTGTTTCGTACTGGCACGACCTAATTTTTGGTGGCCTAGTCGGGCCATTGTGATGTGCCATGCCATGCTAGGCAATGCACAACTCAAAAATGGCTGGCTCAGCACGACACAAACGGCCTAAGGCCAGATACAGGTCGGGCCATGACGGGCCGAGTCGGCAGGTTTGGGCCTGGTTATTCCAGCTTACAACTACCTAGACATAGGTTCTAACTTCTAGCCTAGCATAGCCTGGATATTTCCCCATCAGCCACCGATTGCGATTGTGAAAGTGTGGATAATTTATTTTAATTTTTTTTTTCAAATTTTATTATTAAAAATCAAAATGTGGATTAATTATGACATAAGATATAATGATATTACATTATATATTTATTTCACATAAATGATAAATCATAAAAAAATAAATTTATTTACACAAATGACAAAGTATAAAAAATAGTTAATAATATCTAAAATATATATTTATCCCATCATTCTTCATTTAATTAAAAAATAAATAAAATAACACAAAGTCACAACTTACAACAATATGAAATAAAAATGATCAATCTTAATTGTAATAAATATTAATTCAAGCTCATTATCTCAATCTCAATGCCAATTAGTATTAGTATTCTACTGATCATCATATCGTAAGTGTCTGTTGGTATTATTAGAGGTGAGCTCTATTTTTTCAAAGTTTCACGAGTCATCATTTACTAGCAATTTATTCGTTCTTGTTTCAGCATGATCTTGATCCTGAGTGCTTAATCTTAAATCTTTTTAATCTTTCATGTATGCTAAAGCCTCTATGATATTTGATTATAGTTTTGATCTCTTTTTCGAAATGACATTGACTGTAACAGTAAAAGCTAACTCTGATGTTATGCTCAATATTGGAGGAGTCAGTAAATCTCGTGTTATCTTAGACAATATGGAATAAATGGATTGATATGATTTTCATCATTATAAAATATTAAGTTTCTTATTTTCGTTATGTGATAGGATTGAATAATAATTAATATTTAAGTAAAAAATAACTCGCTTCTATTTGATTGTCTATCCCATTATTTTTTTCTTGAAATTGAATGAAAAAGTCATCAAATTTGATTATAGTGTTTATGTCAGTACTTGGAGCCTGATCATAATTATTATCATATCTAGTATCGTAGTATGTAAATCACTTAGTCAACTTAATGTGAATGAATCCTTCAGATTAATATTCTTAGTTCATGCACGAGGATATGTATCTCAAAATATTCTCTATCCTTTCCACCTTAATCCTAGAATTCATGCAGGCAGCCAGACAATAAAGAGATGAAATGGTGGACTAGTACTTTAATTACTTAGTTTTCATCTTAATAGTTATGTCATTAAATATAGGGTCATCTCTAAATTTTCTAAATTTGTCATTAATATTGCATATGCCTTTGAGTGTGATGTAAGTGATGAGAATATAAACTGACGAACACATATTCGTCGTGTCATAAAAAATTTTTAGGAATTTCATAATTGAAATTCTTATATCCTAGTCTCTATTATTATTAATAAGTTTATCATTTTTATTATTGACGTAGTCGGATATCATGTGTTCGTATTTAACATATGAATTCAATATTATGTATGTGTACTTCTAATGGTATCTTATATTCGTTTGGAATTTTTTCTTCTTTAAACCTACAGACAAACAGAGACTACTAAATTCCTATTGTCTATTAGGCATTCGAAGATATTTTAGTGAGTTATGTATTTTTTTTAAAGTGGGAGAAATAATTTTTATCCTCACTTGTATTATCAAATTAATGTAGAGGTGTCAAATAGGTCGGGCGGCCTAGGCCTGACCTGACACGACATGGTTTGGAAATGTGATGTGTGCTGATCCTGGCTGGCTCGAGTCATGCGGTTCGTGTGCCTATCTCGACTGCATGGTAAACTAGCCTAGGGACCCAACTAGTTTTTTTTAAATTTAGCTTGAAAAACTAGGGTACGACCCATCTCGACCTGTCAAGTCTAGGCCTGATCTGGCCCGAATTGGGTACAAGCCGAGCTGGCGGTCAGTGCTGGGCCGACAGTTCTCATGCCATGTCATGCCTGACATGACATGGTTAATGACCACTTCATTGTTAGATGTATTATCAAATATAATATTATATATTTTATTTTAAATATTATATTTTTTAAAGATTCTCATCATGTACTCATATATGACCAGACTATCATGATAATGAAGAATCTCTAAAAATTCTAATATTCTTTTATTTAGTGTCCATTTAGAATCTATATAGTGAGCATTGAGACATGCATAAAATGTATCGTCGTGACTAATCTAAATATCGGATATCATGGATAATACATTATTATATTTCCTAAATTTATTAGTTATTATTTGTTTTTCTAATTTATAATATTTTAATATGTTATTCTTAGTTATGGACTTAGGAATCCTATGATTTGCAGGCTGCAAATAGGTCTGTATGATATTGACTATCCTTGTATCCTCTGAAAATCTAATCAAAAGACTTATCATGGTGATCAGTTTGATCACGTCTTCTCTCCTTAACTTGTTGTGGTATATGAAGGGGGTCAACATAGAAGCAGAACTAGATTCAACCTCATAGATCTCACCATTCAATTAGATTTGCTTAGGATCTAATACACTATGTTTTTTGGTGCAATGTTTGGCATGTCTTTTTAGGTGCTTACTCCCACATGTACTTTTACAAGTTAATATATTTTTATAATACTTATATTGTGATACACCTCCAAGTGGGCCTAGACTGTTTCACATGGCCGCCATTAGTCAAAGACGTAGTTGTAATTTTAAAAAAACCCGCCACGTGTAAAAAGTGGGGTAAGTTTTTTTTTTAATAAAAAAAATATTTTTTTTAAAAAAAAAGTGGGTGGGTGGGTCGGGCATGGTCCAATCGTATTGCGCCCGAAACCTGACTTGAGTTCCAGGACATGGTACCCACCCGTACTGTTGGACCATGCCTTTGGACTAGGAAGCTAGGTCATGCCTGATTCGGCACAAGGCCCGATATCTTCTGGCCTAGCATTGCACAAGTCGTGCCTTGAGCCGGCACGACATGATTCCAAGTATGGTTCAAGACTGTGCCGTGACTGACTAGGCACGGCTCAGTCAGGATATGCCCAGGCTGCCTGACATACTTGACACCTCTACTTTTTTTTGTTGGAGATTGTGACACACTTAGTAAAAATATTGGATGTTATACCTTGAGTTTTGGAGAATGTTTTGAGTTTTATATATTGTACAATAGATTGCCAATTTACTTAGATTGGATGTTATACTTGCACACGTACTAGTCTAGTTATGGTTAATTAGAGGAGTATTATAGATTTATTTTGATACTATCAACTCTATAAGAGATATGTTTACCCCTAATGTTCTTTTCTTTCTCTAACTTGTTGGCTTATTCTAGATTATTAAGAATTCAGAGGTACCGAGGATGATTCTGATACTTAATGTTAGAAATTTCGATTACAATCCCTCTGATACTAAATGTTAAGAATTTAGATGTATCGAGGATGATGTCTGATACCTAATATTAGGAATCATGATGATTATAATCCTCAAACACCAAATATAAGGATCTTGGTAATATCTGAAATAATTAATCTTAGGTACTAGGTTTTAGGATGACGGTTGAGGTTTATAGTTTTTAAGGAAAAAATCCAAAAACAAAATTCTCATAGAAGAAATACATATCTCACCATGAGAGATATCATAAAACTTCACACACACCACAAGGGAAAAGGGAAGAAAGAAGAAAGAAAGCGAAATAGAGAGAGAAAAGAGATGAGATAACAAGTTTTTTCTCCATTCACACTTTGTGGCTGAGCTTTTTATTTACATTCACATTTGAATAGAAATCATTATTTTGTTTTTATTTATACGCATTTAAATAGTAAATAAAAACCTTCAACTTAAGTTTAAAATTTTGATCTAAGAAGCACAGACACGGACACGGACACGTGGATACGACACGGCAGAATACGTGGATACGACAAATTCTAAAAAACTAAGATACGGATACGGCTAGGATACGGTATGATAAAAAAAATAAAATAAAAACTAAAAATTATTTTCTTTATAAATATTAAGTATTTTATAAAATAAATTAATTAAAATTAAAATAAAAATATTTTATTTTATAAGATAATATTTATAATTATTTTATTTTATAAAATAATATTTTATAATTATATTATATAAAAATATATATTTTTTATTTTATAAAATAAAAATATTTTATTTTATTTTATGTCAACCCTGCATCCCCACACGTAGCGCCCACCCCTGCTAGTGGCTAATGTCGCCGCATGGGCGACGTTGGTCACCGGACGTCGTCGGACGTCGGACACTCTCGACATGGATACGACATCCAAAGCAACCGTTCGATACTCCACGTGGAGTATCGGATACGGATTGATCAATGATACACCATGTGGCGTATCGGACACGTATTCGTGCCGTGTCCGTACCGTGTCCACGTGTCCTGGTGTCGGACACGTGGACACGACTGTAGGGAGCCGTATCTGTGCTTCCTTGGTTTTGATAATAAATAATATATTGTCACTTCATTCATGTTATGATACCTTAGAACAAGTCATGTCTTAAATCTTGAATTTATCGGATAACAATAGAAAATATGTTGCGACTTCATTTCAAGCCAAAACATATCGTGATACCAAAGAAAAATATCGTAACTTCATTCATGTCATGATATTCATCACAAAATAGGTATGTGTCTTGATCACTTCTGATTTTTTGTTGCAATAACATAAATTATATTACAATTTCATTCATGTCATGATACCACAGAACAAATTTGTGACTCAAATATAAAAGATTTCCAGTCGCAATTACACAAGACATATTGTGACTTATTCATGCCGCGACTTCATATTTCAGAGTTGTGACAATGAATCCTTGTTTCAGTTTTAGAAGCACGAGCCATATTCTAGTGCAGACTCTTGTAAAATAGACTCAGAGATTGACACTCTTATCATAGTTGATTGTATTCTTTTTTTTTTTTCTTTTGTTAAGTTTAGAACTCTTGACATTGTTATGATCAAGGAAACTATTATATGGGTCAAGATGAATGATAATGTTAATATTGAGTCATTTTTTTGAATATGTTCTTTCTGTGCATGAGTTTTATCATAAATTATTTTTAGTCAATTATTTTGCCCACAATGCTATTTTTACGTGTCATTCTTGGTTTCATGTTCATGTTGCCCTAAGATTTGGGAGTTGGGCATGATCCAATAATGAATTAGGACCCGAGCCAAATTTTGTCCGGTCAGGTTGGCATTTTATGGTGTTTTGTGCTACGTGCTTTGGCGGGCTGCCCCTCCAGATATCTCACGGCCTATCATATATGTGGCATTACTTCTAGATGTTAGACAGTTAGATACCGATCAATCTAATGCAAGTTGAATATGAATTGAATGTTTAAGTCAAATACACATTAAAAACTAAACAAAACACAAGATTTCTAATTGTTGTATTCTCACACATGCACCTGGAGGTTATTACTTTCATGCACAATATGCAAGTATTGAAGATTTCATTAAGTTTTATACTTGTTCTTAAACAATGCTTCTTTATTTCAGATTCTATAATTCTCTCCCGCCTATAAGCAAAGGGTATGGGACTTTGTGCCTCCTTTTCACTACAGCCTATCAGCTCGGCCTATTTGATTTGGCACATATCGCTTTGCTATATAAGCTTACATTCTTCCATTTTCAGGTATGGATCCTTTTTATGGATGCGGGAATTTTAGAATTACATTAGTATTTGTGGAGTGATTCATTCATTGCTGTTGCTTTTGTTGCATTTTTTTTTTATTTTTTACTTTTGGAGTTGCTCTTCTTTGCTCTTGTAGTGGCGGACTACATATTTACTTCTGTCATTTGTTATAGTTTATATCTTGTATTATGAGTCAGAGCAATCAACATTTGAGCTAGCTTAATCAGATTAACACATTATATAAGGGTTTCACTTGTGCATTTTACTATTTTGAGGTTTTGTTTGAGTTTTATTAGCGTTATTTTCTATATGATATTAGAGGCAAACTTTAGGTAGAGGAAGCAAATCTTAGGATTTGCAAGTGGGGCATGCATTATAATTAGGGGTGTAACTGAGCCGAGTCGAGCCGAGTATTAGGCAGGCTCGGCTCGGCTCGGCTCGGCTCGGCTCGGCTCGGCTCGGCTCGGTTTTAAAGGAGTAGGCTTGAGCTTGTTCACGAGTCTGTTTATGAGCTGACGAGCTGAGTTTGAGGGTGCTCGGGCTCGGCTCGTTTAACTTACGAGTCTGTTCAAGAGCTTGGTTCACGAGCCTGGTTAACGAGCTTGCTCACAAGCCTATTCACGAGTCTGTTCACGAGCCTATTTATGAGATGACGAACTGAGTTTAAGGATGTTTGTGCTCGGCTCGTTTAACTTATGAGCCTCAAAACGATGTTCGAGAATTAAAGAAAATATTCATCTAAAATAGCCAACATACAACTAAATTAAAAAGATAAGATAATAAAAGTTCAATTAACTTGATTGAAGTTCGAGAGTTAAAATATTCATTATGTTCATTTGTAGGAAAAATTTATTGTGCATCAAGCTTTCTCCATGTTCACGAGCCTGTTCACGAGCTTGTTCACAAGCCTGGTTAACGAACTTGCTCACGAGCCTGTTTACGAGCTGACGAGCCGAGTTTGAGGGTGCTCGGGCTCGGCTCATTTAACTTACGAGCCTCAAAATGATGTTCGGGCTCGGCTCGTTTAACTTAATAAACGGGTTCGAGCGAGCTTCTAACGAGCCGAACGCCGAGCAGCTAGAGAGCAGCTCGGCTCGGTTACAGCCCTAATTGTAATGGCATATTGCATTCGTGTGTGCGCTTGAAGGGGCTGAGGTACATTTGATGTTAGATGCATGTCGCATGCCTACCATGTGTGGCCGAAGTCGATGTCCATCGTGTCATTGTCAATGGTGCACAGTAGTTGCATCTTGTGTGTGTGGTAGTAACAGAAGTGGGTGCTCCTTGTGTGGTAAGGGTGCACAATGGCTGCACATGGGTGCGTGGCTGGTTCAACAAGGGTGTGCACTATGTGTGCCATGTGTGTGGCTGGTGCAGTGTTGGTGCACAGGGGGTGCAATATGAGTGCAA
This sequence comes from Sapria himalayana, assembly GCA_029783825.1. Lineage (NCBI taxonomy): Eukaryota > Viridiplantae > Streptophyta > Magnoliopsida > Malpighiales > Rafflesiaceae > Sapria > Sapria himalayana. The sequence goes on from JAREIK010000418.1 coordinate 608,521, forward strand.
TGTTTGTATGAGACTTGACTTGTTCTGTCATTTGCCACATTTTTTTTATGGAGAAAGTCAAGACTATGGTGATTACACAATAGAGTTGTGAGCATATGATCTATTCATAATGAACAACAAAAGTTCAGACATGGTTTTTTGGTTAGAGGATGATAGACTGCTTGACAGATTAATCACCTAGTAATGAAATGAAAGAGAACTAACTGCAGATTAACTCTCACATTTTTATTGTTGTGTGGAAATTTATTAAGTTAGAATTGATGTCAATTTTATCATTTTGTACTTCATGCAAGAAATTATGTGAGTTAACAATATCATCATAATATATCTCCCAAACAACACATATATAGGATATAATTTTGTAGCTTATAGTTTGAGGCTAGAGTAGCTTATAGTATCTGAATAGGTTACTACTTATTATATCCATTTCACTCAAATTGTTATATGATTTTTGGAGAATATGCTAGCAGTGATTGATGTATCCACAAGAGTAAGATAGATGAAGTGATTTCTTGATATGATATTTTTGTTTTTATTATTAAAAAAATTTCTCAAAATTTTATAGCTAGATTTTGAGTGGTCGAAAGTTTCTTATTAGACTAAAATTATATTAATGTTCAATTTTGTATATATGTAATATGTTGATATCTGATAGAGAGACTCATCATTCAACATACACTAGAATCTAAAGGAGTACCAATCATAATGGTGGTAGATATATGAAGGTCTTATTTCATTGTACATATTATAAGAGAATGAGCCTCATCAAAAAGTGTTGTTGGGAGCTATTTTTAGAGGGGAGGCCGAGAGCACTGCATACAATTGAGGAGTACATGATAACTATCCCAGTTATAGTTATTAAATTGAGATTCGAATCGAGAATCAGAATGTTTGATTAGTGAATCGAGAATTGTAAGATTCATTTTACATTTGTAATAATAGTTAAAGTATATATAATTTCACATACTAAATAAGTTGTAAGCTATTAAAATATGTTAAATAATAAGCTTATAATGCATAAAATTTAGGTTTTTTTTTTCTTTTTTATTCTCCTTCAACTTGTGGGTTTTTCTCACTTTTTTGTTTATTCTCATAAATTTGTTATATTTATACCATATTATTAGTGTATTTCTCTCTTTTTCATTTCTTCTCATAAATTTGTAATACCAAAGGTTAAAGTTGTTTTTTTTAATGTTAATTAATTTTTATAGTTAATAATTTTTTTTTGGTATTTTAGTTTTTAGTGTGATTTTTTGTGATCTTTCTCTCTTGAGAATCGATATTAAATTAATTTATGTGAATCGATTCGCGATTCAGCAATTTAGTCTTTGATTCATAAATATTTTTGATTCTTTTAAATTTCAGATCGTTTATTTTCTGAATCATGAATTGAATCGTGAATCGGACGATTTTGATAATGATGATTACAGTCGTCTATGGGTTCTCATAGGGTTCTTCCTTCAGGATCCTTATTGCAGAAGAATATGTAAATTTTTTTCTCAATTAAAATAATAATTTATACTTCTCAATTTTAAAGTATTATTAATCTCATGACTCTTGGGCTATTAACTTAGAAGCTAAGAATTGCATAACAATTAATCATTCCCCTTTTTGATTATTTTTTTATGAAGTTTGCTGAATGTTGTAATATCAAATAGCAGACCATCCAAATTGTTAGTTATAATAATATTTAGCTTGGTTCTTTACTACTTTCATGTATTTCATATTTTTCTGATTGTCAGTTGAGTATTTTTTCTGAGTTACCTTTCTTGACAATTTGATACTAGATTTATTTTTTCTCTCATAATGTATGTTTCTATGATCAAAAGATATCGAAGAATATTTTATTTGTGATCGAAAAGGATTGCCAACATGTCTTTACTTTTATGATTGAATATCTTATTAGTTGTTTAAGTATTATCGATCTAGATGTGTTCAATGGGTTGTGTTGGGATGACACGACTCATTTTTTAGGCTTAGTTGTTACATCATGATGTGTTGGACATGATATGGTCCATTCCTCAGGGCCATGCTGTGCCAGCACAATGACAAGGAAGGAAGGTTGTTGTGGCCTATTGGCATGGTCGGGGAAATAGGGCATGCGGGGCCATGTCAGCTCAAGTCAAACTTGGGATAAACTCAACACAACTAGCTTGCGAATAACCTACACTAGCATGGGTTAGCCGCTAGGCACCATCCTAACTTGCCTTGGCCTGACCCTAGCCTAGGGCTCCTGGGCTAGAGGTTGGGTCTCTTGCCCTATATAGATTCGACATGCGAGTTGCCAGTTGGGTACTTGGGCTTCTATCCATATATATAGTAAAACTTGCTTACATTGAACACACATGTATTCAGGTCATTGTGTTCATTGAAGGTACATGCTCAATCTAAGAGGGACGATAAGGAAGTCAATCATTTTATTGTTTCATTCGGAAGAACCGACGAAACATCACCTAATTTTACTTTAGTATTCGATATTTGACTAGTTGCTTGCGAGCTTGGATTTGTAATGGAGCGAGCAGGGTGCCATCTTCTCATACATCCTCCAAAGTATTGAATATTGAGATGTCCTCCATCACATGCTCTGGCATTTCAACTCCTGCTTCTTAAGCAAGAAGGATCATTGTTTTTTCATCTCGAGTTGACTCATCATCTTGCTTGGTTTTAGTGGTCTTTTTATTCAATTTAGCTTTATGGAAGTAGTTTTGGATGGCGAAAATGATGACTTCATTTTAGCTTTGAGTGATCCAGTCAATCACATGACCAACATTTACCATTTTAAAGCAGCATCCTAGGAAGTCGCATCTACATGGAAGATAAGAAACTCAACAAGTATCTTTTGATATTTGATCTTGAAGTTTTGAATCACACCATATTTCAAAGATTGGGTTATTGTTGTCATGTTTGGTGGAAGGAAAACATAGAGGTGTCAAACGGGACGTGCCGGGCCGGCCAGACCCATTTTTTTCAGGCTTGATCGTGCTTTTGTGCTGGGCCAGGCATGACACGGTTACTGTATCGTGCCGTGCCTGGCCCAGCATGGTTTTGTGGGGTTTAGCCCGGCACGGGCCTGCGGCACGGGCCTGCGGCACGATTTGCTAGGTTCGGCCTTGTCTGGTCGAACCCTAAATTAAACAAAAAATTAGGGTTTCGGCGTGCCCGAAACCCTAATTCTAAAAAAAAAATTAATTTTGGCATGGTACCGTGCCAACGGGTCATGGTGCCGGGCCGGCCCAGGCACGGCCGAATCGTGCTGTGCCTCGTGTCGGGCCGGGCCGGCCGGCCAGGTTGACACCTTTAGGAAAACAAGCTTGATGTTGGAGGGCTTCATCTCTACATGACAACATACATTGTTAAAAAAAAAGGCATTTTGGTTCTTAGACTACATCTTGGAGGTAAACAACTGAAGATACTCTAGAAAGATTGCTCTAGTCTTCCAAATCATGATGTTTGCCTTTCATATTGTAACTTGTCGAGGAAGTTGTTTTATGAAAGCTCTTGATAATTGGGATTTGCCAATTACCAAATGCATGAACTTCTCACCGGCCGCCAAATAGAGGAAGGAGATGATAACTTTTTCTTGGCGACCTTGCCTCATTTGTATTTTTTTTCTTGGGAAATCAAATTACAATTAGGCATATCTTTCAAAAAAAGGTCATCCTCATTCATATTCAAGATGTCTATGTCGTAGCCCTGGGTGATGTTGGACAAGTGTTGCTTCTAATTATTGACAACTTGCTTGTTCGTGCTTGTGCTTTCTCCTGACATCTAACGAAACTGGATTTGAAAGTGCCTGCAAAATAGAGGTGTCAAACGGGCCGGCCCAGCACAGCACGACCCATTTTTCACGAGCACGGTCGTGCTACCGTGCCGTGCCGGGCTCGGCACGGTTAGATTTAGGCGGGCACGGCAAGGCCCGTAGGCACGGCAAGGCCGTGCCGTGCCGTGCCGGGCCCGCTCGGGCACGCCTTGCCGAACACGGTCGTGACTCGTGTTTGGCAAACACAGTCGTGACTCGTGACTCACGTCACGCCTCGGCACACGTGACACGCCGCCAGTGCCACGCGTGCCTGCGTGCCGTGCTAAGAACGTGCCGGGCCGGCCCAGGCACGGCCGAACCGTGCCGTGCCTCTTGCCGGGCCGGGCCGGGCCGGCCTGGCACGTTTGACACCTCTACTGCAAAATGCCTCTAGTCAACCACTGGATGCCTTGAAGTCATTCAACCTTCAGAGCCTTCTCTTTTAAGATCGGGCAAGAAATAGGAATGTTCCGAGAGTGAGTACTGGCAACCCACTAGCAAATGCGGTCACTGTCATCGATGACTTTGGCGTTGCCACTGACTCAAAGCTCTTTTATGTGAAAGGTTTTGGAATTCAAAAATAGATGCCATGATTTTTTTCTTGTACTTTTTTTAGTTTTCAATAGCACCACCTGAGACAAAGTGTTTGGCGGCGCACTCTCTCATTAACATCCCATTAGCAAAGTCTTTCAATGTATTGGGTTTTTTTTTTTTAAAGGTTTTTTCAATATACTTTCTCTTAGCAATCATATTCAATATGATGGGAATTTTTGTATGGAGTATTCCAAAAGAGATGTTCAACATTCAAGGTTAGGGGGATTCATTCTAAGGAGGTTTGTTTATATAGTAAAATTGAGTGTGCTTTCATAAACTATAAAAATTATGGAGGTGTTCATTTTAGTATGTATTCAATCTAATAGTTTTCAATATATATAAATGAAAATTTTACAAAATCATTTTTTTTTTAAATTTAAACCGTGAATCAGCATATGTAATATATATGAATATTAATGTAAAAAATACAAAATAAAAAAATACATTTAAGTTTGAAAATATAAATGTAAATATTTTAAAAAATACAAAAAAAAAAGACTGAAATGAAATGCATGCCACTTTAATGCCGTTAGTAGTATCATAAATATAATGTTACTTTGTTTGGTTTGTATCCTCATAGCTCTATGTCTTGGTATTATTATTTTTATTTGAAAAATATAAATGTAAATGTTTAAAAAATATAAGTGTAAATGTAAATTTTTAAAAAATATATAAATGTAAATGAAAATGCTTAAAAAAAGTCTACTTGTAGTTTTTTGACTTTATCTTGATGTACTATGCTCATCATATCTGAAATTATTTTTATACTTACAAAAAAAAAAGTCTATGATACTATATTAAATACTGGAGAGCTTAGTTGATCACGTGTCATTTTATATAGTATGAGAAAAATAAATTCATATGATTTCTATGAACTCAATAAAAATAAATTTTAATATTATTATATGACAAAATATAATAGTAATTAATATCTAAGTATTTTGACAGTTCACTCTTGTTTGACAGTTCTATTTATTATTTTTTCTTAGCTATTTAAATATAAAAATTATCATCTTCAAATATAATATTGATCTTCTTTCTTGTAGATTGTTAAAATTCTTAAACTTATTTTTTTAATATTTAAAAAATCATCTAATTATTCGTAAATTATATTCTCTAATTCTTGAATTTAGTTCATACAAGTGAATATGAATTTTATAATATTTTTACTTTTTTGACTTTACTCAGATTTTTGCAGATAGCTAAATAATAACGAGATCAAATAGAGGGTGTATATTTTAAATATTTCTTTTTCATCTCAATAATAATGACACTAAAATTTAAGTGTTTTTTGTATTAGTTTAAGACAATACTCATGTTGCATATATATCCCATTTAAATGTATATTAGGGGAGTATATACATATAAATATATGTTTGCTGTATCATAAAAAATTTTATGAAATTTAAAAAAGAAAATTACATATCCTAGTATGATTCATCAATTATTTTTCATTAATTTTATTATTAACATAGTTGTATATTATATATTAGTAGCTAATATATCAATTAAATATTAGGTATTTTGAATTCCATTAATATCTGATATTTAGTTGAATTTTTTTTGGCGTACTGACTTATATAATGTGTAAAATTCTTAATATATGTTGGGTATTATAATATATTTTAATATATTATATATTTATATTCTAATGAGAATAAAAAATTTAAGTTGGATTGTACCATTAGGTTTATTTTATGATATGTAGACACAACGTAAAAAATCTTAGTTAATGGACTACTTCTAATAGTTCTTACGAAAATATGTATTATTATATTAATATTTGAAATATTATTAAATATTATACTAAATATTTTATATTGTATCTCGTACTAATATTCTATAAAGATTTTTAATTAATATTCATATATAGTAAGACTATTATAAGTACAATGATC